>JANPWX010000038.1:3304184-3742907 GCA_024734555.1 Trochalopteron elliotii
TGCCCCGCCGGCTCCCGTTCCTCCGCCGGCGCTATCCCTCGCCCCGGCAGTATCGGCATCTCCCTAAGTCCTAGGAAGAGGCCCCGGGGGACGGCGGAGGGGTTCCCTCTGCTGCTCTCCTGCGTTCCCAAAAGCCCTCAAGGGCAGCTACCGCCTCTGCTTTAGCTGTAAGTGCCTCACGCTTTCCCCAGGAGAAGAAAAGCCTCATCAAACCAAAGCCCAAGTTGGGTATCAAGTACTCGGTGCCCGTCCTTCGCTAGCGTTGTCTGGGTATCTGGGATACTGCGGGATAAGGTGGTGTGTCGGGCCAGCCGGGCTGCGCCGAGCCCGGTCGCGCCGGCAGGACCCGGGCTTAGCCGTGGTGAGGTTTAATAAGCCCAGGCAGTTCCAGCCGGGGCTTTGGTAAAAATAGCAGCGTCTGCTGCCCTTGAAACAATCGGTCCTATTAGTCCCTCTTGCGAAGAACTGCAGCATGGCCCTTGCAAGTCTTACCTATCTCTGCTTGCATGCTTCTTCTAATACATGTGCTGGCATCTGTAGCTCTGCCCTTGAAATCAGGCACCCAAGCATTATCCTTGAATTTTTAGTTTTCAAAGCAATGCCATTGATTGACATTATAATAATGTCTTTTCATTATTATCTTGTATCTGCACATTAGTTCTGCAGCGCGCACTAAAGAAGAAAGGAAAAAATGCCCACTTTTTCTTTTTTTTCCCTACAAAGTAAAAGTTGTAAAACTTTTATTTGCTCTGTGATGAAGTGGGAGGAAAAGACTCTCTTAACATCACTTGTATTATGCTCATGGGAGCCTGCAGAAAGATGACAAAGGGCTGTATGTCCCCTTAGATTTAAGGATATCCAAACCCCCATAAAAGTATTTCAGGGAAAAGCTCATGGAGCAGACAGAAGTTTTGCATTTGTAGAACGGTTTCCTCACATAATAGTTGCCAAGGATACAGCATCCAGTGAACAGAGCTCTGCCTAAAGCACAAAAACTTTGGAAGCTCTTGGTGTGCTGGGTCAATTCTGTTTTCATGTGCTCAGTCGTCCCCAATTCAGAGAGTGGTCCCATTGTTTTCATGGGAGGCTTTTTTTTTCTTGGAGTTAGAGCTAATTAAAAGAAAGGCAGAATGGATTCTGACATCTAATGAACTAAATAAAGAGATAGTTTTAAATCTGGATTTAGAATTAATTCAGTCTCATTTTCAGGGGTATTTAACTGTGATATGTTTTGTTTTCGTTTGAATACTTTCCCGGCAATTTTTATAACTTTTTATACTAACACCACCACCACCACCTTGGTTTAGTCTCTTAGGAGCCAGCCAAAATCCATGGCCACTTGTACGTGCTTAAATCCTCCCCAGTCTTTCTGTGTGCAGTGTTTCTCAAGTTTAATGTTTGGAAAGTGGACTTGCAGACTTAGGGTGAGAGATGGCCTATGTCCCTAGAGGTGCTGTAAACTCGGCTATTGACAGATAGTTGCTGTGCTAGAGGTAAGTCCTGGCCCAGTGGTTTGTTAATCTGAGGTTCGGGCTCTTCCAAATACTTTCTTTCCGTTGTGAGGGTGTAGGCAGGCCCATTGAAAGCTGCTTACATGGTTACAGTTACCTTTGTGTTTGCAGAGCCGCTGCCTGTTTCTAGAGTGCCTTAATTATGTCTCCTGGCTATCTCTTGGCTTCTTTAAGTATTAAAAAAAAAAAAAAAAGTGTTGGTTGATTAAACTTGTTTACTTTTATTCATTATAATGAAAGCATAGTTCTGTTGTTTGCATTTGCAGTTAGGGCAGCATTTCTGTGTTTGGCATTACATCTTTGTGCCTGTAATTCTGTAGAATAACTGATCTGTGTTGCTTTCTTCGGTTTTCTTTTTCGGAGGTGGGCATATTCTTTCTGCAGCTTTTCCTCAAGACCATATTCACTGGTCAATAGAAGATCACCACATTATTTGACTAAGAAGAATTTTGCTCCATTTCCCCCAGAGATAAGGGCAGATTCTGATCCTAGAGGAGTGCAGCTGTCAAAGCAGAGCATAGGTAGAAATTCAGATGTCGGTTCACATTGACACATCTGAGGTTTGATTGATTAATTACTTTGAAAATTAGTGAGCTAGTGGATTGATGGTCCTTTTAGTATCATGACAGTGTCTAGAGCAAAATAGCTTGAAACAGACCTAGGTGTCCCAGCCCATGGCAGGGGAGTTGGAACTTTAAAGTCTCTTTCAACCCATGGCTTTCTATGATGATGATGAAATGCATAGGAACATCAATGTCTAAATAATTTTTGAAGCTTTATAAACTGGTGGACTTTTTGCCAGCAGGTTTGAATGATCAGTGCTGGGCTTTTTTCCAGTGAGTTTTAAGTTGCCACTTCTTAACTTAGGTGAACATTCACTTACTCTCTGAATAGAGCTGCCAACTGTTGCCTTCACGCCACTGGATGATATCCACATCTCACAGATGATGTACTGCTGTGGGATGTACTTGATAGGATGAAGTCAGTAGCAGGAATCCAGTTCACTTCAGCAGGGTCAGATTTCGCCATTGCTGTCTTGAAATTAGTAATGACGACAGTGTAGTGACGGTGGTATTTTTGTAGTTAATAAAACAACTTGTATATTGCAATTCATTGTAAGTTAAACATGATAAACAATTATTAAGAAAACCATTTAAAAAGTAAACGAAAAATGCTTTGACATTCAGACCTGTCACAGTATGTCATTAGTAGCTTTTTTGTAACGAACAGATGTTCTAGCTTGACTCCAAAGGGCAGGATTTCTTCATTCTAGTTCTTTGAAAGTACAACTCAATTTTACCTTGGTTTTAGTGCTTCTTTTCTTTAAACTTAAAATTTTACTTGCGTTTGGATGCAAGTCTAGATCTACACACTGTCTTCTGAGCAGCAGTGTTTTTAGATCCTTATGTAGGTTCTCAGGAAAGTTAAGGAACTGAGTTCTGAGAGTAGTGTCTGGGATAGTTTTTACTACCCTGAATAATGTGAAGCACCTAAGCAGGTTGATAGGAAAAACTGATAAGAAGAGTCTCTGCAATCTTTCTTTCACTTGGAATTAGGCGCCTAATTGTATCCTCCTCCCTCTTTTTTTTCCCTGCTTCTCAGTGCACATACTTTTCTCTACATCTACATCTCTGGATACAGCAGCTTGCTCTTCATTGGGTTGTGCTCAGTTCTGTCTGGCATGCACACTGAGCCTCATGGGGCAGGGCACTGCCATCAGGAATGCTTGTTTCAGCTGTCCCCCGTGGTTTTGAATGATTTGGTCCTAGATGATAATATACCATCCTAGTTGATGATGCAATGAAGTACCACAAATTCTGTTACAGTATTTTTAGCCACATCTACAAATTCTTGCTGAGTAACAACGCCACGTTGCAGAGTTTTTGTGGTTTGCCTATATTGATTTGGCTGCCTAAGGTGCCATTTTGAATTTGGCTTTTATTGTTTATGAGGATTTTAGGTCACTCTTACTGTCTGTTGTATGAAGTTGAACTGGATCTAGTTGGGACTCTGACTTCAGATGTCGCTTTTGCCCATTTCTGTGAACCTTGGGAAAATTCAGAACTGGGTCTAAATTTGTGGCTCAGGCCCTGTGCCAATAATGCTCTTTGAATCTAATTTGGTACATTGGGTTTGTTGGTTTTGAATTGCTTTGAGTTACTTGATACTTGTAACTTGCTGACATAGGGTCGCTCAGAAGAGTAGCTATATATACATGGCCAATGTCAAATGGTGTGCTTTTTTTAGAGATCTTCTTCATTACAACTTATTCACATAATTACAGCATGCTGAGTATGTTGCCATAGTCTGTTTTCACGTGCCACACTAGTGTTCAATGTTGGGTCAGCTCTGTAAGAAATACATCTTTGCAATAATACAGGGCATCACACTGCCTGATTTATCAAGAAAACATAATCAAAATGTTTGTGTAACATGGAAATATTTGTGTAGCAATGGAAAACAACAACAAAAAAATCTTTCCATGAGTATGGTGTACTGGTGGTGATGGTGTAAAGGAGAGTTGTAGTGCCATAAGGATAATTGTTTTGACCTCCTGTTCCCACTGAGAAAACTGGAGACAACTTCTGTGTTTAAATCCCTTCCAAGAATATGTAATTAGGAACAGTGTCATTCAGAAAACAGTGGTATAAGCAAATAAATCCAGTGAGCGCTAGAGGGATTCGGGAGTTTCATTCATAAAGAAGCCATCCATATTTCCGTCTTCAGCTGCTGTGATGTAGCCCTACATTAAAGCCAGGGCTCACTCTCAGGCATGGTGTGATGTAAACTGATAGCAGGAGTAGTTCCCCTGGTTGTGTCCTGGCATGGAGCTCTGCTCTGGCATTGAGCTTTGTGCCAGGCTATACCCTGGCAGCAGCCTCAGGTTTTCTGAGAGCAGTTAACCTACCAGCTGGCTCCTCTTCCTTGGGTTTCCTTGGCATTAAGTAATAACGTGTTGGTCCATAGAGGCTAGGCAGAAAAACAAGAAAATATGGTTGGAATCTTGATCCTGATGGAGGTACTGGTAAATAGAGCAGCTGTTCTCTGAAGAGAGCATTTTTGGGTTAGTCATTATGTCATTAATGGGAACTGAAGAATAGAAGATGGAAACTGGAATATTGTCATTTTCCCAGAGAAAACAAACCCACACTTAAGGGAAACTGGCTGATATCTTCTGCAAGTGTCGCTGCTGAGGACTGGAAAATATTTTAGGTGAGGGGACTGTCAAGACACATAGGTCTTTCATATTCTCACTGAGGCAGGTGGACATCAGCCTTTTTTCATCCTTTGAGAGAAGAAGGGATTTAACACAAAGGTTGTTTCCAAAAGGTTTCCAAAGTATTCTGACTCTAGTCAAGTATTTCTGGAACTGACAAATTCCTGTGCTTCAGGAGATTGACCCTGTAGTAGTCTCATGTGCTTGAATTTTATAGGGAATTATTTATGAGGGCAGAGCAGGTGTAGGATACTGCTCTGTCTCCTGACTTGACAGCACAAGCTGCATCAGAGTCCTGTGTGAAGCACACTTTTCTGGGGGAGTGTAAAACACCTGCCCTAAAGCACAACTGTGGAAAGCTTCTCAGTCTCCAACAGCTTACTGTCTTCTGGGGGGTGGGCCTTCAAAGGAGAAGAAATACCTGTAGAACAGATACAAAGTAATTGTCAAATGCCTGGCTTTACCTCTGGTACTTTAAGGTATGATGACTTTGAAGTTCTTGCAAGATTCTTCTGACAAGTTATGGTTTGGACCAGCTGTAGTTCAGTTCCCTTGTTTTATCTAGGCTTAAAAGCTGTGTTGTAAAAGTAGGGATGCAGATCTATCCCAAAGATTCAATTCCTTTCTTGGACACCTCTCTTGCAAGTCACTGAGTTTGGCTGATCATAGCTCAAAAGCCTTCATAGAGCTCTGTGTCAAGAATGATAGGAGCGAGTGTACTGGTAGTTCTCAGGATTCCACTAAATTTTTAAATCACAGATTGTTCAGATGCAGCCACTGAAAATTTGCATCACCCTGTGTTTCCTGGAGATTCTTAGTCAATGAAAGGAGCTTAATAGGAAGAAGTCTGACCTTGATGTTATCCTACCACAAATCTCGTACTTGCAGTTCCAAATTTTGATGCTTTCTCTCAAAACGAGTTTATAGACACTTCATTTCATCCAAATTCTTCTTGTGTGAAGATTACTAGTGGATTAACTGAGCAAGAAACTAAGATGACTGCAGTTCATATCTATGTTGGTAAAGGAATAGTCAGAGATGTGGGACTTGGCCTGTTGCAATCTCCTCTTTTTCTTCCTGTGTCGTTCTAAATAAGAACAAACGTTCTCACAATGTTTTAGAAGAATTTTCACTCCCTAGTGCATCCACACCCATCCTACCTCGCCGTTAATTAGGGTCTGAATGAGAGTCCCTTTTCTTTCTGTCTGATCTCACTCGCTGGGTTGTGACGATGAGTGTTACAACCTTTGTGGAAGTGTGTGCAAGGCAGCCGGGCTGTAACTCACCCATCCCTCACCTTATCACTGATGACAACCCTACTTGGTTTTACAGTCCATTTCTCCGGCTGGAATTCAGCCAGGACAGGTTGGTACCTCTACTCTTTCAAAAGGTGTTTTGTATTTTTGAGTGACCTGAAGTGGTCTGGGCTGGGGCTATACCTTTGGTAAATGCTGCTTCAGTAGGCTGTACCCATGTGCTAAGATAGATATTCCTTCGTTACCAGCTCACAGGAAAGAGTGCCAGCTACTTACACCTCTGTCATCACTTTCCACACAACCTGGATTGCGTTATATTAATATTAACTTTATATTGTATTACAGTTATTAATAAGACAGCAAGGAATGTTGTTACATATTTTTAGCAGTGGAACAAGTTGGGACAAATAGTAGCAGTGAGCTCTCAAGTAGGCCCAGCTACCTAGAAACATCTGCAACTATCTGGCATATGAAACTAGTGAAGACTTGGAAGTTCACTGTCCACGTCATCAGCTTAACACATATGTACCACAAAAATGCATTGTGGTTTCCAATTCCAAACAGTTAAAAAGAAGTAATTCTGTCATTTCCATCATTTTAAGGATGCTTAAAAAAAAAAAAAAAAAGGCTTAGACCTCTTCCTTTACTTTCGGTATGATGACTTGACTTTAGTAGTTATACTTCTCAACTGACCCTCTATCTATTTTGTGAGGAGGATATTTATTTTTTTATTTTTAAAAATCCTGGAAATTTGCTAATTATGGTCCTGCATGCCTAATTGATATGGTTAAATAGGGACAATGCATTATTATTAATCTTTTAGTCATATCAGTCATCATTTTACATGGTAGTGATCATTAGGCTGAACAGAAAGGATGGGGTGACTGGAAAAGCAGCTTCATCTTCTTTTAGTTGTAGTTCTAGAGGGGTTTTTATGACAAAGTATATATACTTGGAAAAATGAAACTGACAGTGTCGTCTTGTGTTTACTAAAAATTAAACTCTTGTGTTTACTAACAATTAAACTGTTAGTATGGGGATGATAAGAGGAAGCTGCATAAATAAACAAGTTGTAATACAAAGTAAAGTCGGGTGTGTGTGGTTACATGCAGTAGTGGAGAGTTGTGTATGGTTTGAAGCATTATGTTCATCAGCCACAAAAGTAGTAAGCTGTATCTTGTGCAGTTGTATTGCTTTAACTGTAGTGATACAGATAAGGCAATACACTTTTCCTCTTGTGCACAGCATGCATGATGATATTGGAATAAAATGCACTTACAGATAGCTTGTATTTCCCTATTTAGGAAAGAAAGAAAGTTTACTTTCATCTTGGTTTCTGTGTTGTCTTCTCTTCTAGAAGCTACAGTCTATGCTAGTTAAAAAGATAGTTTTAAGTAACTTTGATATTGGTTAAAAAATAAAAATGAGGGATGTTTCAGTGCTGCTCCTTGAAGTTAGTTACTTCAGATTTACTTATGAGCTCTTCAACCTTTGTAAGTGAAACTGAGAAGATAAGTATTTTCTCTAGAATTGTAAATATACTACTGCAGCCACAAGTAACGGCATCAGAGGTAAAGTAGCTGCTCCAGCTTCTGGTGAGATGTCTGTGAATTTTCTGTTTAGGTTTTTTTTGGATGGCTTTGTTATCGACAAAGAGAAGATTAGGTCCCTGGAGTGTGTCTGGTGGGGTTTTTCTGCATGTTCAGTGTGAACCACCTGGCATGATTTGGGGGCTGTCAAAGAAGACACTTGTAGCTCTCATAGCTGTGCCAGCCAGGTTGCTTATCTGAGTGTCATATGCCAGGTAAAGCTAGTTGAAAAAGCACATTGTGTCTGCTTTCTTACTTCATTGTGGCAAGGCTTCCAAGGAAAGAACATAATAGTGGAGTGTGCAGTCAGGAAACCAATAGGAGTCTCATCTGTGCTAGTGAAATGCCAAGTGGGGACTTGTGCCTGTTTCTTCTCAGTGTGGAATAAAAAGTTTTCTCCAAGTGCCAGTGATGAACCCATTCTAGCTATGGGGTAGACATTAATAGACTTCTAGTGCTTGGAAGGACTTGGCATTTTACGGGTAGTGAAAAAATTGAAAAAAACCCCACATATCTGTGCTCTGTTTATTACCATACTGCAGCAGCTGGCCCTGGAGCATGACCTTTGACTCCACACACAAAGGGTTGTTATTTTCCCCTTCAGCTCTAGCATTGTGAGGGACTTGGCTTGTGAAAATCTTGAGTCCTCTGCCCTCTTTATAGGAGGTCTCGGTGCCTCTGTCATGGAAGACCCTTCCAGATTTGCCAGGCATAGAATTAGGGATACCTGTTTCAGATTGCTGAAATTGTAAGATTTTTCTGTGCTGCCCTGCCTCACAGGCAGGAAGGACCTTATTGTCTGACTATTGTTTATAAAAAGTAAGTGAATTTGCAGGACTTTGTGTTTTGGTTTGGGTTTATTAATTTTTGTCAAAAGGGTGCAAGGACTGGGAAGCTTTATAGTGGTGAGTGCCAAGGAGATACAGATTCACATATGTCTTGTTATGAAACTCTGCTGATCCTAAGGCTTTCTGAATTTCAGAAATCCCCCCCATGAGGCACATTTCATCACACTCCTTTGTTTAGGCATCTTTATAGGAAATTGTAATGTGATTTGAAAATAGGTGGTTTTTTTTAAAAACTGTGTTACTGAGGAAGAAAAGGTGCTGCTAAATTACACTGTTGTGCTTCTCAGTCTCTACATGTGTTAATTTAGTGTTTTCATCATTCCTTTTCAAGTACTCGACCATGCTACTAGTTGATTTGAGCTTCAGTTATAAATGCAAGCGACCTGTAACCCCAGTGACTACGAGTAAGGCAGTCAGGCTTCATTCACAAGTGGAAAAGCAGTGTATTTTATTTCAGACAGATGTGACTGACTTATCCTGTATGAGCATTCTAAATGATTCATGTATTGCAATGATCATTGCTGGTCACAGCTGAAGGACTGTCATCTTACTGTGATTTTTTTTTGTTCTGGTTTGATTATAATACATGAGGTGTTTTTGTCTGGGACTACACAAGGCAGAAAGAAATGCAGCTCTTCTGGGTTTAGTATCCACAGTTGTGTTTGCCTGTGACCCGAGCATTCCTGTAGTGTCTTATACACAGCCTTCACTTTATACTATAGAATTGCTCTTTAGTTTACTTGGTTATGTCCCACTTATTTTTGCACAGAAGTGAGCTTAAATAACTGCAGGTAATGCACTTAGATTTGTTATACTTGCCTTGTAGACAGTAATGTGTTCTTGTTTAGATGCTGATTTCAATTGTTGCTTTTTTTAGCGTAATTAAAAAGTCTGCTTGTGTTATTTCAGAAGTATTGTTTCAGCTACTGTGTGGTGGAGTTACTGGATATTATTTTGCCTTATGTATGCATTACTGTAGTTATGCTTCTTCTAGACTGAGCTTTGTCTGGGATGAAAAATGAGTCATTTTTCTGACAAAGCTGAGAGTTGTGGGGGAAAGTGGTGGAAGAAAATCCTCATCTTTTAGAAGTAAAAGAAGCATAGTTTCTGAGACTTAAGATCGGTGTCTCAGTTCAGATGCTGCTGAATTATGCTTTTAGGTTTTCTGTCTTCTTAACGTTTTTTGCTTAGTTTTGAAACATGGATGAAAGCACCGCCAGTTATCAATGTGAATTTATGTTAAGCCTAGGGTGTGCCTATATCTTTGAGTTTCTGAACTTATTATTCAGAGACTCTGAATCTGATTTTTTGGTGCCTTCATTTCATTTGGCCAAAGACAAGTGATCAGCACTCAAAAATGTGCCCTTTGGAGAAATGACCACCTGTAGAAAGTTTGACATCTGGGAGCTTGTTGTAATGGAGAGAATTATCTCAAAATACAGAATTCTTTCTTTGCTAATTAGATGTGCCCATAATTAATATATGTGTTTAGCTTGAAAGTCCTCAGAATATGTATGTGTTCCTTGTAGTCTTTTTCTCTCTCTCATCAAGGGGTTTGAAGGAAGTGTTTCCTAATGGTCATTTGTATAAATATGAAGAGGAAGAGGATACTGTTTAGGCTACTTTTCAGGGGCTGTATCAAAAAAGATTAATGGTCCCAGGAAACCGGTAATGGAACGTAGCCGTAAGCTTCCTCACATCACTGATTAGTATTCAGACATAGTTTTAGTGTATGAAGGTCTTTACTATTTGATGAATCATATAACTATATCCTAGAGAATAAGTGATTGCACTGTGGTGTCACCTGTTTTTGTTCTGATAGTCTCAAAGCATTAAGTCTGATCCTGTCTGTTACATAGCAAGGCTCTTTTTTAAAATTTTTTAAAAAAATCTCTGTATAGTTGTATGGGAAAAGCCTGAAAATATGACTCGTGAAGATTAAAAACACAGCAAGAGTATAACATTTTTAAATAATATTCATGTAAAAATATATTGGCTTGAAAATCTTAATTTTTTTTTTTGTTGTTGTTGTTATGAAAGACGGGTATTTAAAAGCATCCTTGCAAATGTTGTAACTGCTACCTCAGCACAAGATTTCAGGAAAGCCAGAATGAGGGCTGTTCAGAGTTGGCAAAGCTAAAGGCATCTGAACACCTGCCAGTTAAGGTAGAAGGGTATTGATTTTCAAGATTGCCAAAATGTTTTCTGTCTTTCATAAGCGGTAAATCGTATTGAAAGAAATTGGGGTAAAACTGTCATTGGTTTTAATGTTTTCTTTTGTGGTCTGTTAACAAAGATGAGTGAGATGGGAGTGTGTGCTCTGCCAGTAAAGACATCGGCTACCACGGAGCAGCTGCCTGTCTGGTGCTGCTCCTCCCAACATTGACTCCTGTTTGCCACCATGCTCTCTCAACATGTTTCAACATGTAATTGCATTGGCCTGTATACAGCAATGTGGCTGTCTTGGACTTTAATCCTTGCCATTGTAAGAGTGCTGATTGAATTGCAGGCTAAAAATAGGCTGTACTCAGACATGTCGTGTGCTATCAGTTGCACTCTGCTTTGGCAGTCTGTTGGTAACATGACATAATTAAAAGTTGACAAAGGCCATAGGCAGAATGCTGTCCCGTGATTTCTAGGATTTAATGCTTGAAGAAGGTATTTTCTTAACTTGACGAATTTGGCTCACATGGTTACAGCTCAAATAAATGACCTACTATAGTATTCTTCGATAGTTCTGGTAGGCTGTTGAAAGAATGTCCTTGCCTTAAGCCCTTTCTTTAGACTGATGTTGCTTCTGTGAGAAAGCCACTGGTAATAGACCATAGCATTTGGAAATCATTACAGCTAGGTGTGGTTTGAGTGACAAAAAGGAGATTAGAAATATTTTTCAGTGCAGTGTAAGTTGAGCTATATTTACTTCCTTTATGTTATTACACTTTGTCACTGATATTCCAACAAATTTTTCAGGAAGATATATGCAGCTGAGAAGAGGGAAATAGCTTACTATCTTGTGAGTAATCATCAGCTAGTGTTATTTTAAGAAGTTTCAAGGGAGATTGATTAAAATTATGCTTTCATGTTCTTCACCAAATTAGATTTCTTGAAATAAAAACAGTAATCTAAATGTCTGAGATAGTTAAGCATCAATTCATAAAATATGGTTTGAAGAAATACTCTAAAGGAAAAAATCCCAACCTTTTTCCTCAGTGAATTCTGCTGAAGGAACTACAATGGGATGAAGGCTGACTCTGTGTTTAGTTGTTAAAATCAGAGAAGGGAAAGTAAGCTACAAATAATTACTGTGAAAAGATTACTTTCTTGGACATTTGTGTGTATATGTAGATACAATCAAAGTAATATTAATCCTGCCTTTGTTTTCTCATGTTTATTATTTGTCCATTTCTTCAAAATAAGTCAAGGCTGAAGTGCGTTCCGTAGGTGAGTCATAGGAGGTTATTATTGAAGCCACACCTCTGTGGTCCTTTTTAACCAGCTGGATGCTTGACAGTTTAAATAAAGTGACTGATTTCGTGCTGTATTTCCATGTGGCTACGAATAAGTTGTATGGTTCAAGTTATTTCTGAAGGTAGATTTTTGAGACAACCAAAGACTGATGGAGTAGGGTGAGGGTACATGATAAGAAAGAAAAGAAAGTCTATGAAGTTTTCCTGGCCCAGAATCAAGAATACAATCATGAGCAGGTCGCTGGCCAAATTTAGTATCTCTTGTAGACTGCACTTTGTCACTCGTAACTTGAATAGGTGTTATGTCAAGATTCAAGGAGAATCTGTTCTGGCAAACCAACCCCCTTGTTTATTTTTGGATATCTCTGTTTAATATTGATGGGATTTGTTGTGAGAAGTCCTAATTAGCTGTTTGGGCAAGTCTGAGTGATTTGGCTTGAATGTTCTTACCATAGCCTGTAACACCATAGTTGTGTGAACTTGTGCCTGTCCTACCAGAGAATTTGGCTCATGTTTGCTGTTGCAGTGGAACCTGTTTTGGCTTGACTGTAAAGCTGTCACCGCTGGGCAATGACCTGAGTGGCGCTCATATTAGTGTCTGCCTTTATGAGCTACTAATGGAAACGGAAAACCCTATTTACTTAATCAGATGCTTTTGAAGCTAATTACTGGTTTTTTTTTGTTTGTCTTCTGGAGAAGGGAGGTGAGTGCAAATCCCCAACCACAGAATGCTTATACAAACACATGGAGGTGTTTGGGGAGTTACAAAGGCCTGTGTAGCAAAGCAGGCTATGTGGTTTGTGCCATGTCTCACTCTTCGTACCCATCCCCTTTCTGCTTTCCATTATTGCTGCCTATGCTATATCAGAAGGCATAAGCTCAGTTTAGGGCTGATGTGGGTCAATGTGAGTCAGTCTCCTCAAGGAGACAGATTTTGGCAATTGATGATAACTGCTTTGTTATTCTTCATGGGTTGCACCATGGTGATGGGCATTTGGCCAATGGGGCACCTGTCTGGAGTAACCAGGGCTTGCTCCTTTCTTGAACTATAGGCGACAGAGGAAGGAAAGTCTGTTCTTTTTTAAGAAAAGGGTTATTTAAAAGCCAGAAATAGCATTGTAATTGCTTGATTCTCAGAAGCAATTTCTGGAGGGCTGTCTATGAAAGGGGTGCAGCTGTAACCTCCAATGCTTACAAAAGGATAAGCAAGTAAGGAAATTCCATTTGAACTGTGCAGTACAACCTAATATTGAAAGCCTTGTTGTACTGCCCATATTCCTGAGTTACATTTGGGAAATTCTTACTGTTAGTTGCAGACATGCTTGCAGTGGGTCACATAAAGATGATTCGTTAATTTTTTGAGGCCACTGAGTGAAGAGCTTCTGTTTGAAGTAGAGAAGAGTTGAAGCTTTGAAAGACATCAGTACAGAAGGGCAGAACTGGTAGAGTTGCTATGCTAGACCACACAGAAGAACCAAACAAAAGCCTTGTAATACAGAGAAAGTCTACCTCACCCCTGGAGGCACATGTATATTTGTGAAGAATGCAAATGAAGAATGCAAAACAAATTTTCTTTCCTGTATCAAGTCTTGGAAAATAGCCATTTCATCTTCCCAGAGACACAAAAGGTTTTGGAGCATGGACCATTGTCTCTCTGGGTGCAGGAGTGGGTGTGTTGGTAGAGAAGAGCAGTGCCTGGGATTCCAGGTGAAGCATTTCAGCTGAATGTCTCCTAATGGCAAAATTTGCATGACGTTTAAATAGCAAGGTTGCTGCTGCAGATTACAGAGTTAATGTTTTGTTTATGAAGTTTTCCTTTGAGCATTATATTACGACCTTAGCATAGTCTCCTGAAGTACAAAACAAAGTACTAAGCTGATGATCCATCTTTTATTGGCACCTTGTTTTGTTCTGGTTCAGGAGCAAAAAGGTTTGTACATAATCTGTTGTTTTATGATTTGGAGGCAGGGGAATTATTTTGTTTTCTTTAAATTCTTCAAACATTTTAAAGTGAAAATAAGCTTAAGAAATATGTCTGTTGCCAGGGAAAAAGATATGACGTCTATCCAACTTCCCTGAATTAACTGTTATATTTCAGCCAGCCCCTGAGAAAATTTTTGCAACTCATTTCACTTATGAGTTGCTATCCAGTTGTTTTATTTGTCCAGAGGAAAAATTACATTTATATCATGGTCTCATCAGTGTCAGAGCAGCAAGTTGCTGTGAGGAAAACTGGCTTTTACTGTATATTGGGTGAAACATATTTAAGCCATGGTTTTAATATGCTAGTCCAATGTACTAAAAATGCCCAGTTAGTGCAATAAAACTGTATCCAGATGGACTATTTTGTCTCAAGTGTAAACCTCATGTGTTTAGAAGTACTTAGTTGAATGCTTGTTGGAAAAAGTTTTTGGGATGAAAAGTTTTACAGAATATGTCAGGATAGTCATGTCAGTATCTGCTTAAGCAGTTGATTTTTGAACAGGGCTCTTACCAACATTTAGTTTCCTTTGCCAGAAGGGATCTATATCCATTTCTCACCTCTAAGGAGAAGGCTGAAAATGTTAAATGTGGATCATTCCACATTTGCATTAAAAGTAGAAGAAATCCAACATACAAGACAGTGATGATGTGTGACAATATGACCCATGCTGCAATCGGCAATCACCCTAGTTTTGGAACGTTGAATCCTATCATTCACATAGAAAAGGTGTTAATGAGACTTCCCTTTGGGATGTACTTCTTTTAATGGACTTAAGAATCTTCTAACTGTCATGTTTCCTATGAGAATGTTACTGATATTTGAAATCATATTTATGAGTAAGAACTCTGTTTAAAAAGTAGAATATATTTTTGCTATTCAATTCAAGTCATTTAAACTGAAGAAAGTAAAGAAGAAATTTATAAATGGGAACCTTAATAAAAATGTCATATTAAATTAAACTTTTGATTTGAGAGCAAGATTTTTTGAGCTACCTTCATTTTTGGGAGACACATAGAAAATGAATGATGGGAAGATAGTTGTTTGCAAAATATTTGCTGTTGGAGGAAGACACCATGTTGGCATATGTGGTGAAAGACTCTAGATATGTAAGGTGATCTCTGCACAAATATATTTTAATGAATTTTAATCTTATTTAACAGATTGTAGCAGGACAGTTTTCAAAGGTGGGCATATTTTCTCCATGCTCTTGATAACAGTGCTGGCTAAAACTTTGACTCCAGATCTTACAATAAGTACTTTTGGTATTTTCCTGTGTGTCTCCATAGCACAGTGGTGGGTGACTGACTGGTACTTGAAAGCCATTTTCCTACTTGCTTAGCTATCTCCACTGAGGTTTTCTAGAAATGGGTCAGAGGAGACATTTTTCTTGCAAGTTTGAATCATCTTGAATTGGATGTGGTGGAGTAGTAGGCCACGAGTATGACCTTAATATGCAGCTCAGCTGGATTCTCAAATGTTATTTTTCCAAGAGCTCTTTATAGTGAAATAATGGCTTAAACAGTAAGTTTCTGTGCACTGTCCTTGTGTAAATTACAATAATTGTTTTACTATCCAAACCCAAGGTACTTTTTTCAGATATATTGTAGATGTTATTTGGCTACTGAATGAACATTTAGTGCCTGTATGCATGCTTTATTCTGCTTTTTGTGATGACTACATACTTCTGTTGTCTGCTACCCCTTTGTTAGTGGTTTTTCATCATGCTGTCAAATTATTCAGTATTCATAACATAAGAATAAGCAGCTTCTGGTTTATACTTGTCTATTGAACCTGATTGTTCTTCTGCTTCTTCTTTTTCCTGGAAAAAGTAAATACCCTTTTTTGGTATTGTAATTATTGTTTTGTCACAAGCCATCATTTAGGCTTATAGTAACAGTCATCCAACAACCGCTATAGGCTTTACATGAAATCTGTTGCATTTTTTATATTTTTTAGGTTTGCAAACAAATGAAATGCAACCAAGTGAAGCTGGACATGTTTAAGGGTAACTCAGCAGAGTGGTTTGTCAACCAAAAACCCTCCCAGCAGAAAATCAACCACAGCTAGTAATGAACATGGATTCCTTTCTCTTCATATCCTGTTGAGATTTCAGCAACCGCTATGTCTGTTCAGCTCAAAGCAGGGTCAGCTTGTCATCATGACACCACTGTTTAGCAATCAGGGCTGATCTTTCTGGAGTAGAAACTGCTGAATGACTTGATTTCACTCTTTGAAAGATGATCATGGTGTACTTAAAAGGTCTATGACCAGGGAAGATAATCTCTTGAATGTTTAATGCGAAATGTACCACTGTTCTCAAGTTGACTTGTGTCACCTGAAGCTAAATTCCAGCCAAGGCTGTAGTGGCAGGGAAGCATGGATAATTGGGTTAGCCTTTGGCATGTTATGTGTTCATATACTGAGGTTCTCTTGTATGCATTTCTGCAATGGGGCCCTCTGTGCTGTGGAGGTCTTGTTGTTTTATGGAATCAGTTTCCTGGTTTGGTGTCTCATGAAACTGTGTGACTAAGAGCTATTGCTGTCACTGTGCTTGAATAGTTGCCTTTGCTTAACAGGGAACCCTACTACGCCCACAGCTCACAGGGTCGTTAAGGTGTACAAGTATCTTTGCAATTTAGACCATCTCAATACTGAAAAGGTACTGATGAAAAGTTACTGCATATGCCCAACAGATGAAATCTTTAATCCACTGTTTCTCAAAGCTAATGAGGGGAGCCTAATGCTGGGATTGAGAGATCCAACATAAGCTCAAATTGCAAAGCTTCACTTGCAGGATTTCTGTCAGTCATGTATTTGCAGCGTTCTTGGCTTTTGTTTTCAATGATGGACTTTGAGTTGTGATTCCCCTCCAGCATAATGACAAAGTTACCACTTACATAATAATTGCAAAGTATAGAAGAAATTGATGGCAGATCTATGCCCTACGCTGTTTACAACCCCCACCTCGATTATTTAATAAGTGGTTTCTAAAGAAGGACTGTTTATTCACTAGTAATCAATATTTTCATGTGGTTCTGGAAGGGCAGTCAGGACAAATGAATTGTGTCTATTAACTTTTCTATTGGTTTGTAGGGCTTGCATTTACTCATGCAGTTACTCATCAGTGCAATTTCTTTTTATAAATATAATGCAATTTCATATCGTAAACACTATGTCTAATTGGAAAAGGAGAGAGAAAAAGGGAAATCTCATAGATTTCTCTTACTAGAAGTGTTTTTGTGCACCATTGAATGTAAAATCAAGATTTAAAAATTTTTGCTAGTGCAGCTCAAGATAGAACTTTGTACATTTGGTCTTATAAAAATATAAATCAAATTAAATATGATCTTCTCTCTGTTCAGGAAGAACAGCTAATTGAGACAAGAAAAGACTGCCTTCAGAGCTCTAGCTCTGGAGATACTCTAAGCAAATCCTTGTAAACTGTGTTGCCAGAACTTTCTGCTTTGTTCTGAGAGTCAGGAGGTATTGAAGCTGATTCCGTGGAGATTTATGGAATAAATAACTGTGCTTATGGTGTGAATGAAAAGTTGGTGTATAACCATGAGTATGATAGAGACCCCATTCCTGTTACTGTTGAGAGTGAGTAAGGAGTACTGAGTGAGGAGAACACTTTTTGTTTGCTCCTGAAAAATCAGGACCTTCATCTCTTCCTGCTTGATATTTCTCAATATATTTTTGTGACTGTCAGAGAAATTTGTGTGCAAAATCTGTCTGTTCCTACAGGTGGACATGCAGAGTCCCAGTATCTTCTCTGGGAATTGTGCCTGTATGTCTATGAGGAGTAGGAGGTGCTGCTGCCAGAAAAATCCAACAGGAGTACATTAAATAAACCTGCAAACCTGGTCTTGTGTAGTGCTTCCCAAGATGGCAGCTGACATATTTCCTGTTTAAAAAAAGCATATGGTATTAATTTTTCTGCTGTCTCAGGAAAAAAGCCTGCAAAGAGAAACAGGATTCTTTTCTGAGATGGTGAGCCTTTCCTCAGGTCTGAAATAGAAGTAGGAACTCTGAGGCCTGAATGTCAGAGCATTCTGTGATAGCTTAACTGGATCATGTTAACATGACAAACAATTTGAGAGGGAAGGTGGCTAATAACTGGGGTACAGAGACAATGTTAGCAAAGGTGGGGAGAAATGGCAGAAGTTGCTGCCTGCAAGACATCCAAAAGTTACCTATCAATGAGGAAAAGCAGAAGGAGACGTGAATTTTGGCTACTGAGATAACATGATCTTCAAGGGTTCTGCATCTTACTATGTAAAAGATAAGTCTGCACATCATTAAAGCTACAAGACTGTCCAAGGTTTACAGAAATGAAAACCAGCCCTCATTTCAACCTACTGCATGTAATTATAGAGATGATGTATCTTTTAATTAGATTCTTTCTGTCAAATTTTTCTTGCATAGTATGCCAAACAAGGATACAGATATGCAAAACACTTCTAAGAGGCAAGGACTAGGAAGATTTAATTGCTGCTCACTCTTTCAAATAATCCCGAAACTATCTGGTGCAGTCTGCACCTATAGCCTATGAATACATTTGTAATAATCTCATATGCAACTTGTTGGAAAGACCATATTCATGCCTGTCACGAAGAAAAACTAAGTTTTGAGTTTTAGATATCTGAGACATCTGGAAGGGCCATGAATTTCCTGGTGGAAAACCTTCTCAGTGAAACATCTGGGGCTTATTTCTCTGTCTAAAACCAAATAACCTGAAAACTGTTTGAAGCATGTATTTAAACATAATAACTCACAGGATATTTGCTCTACCCACGAAGAGCAATGAAATGCTTCAGAAAAAAAGAGCACAAAAAGCCCAATCTGAAATGCCTCTGCTGCAGAAATTAAAGTATAATTTTCAAAATAAAGGAAGAGTAGGAAGGTCTTGCATTCACAGTTGCTTTTTGCACTGAGCTGACACTTAGCGAAAATGCTTTCTGATTTTTTTTTTGGTTGGAGTTTTTTTGGCTTTTTTTTTTTTTTTTGTTTGTTTGTTTGTTTTTTATGGAGGGAAAAACTGTATTTTTAATTTCTTACTTTGAACCTTCATTATGCCTGACTAAAGGGTTCATTCTTCTCCTGTTTTAGGATGATTGAGTCAGCTATTCCTTGCCTGACCAAGCTGAGCAACCATAGATGTTGTTTTCTTTTTAATTGGGCTTCACAATGGCTTTTGGATCATCAAAAACTTTGTGCTACTTAGGTTGTCAGCATTTTTGCAGTCTTTGGATCTTTGTTTGTTGGTTTGTGTTTTGTTTGGGTTTTTTTTTTCCATTGGACCACTGCCAGGATGGGCGTCCATGTTGCCTCTTGCCTTTTTTTTTTTTTCTTCTGTTTAAATTTATTTTTTGCTCTGGAAGTGGAAGGTCATCCAGAAGCACTGCAGGCAGGAGAAGAGTGAGTATGCATGGCCACAGGAATGCTTCTAGGTGCCCAGGGTTTCTGTGGCTGTGTACCAACCAACTACAACAGCAAAGCACTCGTGGAGAATTTCAAAACTGTCTCCTCTTTCATGGACTGCCTTTTGAATGCATCCCCAATATTCAGTCCTTGTTCTGCCCCTTATAAATGGAGAAGGACTAGTGTTTCTAGAGGGGACTGTGTGTGCACTGCAAAAATAATGGGTAGACTGTGTGGGTGGTCAAGTCCAGAGAGTGGTGGTGAATGGAGTTACAAACCAGTCAGCAGCCAGTTACAAGTGGAGTTCCATTATTTGGGCCAGTCCTGCTTAATGTCTTTTTTGATGATCTGGATGAGTGGTTGTGTGCACCCTAAGTAGGTTCAAAGACAACACCAAGCTGGGCAGGACTGTTTATCTGCTGGAGGGTGGGAAGGCTCTGTAGAGGGATCTGGACTGGCTGAAGGGAGGGGCCAAGGCCAACTGCATGAGGTTCAGCACGGCCAAATGCGGGGTCCTGCTCTTGGGTCACAACAACCCCAGGCAGCACTACAGGCTGGGGACAGAGTGGCTGGAAAACTATCCAGTGGAAAAGGACTTGTGTGTGGTGGTTGACAGCCACTGAATGTGAACCAGTGTGTGTGCCTAGGAGGCCAAGAATGGCAATGGCACCTGGCTTGTATCAGTAACAGTGTGGCCAGCAGGACCAGGGCAGTTATTCTCCCCCTGTACTTGGCTCTGGTGAGCCACACTGACCTTCTGTGTCCATTTCTGGGCCTCTCACTGCAAAAAAAGACATTGAGATGCTGGAGTGTGGGCAAAGAAGGGCAATGGAGCTGGTGAAGGGTCTGGAGCACAAGTCTGATGAGGAGCAGGTGAGGGAGCTGTGGTTGTTTTGCCTGGAGAAGATGAGGCTCGGGGGAGACCTAATCACTCTCTACAACTGTCTGAAAGGAGGCTACAGTGAGGTCTCTTCTCCCAGGTAACAGGACAAGAGGAAATGGCCACAAGTTGCATCAGAGAGGTTTAAACTGGATATTAGGAAAAAAATTATTTATGCAAAGGGTGGTCAGACACTGGAACAGACTGCCCAGGGAAGTGATAGAGTCATAATTCCTGGAGGTATTTAAAAGATGTGTAAATGTGGCACTGGGGACATGGTTTAGGGGTTCACTTGGCAGTGCTACAGTTAATGGTTAGGCTTGTATATCTTAAAGGTCTTTTCCATCCTAAATGATTTTATGATTCTATGAAAGCCAAACAAAAGGATTGGGTCTTCTTGCTTGTTGAAAGAACCAGTTTCTTATTTCACTTACAAGCTCTTGGAGAAGATGACATCATCCCTGCAGAGCTGATAAAGTTACACTGGTGTATACATTGTGAGTGTAGAATGGCACCAAAGGCTTTGATGCTTTGCAAGCTGCAGTCGTTTATATGTTAATTTTTTAAAATATATAGGGGTTATGCCTCTTTCCTTTTACTGAGTAGTCTAATAGGGCAGCTTAACCAAGCCATGCATCTCTTCCCACTGTAAAAATTGCTTTCAAATTAATTGGCAGACAAAAGCACCATGAATAAAACAGAGCTCTGTGCTTTGTATTTCAAAGTTTTTGATTGTAGCTAGCTCGAACTAGAGAGTGTGAGCTATGTGAGACAGTTGCCTGTAGTGAATGAAACTGGAAGGATGAATAGCAACAGCTCCAAGGTAAAGTTCTGTTATATTATTGTGGTATAATAGTGGTTAAGCTCAGTCTGAAAATAAATTAGTTCTTGTTGTTATTGTAGTAAAATCAATTCTGAAGAGAGAGACGAATGACTGGGTTTTTTTTCTTGAGTGTGTTGTTTGCTTGTTTTTGTAGTTTATTGCTGTGCTACTGTTTTTTTTAAGTCAGCAAAGGGAATATATTATAGAGGGAATATACAAAGTGAGAGGCAGGCATGTCTTCATACTAGTTGCTCAGAATTAGTGCTGTTTTTATTGGGGGGAGAGTTTGCCATTTTGCTTGAGCCAGATACTTTGTAATGAGGTTAAAGCTGCTTTATGGAAGGGAAACCAATTTTATTCATCATTACTAGTTAACATCATTCTTTTTTTAGTCTAAGGTAGTATATAATTAATTCTCGTGTCAGAAGAAAACATATACTTTTGTTTTGAGACCCAAAAGTCTCAAAACAAGTATCAAAAGGCCATGCTTGGAAAGAGGGGTTGAGCTTGTGATGAATGCCTTGATCTAAGGCTTGGGAGAACATTTGCTCTTTCTGAATGTGCCAGAAGCTTGCTGTGTGACTGTGGGTTAACCATCTTAGGGTTGCCTCTGCTGTGGGAAGTGTGATTCTTCCCACTGTTTTAAATTTGCTCCTAGCTTTGTTCCAAGCTTCAAGTGTTGGACATGTTTCTCCACGTGAAAACATTAAAACTCTTTTCAACTTTTAGTATTAAAGGTGTCTACATGCAGCTGTGCTCCTTTCATAAACCACATCCCCACTCCCATTTTCACTCAAAAACATAAATCAATGTAATCAGTATGCTTATGGAGGAATTTTTAAAATTTATTTCTCTTTTCTTTTTTTGTTAAGAGAAGTCCTGCCCCACAAAGTTGGGAAGTCCCTAGTTTTGTAAAGTGCGAGTATGGTGTTCCCGCTCCTTCTGGGAAATATTAGACCAGATAATCCCTATAGCCTCAGGGCATATTCTATATGTAATAGGATATTCCAAGTTACTTTGTTAGAGGCAGCAGCAAGGAGCATCTGAACTCAACCACTTGGGTATGAAGGCTTATCTGAGATACAAAATATTACATCAATAATTTGGGAATGGAGAACTGTATGTGGTTTAGGCCAGCTCGTATGAGCACACCCCTAAGGTCCAGATCTGCACAGTAGCCCTGGACATCTGTAAAATAATTCTGACAACCTAATCTTCAGAATAGCATCTTCCTCCTCCTTGCTTGTTCTCAGCTCTCTAGAGAAGAGTTCTTCCATGATACGTAGGTTCGGTGGCAAGTCTGCATCAGACACTTCCAAACAGCTGGTCCTGGGCTATTTTGAGAGCTTGATGCCCAGTTGCATTGCAAGGAAACCCAACCATTTGTTGTGAGGTAGATTGTAAAAATGATCTGTGTTACAAGTTGCAACTGCTGGGCAACTGCTGGAGTGTGCACTTGAGATTGTTTGCTCTGAAGCTGACAAAATTCCAGCTTGCTTGACAATGACACATAGTTACATAAAGATGCCATATGCATATATAGGTCTTGTAGGTGTCTGTGATAATTTCCAGTATCTTTTTTGCAGGCAAATACACTTAGAATCAATTAGATAGACTTCTGTAAGTCCAGTCAAGTACTGCTTTCTGTACTTTTTTTTCCCCAGAGAGTGGGTTTGACCCATTTAGCCTGTCAGAACTGCTCTTTATGCTTTCTTTTGGTCATTCAGATTTGTTTGGTGAGGTTTTTTTGGCGTTTTGTTTTGCTTTTTTTTTTGTTTTTTGTTTTAATGTCAGCAGCAAGCAGTGAAAACCCAAGTGGGTTTTTTTATAGGAATTTTTACGCTCATAGCAAAATACAGGTACTTGGTAGTTCTTTTGTACATAGAAGAAAGTTATGTCATAGCTACAGTAGCTAATGCCAGGTGGTTTAGAGGGATTACTGAGGTGATGCAGGTATATTCCACAGCAGAGTGGAAGATCACAGCATACAGGAGGGGTTTCCTGAGATGAGGAAATCCTAGGGAAGTGCCAAGACCTGCCAGGAGCTGGCCACTTGCACAAGACATGGTGGGATGGGTCCTATGACTAGAATGGATGGATACAGGCTCCTTATGAAAGACAGGCAGGGAACACAAGGAGGGGGTGTTGCCCTCTAGTCAATGACCAGATGGAGTGCAGGCTATGGATGGGTGAGGACACAACACAGAATTCATGGATCAGGACTGAAGGGAGGACATTGTAATGGGGGTCTGCTACAGGCTGCCTAAGTGGGAAAACCAAGTAGGTGAGGCCCTCTGTAGACAGATAGGAGAAGCCTCATGTTCACAATCCCTGGTCCTCAAAGGGGCATTCAACCATCCCATTATCTGTTGGAGGGACAACCCAGTGGGGCAGAAGCACTCCAGCATGTTCCTGGAATGTACTGATGATAACTTCTTTCTCCAAGTGATGGAGGACCTGTTGAGGAAAAGTGCTATGATGGACTTTGTTCTCACCAACAAGGAGGGGCTCGTGGGGAATGTGAAGCTCAAGGGCAGCCTCAGCTGCAGTAGCCAGGAACTGGTGGAGTTCAAGATCCTTGGGGCAACCAAGAGGTTGCACAGCGAACTCTCTGCCCTAGACTTCAGAAGAGCAGAATCTGGCCTCTTCAAGGAGCTGCTCAGTAGGCTACCATGGAACGAAGCCTTGCAGGAAAAAGGAGCCCAGAGAAGCTGGTTAATACTGAAGGTTCACCTTCTTCAAGCTCAGGAGCAATGTGTCCCCAAAAAAAGGCTTCAGGCAAAAACATCAGGAGGTCTTCATGGATGAACAAGAAGCATCTGGACAAATATAAATTCAAAAAAGAAGCATAAAAAAGGTGGAAGCAAGGACAGGTAGACTGGGAAGAAGACAAGGAAATCGCCCAAGCAGCCAGGTTAGGAAAACTAAAGCCCTGACAGAATTAAATCTGGCTGGGAATGTCAAGTACAGCAAAAGCTTCAGCAGGCACATCAGTGATGAAAGGAAGATTAAGGAAAATGTTGGCCTCCCGTAGAAGGAAACAGGAGACCTGGAGACCCAAGATATAGGAAAGACTGAGGTACTCAATGACTTCTTTCCCTTGGTCTTAAATGACAAGTGCTCTAGCCATGCCACCCAGGATGCAGAGGGAAAAGGCAGGTACTGAGAGAATAAAGAGCTGCCTATTGTAGGAGATCAGGTTTGAGACCATCTAAAGAACCAGAAAGTGCACAAATCCATGGGACCTAATGAGATACATTAATGAGTCATGATGGAACTGGTGATTATGTTGCTAAACCACTATCCATTGTATCTGAGAAGCGGTGGCATTCTGGTGAAGGTTCACTGTTTGAAAAAGGGGAAACATAACCCAGGGAACTACATATCGGTCAGTCTTACCTTGGTGCCCAGCAAGATCATGGAGCACATCCTCCTGGAAATTATGCAGAGGCACATGGAAAATCATGAGGGCATTGATGACAACCAATGTGGCTTCACTAAGGGCAAATCGTGCCTGACAAATCTGGTCGCCTTCTGTGATGGGTTCTAGTGTTGGTGGGTGAGGGAAGAGCAGTTGGTGTCATCTACCCGTACTTGTGCAAAGCTTTCAACAACGTCACATACAAAGTCCTGTTCTCTAAACTGGAGAGACAGGATTTGAGGGACAGGGCACTTAGTGGATAAGAAATTGGCTAGGTGGTCTTGCTCAAAGAGTTGCAGTCAATGGTTCACTGCCCAAGTGGAGACCAGTGATGAGTGGTGTTCCTCAAATGTCGGTAATAGGATCACCAGCACTGTTCAATGTCTTTGTTGGTGGCATGGACAGTGGGATCAAGTGCACCCTCAGCAAGTTCACTGACGACACCCAGCTGTGTCATGTGGAGGGAAGAGATGGCATCCAGAGGGACCCTGCTCCTGTGAGACCCCACTGGGAGTACTGCATCCAGCTCTGGGCCCCCCAGCATAAGAAAGACATGGATGTTTTGGAGGGAGTCCAAAGGAGGGCCACAAAGATACTTAGAGGGTTGGACCACCTCTCGTTTTTAGACATTCTATGAGAGTTGAGGTTGTTCAGGCTGGGGAAGAAAGGCCTGCAGGGAGACCTTATAGCACCTGCCAGTACCTATAAGGGGTGTCAGAGACCTGCACAGGGACTTTTTCCAAGGTCCTGTAGTGATAGGACAAGGGAGAATGGCTTTAAACTGAAAGGAGAGTAAGTTTAAATTTGATATTAGGAAGAAATTGTTTACAGTGAAGGTGGTGAGACAGTGGGATAGGCTGCCCAGAGAAGTTGTGGATGTGCTGTCCCTGGAAGTGTTTAAGGCCAGGCTGGATGGGGATTTGGGCAGCCTTGTGCAGTGGAAGGTGTCCCTGCCCATGGCAGGGGGGTGGATCTAGATAACGTTTAAGGTCCTTTTCAATGCAAACCATCCTATGAGTCTATAACCTATACTGAGTACCACCCTAATGAACCAATTTAAATAATAGATATTGGATGGCTGATGTCTTGAAACATACGTGTTTTACTTGCTTGTAAGCACAAAAAATTAATCTTCTTATTCCAAAAATATTTAACTAGATTTCATCTCTAAGCTTTGCTCTAATTATGAGCTTTATTGGCCCATTATGTACCATTTTGAATGCTCACTTTTAAACAGTTTTGCATTTCTTTCAGGCTAGAAGCATAATTAGCTTTCTTTTTGTTGGTGTTCTTGAGTACCATGATCCTCAGTTACTATTTCCCCAAAATATTCCAGTGGTTTTTTTTCCTCTTAGGGCATCACCTAGTCCTCTATGGTATATTTTAGAGTCTGTCCACTATAAAGGAAAATAGAACAAGAATTTATTATTAAAGCCATTTGTTTCTACTTTTTTTCTTGATGAATTTTGAAACTTGGGTGATCAGAGTGTAAGCAAGGAATGAGTATTGTTGAGATATGGCTGGTAGTGTTGCATTCATTCTTTCTCCAAAAACTTATTATTTCACTTGTAATTGCATTGAAGAGTGTGGTTTTTTTTGTCTTAGTGTTATTCAGATGTTACCCTAACGAATTCAGAGGATTTTTTTTTCTTCGCCTGTTCTAGTCCAGACAACTGTTTTAAAGCTGAGGGTTGAAACTTCTTGGCAGCTAATCAAACAAGGAAGAAATGACTGATTAAAAAAAAAAAAAAGCAGCACAAGTGCCAAATAAATTCTGCTTAAGGGTAGAAAATGTGACTTGAGATCCTTTGTGCTTTTATAAAATCTTGATGTTAAGAAGAGAGTCTGCAGGGTACATGTATTTTCCCCATTTTTTCACTGTTCTTATATTGAGTTTCATTCTCATAAACTTTCATCTTGCTCTTTTAATGACATCCCAATTGATGTTTGGTTTAGAAACCACAAAGCCTTTAAGAGGCAGTTTAAGTATTAGGAAGAGTTGATGACTGTACTCATTATAATATTGTTAGTAGAGTAGATCTTTCATTGAAACCTCCGAGGTTCAGGCTGTGTCTGAAAAATGATTCTGTTGACAAACGTATTATGTTTTTTGAGAGTGCTGCCATATTTTATTTTCTTTGGTATTTTAAGCAAACACTTTGTATGAATATGTTCAGTGTATTTTCTTCTATCTAAACCTATGGGTTTGTGCTAGATTTTAGTTTTTGTTATTATTGTTGTTGGGTTTTGTAGCTTTCAGACACCTGATCAGAAGCTTCTGAGTCAAAGTTTGATTATAACAAGATGCGTTACCCTGGGCTTCTTATGTCTTTGACTGGCTCAGTCTTTGACTAATTAACGCTCCATCTCTTTTGGCCCTCAAAGGTTTGTGAATTTTATTGGAACTGCTGTTGTTCCAGAAAAGTTCCCTACTCCTCTTTCTCTGAAGCTTCTTCTTTCCCTCAGGACCTTCCTGCTCTAGGTTTTCAAATCGCCTGGTATGTTCTCCCTACTTTCTCATTTTTCCTTAGTTTTGATTTTTCATAGAGAAGTGCTCATGGATGCAAATAACCTCTTCTATAAATAAATGAATTTAAATGATTTTAAAATAATGATTTTAAGTACATCTTATTGCAGGACTGACGTTTCAGCTGCACCATTTTTAAAAGAGTGCCGATGTGGGTCATATAGATGGAAATGCCATCTGCACACTGTTATTGCTTGGTATCTTTTTTCGTAGTATATTGTCTATTAGGTGTTCAGCCACTTATGGCAATGAAACCACCACAGCCAAAGATGGGTAATTGCTTACTGTTTGAATTCCTGCATATCTGTAAATTGTGTGTGTGGTTCTAAAGTAGTCCACTATTTTAGTTTTGTGATAGGGTAGTGAGCAACCTGTGCTGTCCCAAATGCAGTTAGAATAGCGATAGTATAATCCTTGTGTGCAAGGTGGAGGATATCAATACAAAGCTTTTTTTCAGGGTTATGTGTTAAGAATAAAAGGCTGCAATTTATACATTCATTCTCCTATATGACTCAAAAATCCTTTTTAAATATTAAATACTTCCATTTTCAGTTTAGTAAGAGATGTATGAAAGACAGATGGAATTGTCATGAAGCAGTTCTCATTTTTGCCTTCCTGAACTACTACTTACCTTTAAAATAATGACTTCTGAGATTTTTAACTCAGTGCTTCTCCTACACACAGATACACACACTCTGAACAAAAGATTCCTCAGATGACAAACTTCATTGAACCTAATCCTTTCTCTCTTCCTCTCACTTTTTTTGACCTATCTCCTGCTTTGAGATTATTTCCATTTCCTTGGATACCTTCTCAGTAATTCCAGCCAAATGTTAATGAGAGCTTGTCAGTTGTAGGCATCCTCTGTGTATCAGCCAAAAAGCTGAATATACTTTCAAATAAAGAATCCTGTTGTTATGGCCTCTCTCCTTTCTGTTCAGCTGAAGATGTCCTTAATCACAAAGGTGAGGAGAGCTAGCTCTTTGTCTTCTTAGTTAGGAAAAGCTGAACACAGATGGGGAAGGGGGTTTGAAAAATCTAGATGGCAAAAGTTTGACTGGATGCAGAGGTTAGGTTATTCTCATGCTATAGGTTTGTTATGTTAGTGTGAGGAAAATGTGGTTTTTCGAGTTAAAGAAATGGAGCTTTTTGGTCTAAATTTGACTTTGCTGAATTCTGTTGCCTGTTTGGTTTGTGTGTCATCACCAGTTTAAGTAACTTTAAATGGTAGAATTAAGTGTGTTAGTTCCCCATCCCACATGCTATTTTCAGGTTTTTTTATGCAGAAGTGCAATTATTTTTAATTTTTTCAATTAGCTTTTTTTAGCTAATATTAAACATTGCAGTAACACTAAATGAATTTAGTTATTTAGCTATCTTGTTCCATGGCTATTGACATTTTGAGCAATCATACGCTTTCTAACAATGCCTGTGTGGCTGCTGTTGGAAGCCACAGTGTCACACTTGGATGCAGATACTGTAATAAATTCTAAACTGCTCCCTGGGGAGCACTGTGTTAAAGGGAGTCACAAAGCAAAAGGTTTGAAAGTTGGTGACAAAGCTTTCCAAGAATAGCAACAGGTAGGCATCCACTCATTATGTATTTGCTGTGGTGTTGTCTGTATTTGAGACCCCTGAAATAGCAGTTTCAGAATTTTGAACTCTGAACTTCCTTTTGTTATTCTTAAGTCAAACCCATAATATTAATATAACAGCTTTCTGTGTTTGTTTTCAATGTCTTTGTTATTTCAGCAGAATATTTTTATTGGCAGTGTATTTTTCCAGTGGCTCTTGAGGATCTAATGTGGCATTTATGTTTCACTTCATGCCCTGTATTACCTGACCCCAGGAGTATTTTGTGGCGTCTACCAGACCAGAGATAAAAGCTGCTGTTTCATACTAGGAGTGCAGGCTATGTTCAAAATACCACCATTTCCATATCAGAGTAGCAGTTCCATTTAAAGTGATTGTGCTCCTGTGTCCCTGCGCCCAGTTGTGCAAACCTTTGCATTATCCTTTGTGTGGGGGCATGGCTCAGTCAATGTGACTGCACATAAGCTCTGCAAAGTGAATGTAGTTTTATGAAGTATTTTGACAATGGCAATTACTGTGCTAAAAAAAACACATGTGCATTAGCATTAGTGACTACTCTTACAAGACATGATAATCACTCCTAAAGAGCTGAAAAATTCAGGAATACTGTTGCACATGCTGGATTACTTCTTATAATATAAAGTTTAAGATATAAGAAGTTATTAGGGGTCTTTCCATCAACGTCTAAATGAGTTTGGAAGAGCAAGTTTGCTAGACTTTGGCAATCTACTGACTTATGAGCATGGATGACTGAACGTGGCACAGTTGCCATCACCAAAAATGACCTTCTGTATAGTCCCTGTGCCTGACCTTACTTTTAAAACTCTGACCTTACAGAACTGTTGGTTTAGTTAGTTGGAATTTTAAAGGATAGGTTTTGGAGTTTTTTTAGAAAATACTTTGAGTTACAAAATTAGTTTTTAAAAGGAGAAAGGTAAGGGGGAAGGAGTATAGCTTTGTTTCAACTAATTGGAGTGTAGCTACCTGGCACACAGGACTTTTAGACCAAGATAGTGATGGTGTGTGGGGTTGCTGTCATACTTGAAAATGAGAGTAGTTTTTAATGTCCACTTAATTTTGGGCACTAACATGTGGCTTGCATACAGATTATTTGCTTTCCTTTTACATCATGAATGTCAAGCTTTTTACCCAAGATGGGTTGTGTGGCATCAGTCCTGGCCTAGGTGCTTTGTTCTTTTTCCATCATATTGCCCAAAGTGATGATGACATGACACAGACCAGGTAGCACCTACTCACTCGAGAAGGGAGAGACACGAGAGCAGTTGGTTGTAACTTGCAGGAGAAGGGAATACAGGTGGCCTTGCTCCTGATAAGTAAGAGCTGTGTTAATTACCCAATACAGCCTTGCCCCCAGTTAGTCACAGCTATATCCAGTAAAGATAAGTGTGATAAAAAGGAGTGGGGTAGCTGGTGAGAGGGATCATGAAGGAGGAGGAACCTTAAGGAAAGAAGAGGATCATGAAGAAGAAGGATCCTGGGGAGAGAGAATCACTGCTGTGGGGTCAGTCTGGGTCTGCAGTTAGAGCCTGTTGTTGAAACCTGCAGTCACAGTCTAGTGAGGTAAAAGCCTGCATTCAGTGTCTGCAAACCAATATGTGCAGTCATGTTTAGGAAATAACCAGCAGTCAGAGGCTGCAAGGGAAACCTACAGCAGGAGCTTTCTGCAGCCAAAGTCAGTGAATAGTTGGAGTCAGGATGGCTAAGCTGCAAAGAGGAACAAACCAGGACCCTTTTCATGCTGTGATAAACAAGAATTCTGTGTCTTGGCTCATTTCTACCCTCTAACAAGAGGGTTGCTGCAACAGTTACTGAAGCCAGATAAATTGTTTGATTTGCTGTGATCTGTGGGATGCAACTAGACCATTCCTATTTTTTTTATTAGTCTGTGACAACTAACAGTGACAGCAACCCTGTTACGTCTTAAATGACTATCAAAGGACCTCTGGCTGTGTGCAGGTACAGAAAACCTGAATCTGCTGATCTGCAATAAAATTTGAGTTTTTTGTATCATATTAAAATGTATCATATTAAAATATGATACATTCTGAAAACAGCGTGGTCGTTCTCTTAGCTTTTGGTGACATGGTATTAAATATTCATTTCTGCCAATCAGTTCATACTACTTTGCTTAGAAATATGGAATACTTTTGGGCTGGTGAGTAGGAAGAGCTGTTTTTCCTGCTTTTTCCTGAGGAGTAATTGGTTTTATTAAAGAAGGGAGGATATGGGAATGCAAAGGGAAAACTCAGACTTGTTGGCCCTGGTAACAGGATTCCCATTGTGTTGGAAACAGCTGAACAAGAAGGGAGAGTGTTTAAGAACTGCATAGCTCGAGTGTGTGAATGTGTCAGACTCGTGATGTGTAAAGCCAAACAAGGCTTTGGATTTAGAAAGGGAAAACTGAGAGTAAAGAAACTTTGCCTTTTATCAACCCTACTCTGCAGAACATGCTGTAGGTGAATAAGGAACACACCACCACTAATAAGAACAATTGTAAACCAATCATATTTAAATGAAAGATGAGCTAAGACATTTGAGTAAGGTAAGAATTTTTCAGAGGCTGTGCCAAAGGCTAGAACTGAAGAGGGATTTTTATTTCTGCAGTTTCATACTGGATTACTCTAATCTTTCCCTCTCTCATTCCCTTTCTCTGTAATTTTGGAAACAACCAAATGAACGAAGTAATCTGTCCAGTGGGTCTAGCTCAAATTACTGGAAATCTGGTGAGAGCTGGCTGTGATTCCAATGAGTGACTGCAATGTTGAGTGGTTTTGGTGATTTGTTCTAACACTAGTAAACAAGCATATCCTCCTCTCATCTCATACTGTAGGGCCCTTTGTCCTATTAGTGGAATCCTTGATCACTGTCTGAACTGCATTTTTGAAGGGTGCCTACTTTTATTTAAGTAGACGCTAATATAAAGAGGATACTTGGCTGTATCTTGGCACACACTGGCTGACAACTTGGTAACACTTTGTTTGCATTTATCATAGATTTGTATGGGTTAGAAGGGATCTTAAAGATCATTTAGTCCCAACCCCTTGCCATAGGCAGCAATGCTGCTCACTAGATTGGGTTGCTTAAGGCTATCTAACCTTGAACATTTTGACTGATGGCACATCTAAAGCTTCTCTGGGAAACTTGTTAGAGTGCCTTACTACTCTGAGTAAATAATTTCTTTCTAATATCTAATTTAAATCTTTCCTTGTGTTTGAAACTATCCCCCTTGTCCTTATCTACTTATGAAAGAAAAGCTGCTCTCCCTTTTATTCAGAAGCTCTCTTCAAGTACTGGGAGGCCTCAATGAGGTCTCCCTGAAGACTTCTCCAGGCTCTGGGTGCTCCAGCCCTCTGACCATTTTCATGGCTTTTCTTTGGAATCCTGTGATAGGTCCACATCTTTCTTAGGCTGAATACCACAGAACTGGATGCAATACTCCAGCTGAGGTCTCAGATAGGCACAGGTGCAGAATCACCTCTCTCAATCTGCTGGTCCCACCATTTAGAGAGATTTATTCAAAATATGTTCTTCTGAACAGATTCTCAGGGCAGGGAGTTGGAGTTGAGACAATAGCATTTCTTATGACTGTTGAAAAAAATTAACTCTGTGGTCTTGGAATAAGCAAGGAAGAGGAGAATCGCTTGTGGGTCTGCTGTGCCTTTTTGAAAAGACAGGAGGATGCATCTGACATTTCTCTGCTTTAACCTCTGCCATGAGACAGAGACATTAAACCCAAGGAATGTCCACCTTGAGTGTATACTGGTGCATCAAAGCTCGCTGGAGGAAGAGAAAACAGATTTGTGGGAGGTTTTTTTGGCACAGTGAAATAAATCTGTGTTGACTTTCCATTGAATTATGTGCCCAGTGGGCTTCTTGAGTGAGGAGACTGGTGTGTGCATGGAGACTCACACGGGTGCGTGGAGGATCATGTGGCAGTCCTCAGTCTGTGTGTGGACATAGGAGTTGCTCTCTTCTTCTCTCCTCACACCTCTTGTGGTTGGTTTATTTGTATTTCTCTTGGATTGTAAGAAGCTAAAGGCAGTAGATGAAAACAATGATTGAATGCAGTTGTTTTGTTTTTATTTATTTTTATTTCTGTTACTTCAACTAGTTTGTGAAAGTGGCGCCAACTAACTGGCTGATCAACACCTTTTCTTGCTGCTCTTCTTTTTTTCCCCTGCTGTTCATTGCTCCTTTTGGTGATGTACTTCAACTGTGAAATTAAAAAAAAAAAAAAAATTAAAAAAAAAATCTTTCCTGTTGCACGGCAATAAGGACTTCCTTATGAAGAAAAATGGGTGTTGGCTCTTTCTGTGGGTCAGTGCTTGAAGTGATAAAAAAAAAATCATCACTGGTGTACTACTGTTGACCTATTTTGAGTCTTCTTAAGCTTCATAGTCTTGTAATAGGAACTGTTTTGGCCCCACAGGATGAGGGACTAGCCACTACTAGCCAGATATGTTTACCTGAGACAGAAGTTGACAAACTGAGCTTCTCCCCTATGTTCTTGATTTACTGGTAGCCTATGAAGAACACTTGCACGAGTGGGTTGCTTACCTTCCTCCAACCTGTATGTGTTCACTTTGCAAATGGGTGTGTTGCTGCTGACGGCTCTCAACAGCAACATGTGCTGATGAGGTGGGGGGTGACCCTTGAATCAGGGCCAGGATCCAGCTCTGCAGCTCTGACCTTGTTATGCTTGTTTCTGGGAATAACTGAAGCCAGGATACCTTTATCCTTTTGTGTGGTAAAGTTTCACTCTGTAATGAGGGAAATGGAAAAAGATGAAGGAGTAGGAAGCTCTGCTTTTAAATATTTGTGCTTTTTAGTCAAATGTTTGTTTGCTTTTGCCTAATGGATTGTGCTCAACTTCTCTAAGTGAAACTTTAACCAGTGTAGGTATAAATATATGAGTCCAAATATTGTTTGTGGTCTTAGGATTTTTTTTATGTATTTATTCTTCAGGTGTTTTTGATGTGTCTGTCAAATGTAGGCAATTGTTACTTTTTTTTTAAAAACTGCAGGGAAAAATATCTAAAATGCATGCATAATTTACATCCATGTGTGTATATATATATGGAACTGTTTGGATGGTTTGTATCCATGGTGCTTTAAGGGTTTTCCATTTGTGCCAGTTTTGGTTGCAGCATAGGTACTGTAGTGTGTGGGTGGTGTGGATCAGTTAGCACTGTGCAGACACCAGCTACAACCTGAAAAAGTTCAAACATCTCTCTGTTCTTCTAAAACTTTTATTACAGAAAGAGTAGTTTAATTTAGTAGCTCTACTTGCATTTCAGACTGTTGTACACAAGTATCTGGTTGTCTCACTGTTTCTATGTTTTTGGTCAGTTATGGAAAAACCAGTGAGTAGCTGGTGAGATCAGTGCTGCATAAGAAGCCTTTTCCAGGTTCTCCTCTTGTCCAAAAAGAAAGCTATGAATCAGTGAATCAGCACCTAAGCAACTACTACTTCTTGATACTGACCTTGTCATGACAGAGTACAGAAATCTTACCATTTCAGTATGAAACTGAAGATGATAATTAGCACATCAGTTACATTTTTAATGAGGAAGAGCTACATAAAGATAGTCTCAATTTCTTTGCTTCCTTTCTGTATACCCAGTGGACAGGTCTGACTATCCACAGTTAGTGATTCTGACTAAAGCACTTATTTTGTTGACTGTTACATGTGTTTTTGTTTCTTCACTTTTATGAATGAGACTGCTCCTAGGTAGTCCCACTCTCTGTAGAGACAAGAGATTTCAAAAATTTCCATAGGGATTCAAAAATACACCATGGACATTTTCCAAATAAACTCTTCATTTGCGAAGATGAGAATGTAATTGAAAAGAACACATAGGGTTTTTTTATATCTTTATGATACCATTATACATACTAAAATCAAAACCCTTGAAATCTTGCAGAAGACTGATGATGGAGTAACCCTGTGTTTGTCTTGGAGAAGTAGCATTACTTTTGTCCCATTTGATGGTGCTTATTTCTGTTTATGGTTCCGTGATCCTGGTAGTATTCTTTAACGTCATTACAGGAAAATATGGAAAAGCCTACAGGATGAGTTCCATTGAAATGGCTTGTATCAACCTTTTGGGTCTTCTTGGCAACATAGTAAAGTGTGATGCAAAAATGATAAACAGTTTGAAGGGATGGGTTAGAGGTTTTTAGAACAAACAGTTTTGTAAGATTTTGAAAAGGTCTTGAAGAATCTCACCTTTTGGCAATAGTATAAATTAATTATGCAGTTTAATAACAACAAAATGCAGATCAGAATTTTGGGACTAGTAAGGAATACTGATTGATTAAAGAAAACTATGAAGAAAAAGGTTAAATAAAATAATTTCTAAAAAGCTGAATAGAAGTGTCATTCATGATGGTGTAAAACAGCTCAGTTAAATATTCTTTAAAAGATTGTTTGTATGAATTCTGCCTTTTGATTTTCCTAAGGGGTTTTTAGTAAGAATTTAATAAGAATTATGATCAGTGGGAGAAGCGTGTAAAGAATGAACAAGATGGGGCTATTTGTGACAGTCTCCAGAGACAGAAGTAGTGATGTATAGCAGATAAACATGGGATTAACGTTGAGCTGAGGGGAGGGACCAACATCCTGAATTGTTACTAATAAGCACTAATGAGAGAACATCAACCATCCTTTGTGTTGAAAAATGCAGGCAATTTACTAATTAAAAATAATTCATGAAGTGGCTTCTCTTTTTGTATTCTGCCTGTAATGTATGTCTACAAGTGAAGCTGGAGGCACAGTAGCAAAGTCATCCTATATAAGGAGGATTTCAAGAGTACATTGCCTTAATACTTACTTGCCTTAACTTTTAAACTGTTATTTTGATCATTTCCATCTTTGTGTGTACACGTGAAAGAGAATAAAAAACCCCAACAATGTACAGTGCCTTAAAGCCAGAATGGATACCATGTTCAGCTGAAACTATGAAAATGAGATGAACGTAGGTACAATGTACTATTCTTATTTATTTTGTCCACGGAGGACTTCCTGTTCTCATAGTCCTTTTTGTACACTAAAGTCACAAGATATTAGTAAAGCACAACTTTTTTTTTCTCTAATTATGCAGTATAAATGGAACTTGTGGGCAAATCTCCTAATCTCCATAGAGACAGCACACCATTTATCTAATTAGTAGTTTGCCTTTTGGCATTACTTTGAATAAATTAGCATTTCATTACATACCCCGAACTACTTGAAAAAAGTTTCCCAGAGTAGTGTTTAGTCTTTCTTCTCTGAAGAGTGTATTTTGAATTAACACAGGTTAATAATATCCTTTGTAACTGGAAAGAGACAGAGTAGCAACACTGTTGTATTTTTAATATTTTGCACTTGCAGGTTCTTTGCTTTCTTTAATCCCTAGGAATCGGTGTAAAATCTTATGTCACCTTATTTAATGGTTTACTCCTTCACCAGGGAAGAATCTAAAAAAGAAAAGCAAAAAAATGGAACAAGTCTGAAATACAACTTGACCTCCTCTCTCTACCCTTTCTCCAGAGGTTGAACTTTTTTTTCAAATTGCAAAAGTTACACTCTAACATTAATTGTAAATGAGCTTTTCTACAGTATTTCCAATGCAGCAAATCCAGAATACACTATTAGTCTTTCTTTCTTGTATATAAATCAGTGGCAGGAAACTGAGTGACTAAGTTAAGGTATTGACTGCCAGATAAGATGAGTGGCTGCTTATTACGCTTTTCTTGAATAGTACTGAGAATCAAAACTTGGATGGGAAATTAAAAGAGGTAATTCATCAATGATTGATTTTAATTGATTTTCTTTCTAAGTATTAAAAAGAGCAGAAAGAAAAATCCACAGAACTGATAAAGGGTGGTAATTTCCTTTCCTTGAGGCTGTTTCAGACCCCTCCTTACCCCTTCAGAGAGTCATTGCCACCTATGGCAGAAGATTGGCATGAAGTATGGTGTTAAATACGTGATTCTTCTCAAAGTGGCCTTTGCAGCAGGGATGTATGGTTACACCATTGCCGTGGTTGCTTTTTGGTTGATGGAGCCTGCAAAGAATCTGTCAATTTGTTTTTGCTAAATCCAGAGGAATGAAACATCTTAATTTTGGGTTCTTTGGTCATGATGCTGGGCCTGCTGACAGGAGACAGGGTACATGTGTCTCAAAGAGGGAAAGGGTCTTTGCACAGGAGTTAGCAGGTCTCATTCAGAGAGAGAACTTTAAACAAGATTTGGAGGGGTGAGGGGATAAAATCACCATCACTGAAGGCAGACCTGGAGGCAGCATGCCACTGTTTGAGAGACAGTGTGCTAATGAGGTCCTTTGGTCCGCTGTCTTGTTAGTGGTAATGGGTGGAGATCCATGGAGCAACAAGGATTATTGATGTGCTAGAAACTGCAGAAGCACCTGAAAAGCACCTGGGAATGCTCAAGCAGAAATTGGAGCTTCTTCCCATGAAAAGGCAGCTGGATTGCTCACCCAAATGAAGTGCATCTACACATATGCACGCAGTGTGAGCAGCAAACAGGAGAAACTGGAACCCATTCTGCAGCAGGAAAACTATGACATAGGGGGCTGGAAGTAGGTGGTTTTTAAGGTTCCTTCTAACCCAAACCATTCTATGAATCTGTAGCAAGAGGAAATGGCCTCAAGTTGCACCTGCAGAGGTTTAGATTGGATATTAGAAAAAATTCCTTCACTGAACAAATGGCCAGGTGTTGGAACGGGCTCTCCAGGGAAGTGGTGGAATTGCCATCCCTGCAGTGTTCAAAAGACATGTGGATGTGGCATGGAGGAACATGCTTTGGTGGTTAACAGGGTGGTCCTGGGTTGACAGCAAGACTTGATGATCATAGAGGCCTTCTCCAACCTTAATGGTTCGCTGTTCTGTTTGGCTGTCAGACTGGATTTTGTATCTAGTAGCATAACAGATCTAGAGTAGATATTTGTGTAGATATCTACAAATATAGTAGATATTACTATATTTGTGAGCTTGGAGGCAGTTACAAAAGGACCCTCAGTGTGGTGCTGCACGTGAAGGTCCCAGCAGCGTGTTCAGCTGGGCTCACTGATGTCCATTTTTATGCTTCTGGGCTGGATTCTCTGAGCAGATGGTCATTTACCTCCCTAGTGGTGAGGCAGGACAACCCTGTACATTCACTTGCTCCTTGGTAAATGTTGTCTTGTTCTCCTGCCCTGGGAAGGCTTTTTTCCCTCATTATTTGTTATTTGACACTGAGTTATGTCATAGTGAGAGAGGAGCTCATGTTCCTTTCTAGCTCTTTTCCCAGCTTCTTCAGTTTTCCCTCTTGATCGGTTATTACCCTGTATTCCTGGTCAATGAGTTAGCCAGAGTTTTGGGATGATTCATCCTAGCTCTTCTATTGTCATGAGCACCCTGCAAATAAAACCCCAGAAAATTTCCTTTCTAAATTGAGTCAAATCTGTCTCTTTTTAACGGCAACAATTTTTAACTGCAATAATTAATGATGGAGAAGATGAGGGAAGAGAGAAAATAAATAAAGATAGTTTATTAATTTCTCCCTCCCTCCCTCCCTCCCTCCCTCTTAAGGACCATTGTGGGCAGATTTCTGCTTTCAGGTCTGGTCCTTGATTACCTCAGTACCTTTGTAGGAAGGTGGCACACGTTTCCAGTCCTCCCCCCACCCTGCACCTAGGAATGTTGCACCTGCACCCTCTGAGGCTGGTTAGTGCCTGGCTCTAAAAGCAGAATGCCAGAAAAATCTGTGACTTGGTTGACTGTACTCACCCTCACTGCAGGATCCCAACTCTTGGCTGCCACATTTTGCACTGTCCCTTGGCTATATCTGTCCTCATAGCGGACATTGAGTAGCTCACAAAGCAGCTCTTTCTTCCTTCTATCTTTATCCAGAGGCTCAGAAACTCTACTTACAACTGTACTATAAGAACAGAGAACAGTAATTTATATCCTAGATACACATTGAAATGAACTTGTCTTTCTGTATTGCATTTTAAAGGCACTTTGCTAAAGCCCTCTAATATTCTTCTCTATGTTCTAATAAATTTCACTGTGTTTGTTAGTTGTGTTGATATCGTTGTGGGCAAGCATGGCCTAGGGAACGTGGGTTTGGGATTGCATAAATTGCAAAAAAATTTTCTTACCTGCTCCCACCATGTTGTTTGTTTTAGGAGATCTTGTCTGGGGACCTGGAAATGGGGAGGCAATGTTAGAGGTATGTTAGAGAGAAAGACTGCTCTAATCTAACGGTCTGAATTTTGTTCTGCAGCTTGATGACTGCACCCTGCAACTGTCTCATAATGGTACCTATCTGGATCTAGAATCCACCCTAGCAGAGCAAAGAGATGAATTGGAAGGCTTCCAGGAAGATGCTGGGTAAGTAAAGGTTTACTAAATTTTTATAAATAAGTGTATGGTTAACTTCATATATTCAGGTGAGCATAGGAACAGAAAAGATAAAAATCTTTCCCTTGTATGTCTGTCCCTTTGTATGATTAAGAATTTTATGACTCCTCTCTACATTCACACTTACAGTTTCTCTAAAACATGACATATTGTAAAGAAATCTGTGAATATGAATATCTTGATTAGTCTAATAAGATTTTATAGTTCTTTGAAACTTGATAAATGAGGATGGTTTGTTTGGAGAATTCCGAGATCTTTCTTATATTAGTCATGTAGAGGATTATACTGGGGTGGTGTTCCTGAAGTTATAAAATAAATTTATTTTGCCTTGATAGTCAAGTCCTCCATTTATATTTTTGAAGAAAAGACATGTATTTTTTTATTCCTGGAGTTGAATCCCAGTCCACGAGCTGGGGGTGCAGGTTGTTTTTTGAGTAGTCTCCTCTTTTGCTTTTTTTCTTATTTAGTTGTTGCTGGCACACATGGATTGCTATGACACAGCTTTCCATAATCATCTCTTTGAGAACTGACAGTGAAAGCAAATGTTAGCATCAGTGTGTGTTTGTGTAAATGCACACATGTGATTTGCTTTTTTGAAGAATTTTCCTTTCCTGGATCTTCCAGGTGATTGTCTTACTTAAGATGTAAAATGAACAGAAAGTCTAGATCTGTTTTTGTCTTTCTGGCTACTGTATTGGACTGGATAGTTGTGATTATTTTATAGATGTGTTTAACTTAATTTTGAGTCAGGGTTTGTTAACAGTAGGAGATGAAGCCCTTTTGCTCTATACTCCTTCTCCATTTCTTCTGATAGCTCTCTTGCCTTTGATGAATATGCCTTATAAATTTGAACTCTGCCTCTGAAGATTATTTTATGTGGATAAGAATTTTAAATAATATTTTCCAGATATTCATGTGTGTGCATTTGTGTATGTCTTATTCACACATACCAGTTTGGGGCATGTTTTATAATCATTACAAGATAAAAACTGTTCTGTTAGAAACCAGTTAGGAGAGAATTTGATGATAGACAGCGTACCAGTGCAAGCCAAACTGAGCCTCCTTTCCTATGCAATAGGAGTATTGAGTGTAGAGGTTGATATAGTCTTCAGTTTTTGCACAGGTGATAAAAATCACTGCAACGAACTAGTTCATGTTTCCAGCTAACTTTATAATGAGTTGAAAGCAAGTAATATAAAGTGTATTGTAGCAGTACATTTTGAATTTGGCACAGTTTTTCCCTTCCATTGGTGTTTCTGTGATAATTCTGGTAATTTTAACTTCACTACTTTTAACACCCCACAGTAGCAAATTGACACTGCCAAGCAATCTGGCAAATGAGACCATTTGGTGCTTTTCCTGCCAGACTTTGCTCTTGAAATGGCAAGCTACTGTCCACTTTGTTTTATTTTTATGCTTCTTTTGGGCGTGTAAAATCAATGATATGAATTGTTCCTGAAAAACAATTATAATTTTCTCTGTGGTGGCTATCCTGGGAAAAAAAAAAAAAACAATAAAACAAAATACATGGAACTGCTGCTTGAAGTTTGGTAATGGTGAGGATTCAGATGGATTTCTGCATTTCAATTTTGTCCATGTTTTGTGAGAGAAGAAAAGATAAGAACCACCAGAGCTTTGGAAGCATGTGGGATAAGCTTCTCTGTTGGACTTAATGTTGTTACTTGAAGGTGAATGCAGCTTACATGATGTTATTCAGAAAAATGGAATATTCTAGACATGGGGTGGCAAATGCAGTCAGTAACATCTTCCTCTGTCCTGTATTTCTACCAAATCAAACTCCATTTTGGGCCTTGCAGTTGTGAGACCAAAACACTGAGCTGGAGTGCTTCTGAGCTGGAGCTTCTGGCAGCAGACCTTGGGAGTTTAACAGCAGTCTGCTGTCTGGGAGGGACTGGCTGCAGAAACCATTTAGTCTTTCTCTTTTTCTGTCTGGGTCATTTCAAGGTCCTGCTCTTAATCTTCAAAGCTTTTAATTTTCTGAGATTAGGCTACTTTAGGACCTGCCTTTCTGCCATGCCAAAGCTGCTGTGCTCATCAGGGTCACTGAAGCTTGCTGAACTCTGAATGAAGGCTTGAGTAGCTGTATATTCGTGGCATTTTTAAAATTTTAGAACCTTAGCTGTGGAAACTCCTACTCAAAGTGGCCAGAATGTCTTGTAATCTGGCTGTTACCAGCATTTTTGCCAAAAGTTCCCGTTCATCCAGGGAAAATGATGAAGATTTTCTTTGAAACATTGTTGAAAGGAGACTTGTAAATAAAACAAAACAAGCAGAAAGCAAAGTTTTAAATATTTTGTTTGGTTTGAGAGGCTTGTAGGTATTTGTTTTTTCTGGGAGGGATTGGATGAGCATAGTGGAAAACATGAAGGATTTTTCTTCAGAAGGAAAGAAGAGAATGGTGGCAGTTGCTGGACATTTATAATGTATATCTGTAAATAACCTGTATAAGAAATATATGCACTCGTGCAATTTCAAATGAATGCTGTTCTGTTACTGAATATAGTGAAAAGAGGCTTTTGGTAGTTGCTGTCCACTCCAGCAGAATCAAAACTTGTATCTAGTGAAGGAGAAAAGCCAACACGTGCCCTCATACCCTGGAGCTATAACTAAAACATGGGTGGGGATTGGACTGCTCTGCAGTCTCTGCAACTTTACTTGCTGCCATTTGCAACCTTGAGAACAGCTGTGAGATTCAGCAAAATCAGGTTGTTTTTATATGGGGGCTGTTTTGGAAGAGCCACGATGAACATCTGGCCGAGTAATGAGGTTGGCCCTGCAGAAGGTGTTGCAACTAGCAAAAGGGTCAGTAGGAGAATGTAGGGAAACAACCTTTCTTTTCAAGTCAGGATTGTGCTCATGGCTCACTTGCTTGTTGGGTTGCTTAGATTAGCTCTTTGGCTTTTTTCTCTTGCTTCCAACACAAGTTACTTTGTGAACACTGAATTGTGTAGCATAGTACACAGTGGAGGTTGTTTAGGTGGGCTGGCTGCTTTAAGGTGTTGGTGACAGGTCAAACTCCTTTTCTTGACTTTCTTGAGGTTTTACAGAGAAAGCAAGAATCATCAAGAAGCTGGTGTGTTTAAATTACTATGTAATTGCTCAAGCTCTCTTTGTGGATATGTCTTAACAGGCCCTCATGGTAGCCCACAAGGTAGCACAGTCCTAAAATGCAGAACATGAGTTTCTTTGGGCAGTATGCTATGAGTAGTGAAAATTTCTTCAGGGAATATGTTTTCAAGACTTCTGTTCAGCAGGGATTCTTTTAAAGTACTTCTGATAAATGGCTTCAGCGCTAATGTTTTTATTCCCTCTAGACACCCTATCTCAAGCCATTTTGGCTGGGTGAGCCTTCTGACACACCTTTTCCCTCTTGATGGGGCTGTTCATTCTGGGCTTCATTCAGAATCTCTTGGAGGCAATGGAGTCTGGCAAGAATCTCTAACATTTTTTTCCTGCTTATGTACTGTTTCCCACTTAGACTTTGCAAATAGCACAATTGTGAGAATGAAAATTTTTGTCACTTGTTTACATAAGGAAGTTGGGGATGCATTTGAAAGTTAATTTAGTTTTTGTCTTACAAAAATGGTATGGCTTATTTCTTGAAGCAGTATTGAAATGTAGCAGTTTCTGTGTTGATTTCATATTAGTTTAAACAGAATGTATTTGTTCATGGGTGGAAAATGCTCTCAACTTCTCACAGCTTTCTCCTTGTCTTTTATCTTGGTGTCATTTCTATGTTTCTCAGTGCCAACAAGAAGAAAAATAAGGGAGGTACCAGGGAAAGCTTGTCATTGTGTTGCTACAAACAGGAGACTGTAACTGCTTATTGACATTGTTTACTCATGTTGGGAAGAGTATATTAGTCCACTCAAATATTTTGATTTCTGTGATATTTAGCTATTAGGTCTGATGAAATGCTGAATCTGAAGAATGAAATTGATGATCACAATAAAAAACATGCAACAAAGTAAGGAAAAAAAACCCTACAAAAACACAAGAAAAGCAGCTCCCTAGAAACATCAAACTAAAAAACCTGGGCTGAGAGGTTATGGTAATTTTTGGAAAGTGTAAGAATTTCTACAGGGTAACAGTATTCCAGTATTCTAAAATGTGTCAGATTGAGATGCTGAATCACATTTTGAAGTGGATATTTAGCTAAAACTTTACTGTTGCAGAATTAATGGTGATACAGATTAAAAATTCATATTCTGGAAGAAATACATTGGTTTTTATGGATGAGTAAATTGATGCTGTTCTTAATTACCTCACAAAGATTGAGGGCAATAACTATGACTACCTATATTTTCAAAACTTTATGCAGCTTTTTAGCTTTTTAATGCTGATATAATTTTGTTGTTTATGTAAAAAAATAATTAGGTAGAATATTGAAATTAATCTTTAGGTGGAACTGTATTAATTCATTTTCATAGTTATCTTGCAATAACCATTGACAGCAAAATGAAATGAAATTACTGGTCCCATATGGTTTCCCTGCACGGAACAATTGGCAAGGCATCTCTGAGCATTCCTGCTTCCAGAGCGTGTAATCAAAATAATTACACAAATGTGCATATATTTTGTAGGCTTGACAAATGAGACATATGACTTTGAGGGATGTGTTCTGAAACCAGGATGGAGGCAATTAACAGTTGAAAGTTCCACCATGAAAATTATTCACCAGTTATGAGATAAGGATTTCTTGTCAGTGGATCTCCTTGACACAGTATCTTATAAGGAAATGTTTGACAAATTAAGGTTTCCACTAATAGTAAAATGCTACTACTTTTGTAGTTAAAAAATGAATACTGATTTGTGAATATAAAATGTATTTAGAAAACAAGCATCTTCAAAATTATAGCAAACTCAGCAAATTTTACTGCAGGCCAAGGCTTGTTTTCTTACATAGTTTCAGATTCAAAGCTGGTTTGATGGTATAGAAGCGAATCTCTTCTGCATACATTGAGGTCAGAGACTGCAAGCCACTTTGCTCGCACCAAAAGACATGAAATGCAAGGTGTATGTGAGCTTTTGAAAAGCACCTGTGGTGCCCTGTTTTGGTATGTGCTGTCTAGGAGGGGTCTGGAGTGTGACAGTAAGCACAGAAATTAGAGTAATCACAATGTACTGTGTGCGTAGTAGAAGTCAGGGGTTGCAGTCTGGGCACCTTATAGCTTCATTCCAGTCTAGATGGAGATCTTTCAGGCAAGTAGTCTACAAAAACAAAAGTTGCAGTGCTGGACAGTGTTAACTTTCATGGATTGACTGAAAATGTCCTTCAAAGGGAAGCAGAATTTTGCTGTTCTCCATGTGCCTCTGTCTTGGAAACTGTACCAACACTCCTTCCAATTGAGAAAGAGCCAGCATCCATAGCAGTGCCTCCCCTGGCTTGGACAAGGAGGCTTCATTAGCTCTCTACCTTCTGTGTGATTTTGATTTGGAGTGGGCAGGAGCCTGGGATTAATAGACATGATTGGGGCAGGTCAGAGCTACCTCTTGGAGTTGACACTTAGGAATTTGAAGATGCACAGTGCTCTTAATCTGTGTGCCTGAGAGTAGTGTCAAAAGCTCATGGTGGCTTTTGGGGTGTAAGATGCCACCACAAATACCAAGTTCTAAAGTGTTCTGTGGTCTGGTTCTGCCCTATGGGTTTTTTTTTTGTGGGTGTTTTTTTGGTGAGGGTGTTTACATGTTGGGTTTTTTAAGAGCCTGACCCATGGTTTTACTGCTTTTGTTTGTCAATACTGCAGCAGCTGTGTCTTTTTCTCCCACTTTGCCCCAGGGTTTACTCAGTTGTAAGGGAAAAATCTACGTCTGTACCAAGATACCTATGGAAACATTTGAAGATTTGCTATTTTTGAATTTAGTGATTACTGCTGGTAAATGACTGCAATAAGAGTGCTTTTATTAAAAAATAATTTCCACTGCAAAATGTATTGCAAAAATACTGTTGTGCTTAGCTCTCTCCCAGCCTGTTACATACCAAATAAAGTGCCAAACCAAAAAGCGTGTGAATAATTCTTACAGTTTTTCCTCGGACAACTTTTTTTAAAGATAGCCAAATTTGGCATTCAGGTTTACATGTGAAAATAGCTGAGAAGTCCAGTATTTTATGGTGGAAACTTAAATAAAAACAGCTTATGGAAACAGCTGATGCCAGATGTTCTATTTAAAACCATTTAACTTTATTAACATTGAAGCTGCTTAATAGCTGTGTTTGCACTCTGCCCTGCTCCAAGATGACGGGGCTGTAAGTTAAGTGAGCGGCTCTCGAGGCTTGGAAATGTGTTTCCCTTCAATTTGTGAGGAGGAAATCCCTTCCTCTCTCCATAAACAGATCATCTGTGGGGCTTCAGGTAGGGCTGCCAGAAAGTGATGCAGGGCTGCTCTGAACTCGACTCCTGTTGTGAGTAGAACCACTGATTTGGGAATCCAAACCTGGAACAACACCAGCACTGTGGGCACTCACCGTCTGCCAGGGCAAACCAGTGTATTATTGCCCAGAGTGTGTGGGCAGCCAAGGGAGTTTGTGCTGGGTAATTAATTATGGCTGTGGATTAGCTACACTTCCTATTTCATGGCAACTGTTCCTGTGTGTGCTCCTACCCGGCGGTAAATGCTGGAGTTTGTGTAAGCAAGCTGACACTCGCTTTTATCCCATGGGAATCCATTTGTCTATGTACTTGGTGTGTGGTGTGTTTGTTTGGTTTACCCCTGACTAAACTAAGGTGGTAATCTGCTTCTGATAAAAATAAGTGTCTCCAATTTAACCTCCAGTTGTGAGCTAACAGCTTAAACTGCTGCAAATCTGTGACTAGCCCAGGATCTCCGGTAATGAAGCCATGAAAAATTAGTGAATGCTGCCAGGGTTAAGACCACAGCAGTACAGCTAAACAGTAGTTTATTTCACATTTACTGCTCAGTAATTGTGCTTACTAGTAAAAGCATTGATGGCTCAGCAATAAATATAAAGCCCATTTCAGCAGTGGAATTAATACAGAGAAATAAGTGGCCTGAGAAAGAAATTCTTAAATATAAAACACCTATGTCGAGCTAGGAAGAAGCCCTTGCCAAATATGATGCTAATGGGAAACTTCCGAAAGCAGAAAGAAACACAAAGTAGTATGTTGATCAGTGCAAAGTAGACTCTGTTTTTAGGTACTTACATGAACATATGCATGTTCTATGGCAAGGTAGGACAGCTTTAAAATAGTTCTTGCTGAGTCTGGTTAAAATGGTCACATTCTGATAAAGCATAAATAACCAATTAAGTGAGTAGGGTATTGCTCTGAAATGTGTTGTGCTGCTTTGGATAATATCTTCTTCACTTGTTATCTTTTTAGTATCATCAATTAAATTGGAAAACCATAAAAGATTAGGATTTTTTTCTTAAGGTAGTAGAGAATGATTTCTAATAAAAGGGAAATGTTTATGAAAAGTTCTTAAAACTATTTTTTACAAACTGAGTCAATTTTTTGCTTTTTTAGTTATAGAAAAATTAGATGCCTCATTTGGAACTGGAATTGAGATTCAGGTCAGATATCGAGGCCTTTGTGAGAAAGAAAATTGTCATTCAGGTGCTGTTGGTTTCTGCTTTGGAACTGTGAAACTTCTAATGAAGTTGGTCACAAAATCACCAAATGGGTCAAGTTGGAAGGGACCACAGTAGGTCATCTGGTCCAAACTCTTTGCTCAAGCAGGGTCATCCCAGGGCCCATTGCACAGGATTGTGCCCAGATGGTTCTTGAATATCTTCAAGGAAGGAGACTCCAGAACCTCTCTGGGAAACCTGTTCCAGTGCTTGGTCACCTGCACAGTGAAGTTCTTTCTTATGCCCAGGTGGAGCTTCCTGTGCATTCATTTCTGCCCACTGCCCCTTGTCCTATTGCCGGGCACCACTGAGAAGAGCCTGGATCCACTCTCTTGACACCTTCCCTGCAGATACTGACAGTCACTGATGAGGTCCTCTCTCAGTTGTCTCCCCTGGAGGCTGAACAGACCCAGCACCCTCAGCCTTTCCCCAAAGGAGAGAGGCTCTGGTCCCTTAATGATCTTTGTAGTCCTCTGTTCTATGTGCTCCAGCAGCTCCATGTCTCTCTTGTCCTGAGGAGCCCAGAACTGGACTCAGCACTCCAGATGTGGCCTCACCAGGGCTGGGTAGAGGGGCAGGATCACCTCCCTCAACCTATTGGCAGTGCTCTTCCCAATGCACCGAGACCACCTGCAGTGGTCTGGGTGCTTTAAGAACCAAAACTAGGGGTCCCAGAGTGTGGCTGGGAGCACTGGAGGGGCCCTTTGCCTGAAGATATGGAAACATCAAGTGACTCAGCTGTTGGAGATTAATTTATTTTATTTTCCTCCTTGTCCTGTAGGTTTCCAGTTCTTCTAACATTTTTGTCTTCATAAATCCGGATATTTCAAGGCATCTGTTTCTCCAAGTGTGAAGAGGTTTTAAATTAAAACTCTCATGTAATGTTAACTTCAAGGTACAGGTGATAGGAAAACCATATGACCAGAAATTACCCAGTGTAAAGATTCCTGGGAGGAATGTGCAGCCAGAGCTTGACAGTTACTGACAACAGTGGGAAATATGTAACTTAAGAACTGGAAAGTATTGGTTAAGTGATGTGTCATCTCCGAAGAAGAACATGATGCGAGGTTGACAAGAAGTGTGGAAACAATGCGTTTGGTTTTGTGTTTTACCCAGAAACAATGTTATTGTTAAAATAGCTCTTCTAATGCAATTCTCTTCACCATTTTCCAACTCATAAAGTGTGTGTTTTCTTAATACAAAAGTGTAAGATGGAGATTTAATTGATCGTGCTATCAATGTTTCACCAAATGAGAGTATAAACATCCCACTGAAAACAATTATGTATATGGGTTGAGCTTTTGAGTTGGGGAGGGACATAGTTTTTTTTCATGAATGACAGCTCTTGAAAATTCGTCATTTTCTCCTTATGAAGGCAGCAGTCAACCCTCAAATATTTGAGGGGCTTTTGGAAGGTTTTTGTTTGGATGTGTGGAAATTGAGCCATTAACAACTGGGAAAGAGCCAGCATGATGATTCAGAAAGTACGGGGAGGAAGTGGGGAGGGGATTCTCACTTTCCATCTTCTCAAATTTGCTTGCACGTTAAACTACTAAAAAGGACAAATGGAACAAATGTTTCCCCCATTTTGAGCTCATTGCATTTTAGAGAGTGTGAAAGTGATTCATTATCTTCTGGTAAAAATCATTGCCTTGTGGTGAGGTATGCAGAGGACTCCGCCTTTTACCAGCATATACTCAGAGTGCATGTGTAATAAATAATTGGGTGCTATTCATGTGGCTTATAATACATAGTTGGTGAATCCCTTGATTGTTTCACTCGACGCTTTTGAGTTTCTCATTTTCTTCTCCCTCCTCCTTCAATTCCATTTAAAAAGGGGGGGGGGGAAAAAAAGGAAAAATTACAACCCTGCCTATTAAATGTAGTTGTGAAAAGTTAGGGGGATGTAAAACCCCAGCGTCTCGTAATGAGGATCTGTAGGTAACCTTATTTGCACAGTTGTACAGGCAATGGTGTGTCAGCCAGGATGTTCTTCCACTCACTGGCATTCAGATATAACTTTTCTGGGTGGTTTATAGGTTTTTAGTGGGAATGAGGCAGTTATTTGTTAAAATCATGTTGACAAACATAGAGCACAATATTGGAATAATCTGCAGGGGAAAAACGTACAAATGTATGCATACTTTATTCTTTTGCATTGTGTTGCTTACTCTAATAATTGGGAAGATTTTGCCTGCCCAGTTTTTGCTTAGGGAATATGCTGGGATTATTTCTACTTGGATTAGTAAAATTTTAATTATTTTCATATTTTGTTTTTTAATGCAGACTGAACAGACGTGAATAGTTTTTATCTGTTTACTTATTTTTGTCCACACTTGTCAAATGATTGTTACTTTAGTAAATGTGTCATGATCTAGGAATGCTCTGAATAAAACCACTCTGCAAAATAATTAGATGACTTGTAAGTGTATTACATGAACGGGATGCAGATACATTCTGAGTTCACACTAATTTTTTAGATGGAAAAAATGAGGTAAGAAAGAAAAGCCCACTGACTTCCTCTGAGGATGAATGTATGTGTTTGCCTTGTACAGCCTGTCACGTACTAGAATAGATTGCTAGTACTGTCATCCATTTGAAGAGTATTAGCATGTAAAAGACTTCTTTTTAATTATTAATATTATTTCCTGAGCTCCTCTGCTTCCATTATTCAATGGCAATTACATGAGCTTGAACATGACAGCTGGATCTTTGGAGAATAATCACCTAAGAACTTCAAAAAGGTCACTTGTTTGGATAAGATTTTCAGATGAGTTTCAGGGAGATTCTTAATTCCACTCTCCATGCACATGTGCACACTCTCACTTTCAAAAGCCTTGGCTTTTATACAACATTTTTTTGGAAGTGTCAGAATTTCTTTTTCAATCTCTTGAATCTGCAGTTGAACGGAGAAGCATATCATAGTGAAACAGCAGTCGAACCGTATCTCAACAGCTTTGAAATCAAAGCCTAGGATTTATGCTGTCTGATTAATAGCAGGTTAAAAAACACTTTCCTTATTGTGCGTGTGCTGGCTTGTAGATCTTTTTCAGGGAAAACCTGATAGACTCAAGTGCTTGAACTCTGGCAAAAATTTCATCCTTATGCATTCAACAAGGAGCAGTTTGTTTTCCATTGCTGCTGTGGAGTACCTTAAACTGTGAAGCAACTGTGAGACAATACCCCGTTGCAGAAGCATTTTCCGCTCCCTAAAAGGTGTGTGCGAGTGGAGATGGAAATGGATAGGTTCTGAAACAAAAAAGCAAAAGCCATTTACAAAAGTAATGAACTCTACAGCATGTCTGTTGCCATGTGTTTGCTTCTGGTGGCATTCTGTAGTCTAGGTTTCTTTTGTGGGAGTCAGTGATTCTTTCTTGAGCTCAGGAGTTGATGGATGCTGTTCTCATTAAGCTACTTCTGTTGGAAAACATGGATGTGATTATTGGACATGGTTAATGGTCCACAAAAAAGCCTGAGTGTTATGAGAAATTGTAAAAAAATGTAAAGCACGTGCTGTGCATATGTATTTTGAAGGCAGCATCTGTGGTAGATAGGTTTTCGTAATGGTTAGATTGTTACATCAGGCAGAATTAGCTGCAGAATTATTGTAGGCTAAGTTGTCAGGTTAGGCTGGCGTTAAATGCTGTCCAAGTCTGGAAATAGTTTCAGTGTTATCAGGTTGAGGTTAGTTTTCATCCAGCCTCTGCCTCTTTGGGATAAACGGGCAACAGCTCATGGTGTTAGTTGAAATGGGCTCAGTAACCCATTGTGTTTGCTTTGTTTTCCATTGCTTTGAGTGGTTCTGAAGGATTATGAAAAAATCATCTGATTATTTCAAGAGAGGCTTGGTGTCAGGTAAATATATGCCTGGCTCATCTGATTCCCTCTGGTTCAGAGTTGGCCTTGCTGTGAGTGTTTGACTGCACTTCATAGCAGTGTGAAAAACTGAATATGAGGCAAGCTGGAGGGCAGCAAACCTTCCCATCTAGTAACAACTAAATAATGAAAATACAAGGTACCTTTACTGTTTTCCAGTATATGATTTTATTTTACTTTCTTTTCCTTGATTTGGTGGAACTTTAGAGGGCAAACCTTACATAAGCTGTAGGTTATTATGTAGTTTCACAAGTTAAAAGCAGGCTGCAGCTGGGAGCCACTTGCTCTTTACAGCGCTCCTCTAAATTAGGATGAGAAAGGGCATCAGCTGTGCTGTTAGCCCAGTGCAGGGGGAACGTTAAGTCCATCCTCTGAACTGACATTTTTACAATCCCTTTACTGCTATTGCCAGTTTGAATTGAAACTTCTAGTATTTATTTTCCACCACATCTAGGCTAACTTTCTAGAATCTTGGCTGGGATCTGAGGGAAAGGATGCTCATTGGTTTAAATATCCAAACTTCTTTGTGCACAAACTACTTTGTAGTTTTAAAAGGTTTTGCATAATCATACTTTCTAGCACAGCAAATGATTTTTGTCTCTAAGTTATCCTCAAGAATTATCTTTGTCTACAACTGACTGATAATACTAATCTTAATGGATGAAATCCCTGCTTGTAACAGAGTAAAATGAGAGTCATGGGAATATGCTACTTGAAAACTGCTCTGAGGGTAGGATATGATTGCCTGTTATAGTCTATTTATTTATTAAAAAAAACCAAAAGAACCCCAAAAAACAGAGTCACCTCAACAAGATGCATCACTCTTAGCTGTTGTCTTGCCATATGAATGTGCACAGCTCTGCATGAAAGGTTCAGATCCAAGTTTGCCTTTACGGGCTAATGTTTTTTTTATGTACTTCAAATATTTCAGAAATAGAGTGTACAGACCCTAGTTAAGAGCAGAGCTTAGCCACTCTCTTACCTATATTAATTGAAAAGATCCAAATTGTTTGTGAGCTAAAATCATGGCTTCTGACAACATTGGACTCAGTTTCTGCTTATGATGGCCTTTTGACGATTCTGATATCTGCAGCAGATTTTATTATTTGGGCAAATACTGATAAGAGTAGTAAGTTTGCTTGTCTGTGCAGCTATAGAGTGTTATTAAAACCACTGCAATTTGTCTGCTACCGTGCTATGAAACTGTAGCTTTTTCCATGGTTGTGGAATTACTGTGTAGAAAGCAGAACAGGAGGAGCCCAGAAGGCTATAGCATGGCCTTTTGTAGAATTAACACCTTTAATCTAACAAATTTTCTTTATTAAGTTATTAAGCAATCACTGGGAAAGTTTGAAAAGTGATTTTCTACTGTGGTTTTAAATGATAAAATAACATGTTTTCAGAATCAGGATTGTTTTAAAAGAGGCTAAATTTATTGAATTGAAATATCTAGCCCTTGGGAAGAATATTAGGAAGTCTGAATAGTTGCTTCCTGAAAGAAAGAAAACATTGAAATAGAAAATGTATGCTAATTGATGCATTCTCCTATTTTGCAAAGATGAGCTTTGTCAAGGAAATGATTGTGGTCTGTCTTGCTAATAATGCCAATGAATCCTAATTGTATATTTACATAAAAATCCCATTTTTGATACCAACAGGTCATTAGTATAGGTCTGATAAGAAGGATGTCATGTCTTAATGAAATAGAATCTCTAAAAATTTCCTTTCAAAGTTTCCTTGAAACATTAAGAGGAAGACTGTGTGTTGGTTTCTTTTAATGTGTGGTTTTGGAGTTAAATGATTATTACTTTGTTTATTAATGCTTTTTCTCCTCTGTACCCTTAACAACATTCTTGGTATTTTCCTTCGGGTCAAGGAATTGCTTGGCTCAGACAAAGGCTTTATTTCAAAACAAGTAACTGTTTAAGACAGTCAACTGAGGTACTATTTTCAAAATGTCATTTAAATCAAGACTTGCAAATGTATAATTGAGTGGAACTATTTGTAATGTGGTACATAAACAATGACAAAATAAAGCATTTATAGTCCATAAGACAGGCACTCAGTGAACTGTTGACATGTGCTTATTTACTTTAATTTATTAGAGAAATTGAATATAGGAAAAGTTTTGTGTCTTTTTAACTCTAAAGACTAGAAGTTAATCCTACAGCAATAAAGATTCTGATCCCAACACAGATCAACAGAATGCTATGTCAGCACAATAAATGAAATTTTCCTACTCTTCTACTGCTAAATCTGTGCTACTAAATTAACTCTGTTAACTACTCTTGGATTTTTTTTAGTAAATAGTAGCCAGTTGCACTGACTGAAATATATTCTTTTTAAAAAGTCATTTCCATAAAAATATAAGCCTTTGTTAAGAGTAGATTACAAACTTCATTGCATGTCTAGGTTTTGTTTTTAATAAGTGAATCTTTTTTGTTGGAAATAGTATTTTCTGCTGTGTATTTTTGAACCTATTTTGTTTTCAATGCAAATGGCCTGTCTGTCCCATAATACCTTCCTTCCCTGCCCTGATGTCACGACAAGCTGGCCTACAGGTGTGCTTTTTAATACTATTTGGCCAATACTTCTTGAGTCTGTGAAATCATGGATGGATTTCAAGTTACCCTTTTTTTTTGCATTTATTATTTATTATTGTAGCATGCTTTCCAGGAAATTGGTATGTGTAGAATCATGGATGTGGTAATTTTCATAGGTGATCTTCATTTTGCAAAAGTGTTATTCATATTGCATGATAGTCAAAAGTATTCATCGGGAAATTGCGTGATTTCAAATATTTTACGTGTGACTGGTTTTATTATAATTAGTTGCTGCATGGTAAATCTGGTATTCCTAAACCCCACAAAATGCCTCTGTAGTGATGATCATGGTGTGGCCTGGAAGGAAGGGGGGGGAATGCGCCATCATAAGCGAGTCTTCATCTTTGTAATGTCTTGGACTTGAATCATATTGATTTTGGTAGGCTGGAAAAATTGCTAATGCAACCAGTGGGAGATAAAAATTAATGTATGTGCGTGAGAGAATTTTCTGTCCTGGGAGGTATTACAGTTGAAACGACAGTGTAGAACAGAGCCTGTAGAAGAGAGCTTGTTCTAAATTTTTCTGAAAGTTTTCAGGGGTCTTTGTAAGGAGGTGAGGTAGAGGAGGAAGTAGCACCATTGTTGAAGCTTAGAGAACTACAAAAAAAAAAAAGCCTTGCTTATATTGAGAAACATCGTGCATTAGATTTTTAGAAAGGAGGGAAAAACTGTATTAAAATGAAATGGGCCTGAAGCTCTACAGGCCTTAAAATGATGCTGATTTCTCAGTTCCTTGTGTTTATTCACTCTGTGATGGCTGGGCACTACCTGCTGTCTGTTCTTCTAGCAAATCACCACAGACCTGTAGATTTCAGCAGAGAGCTAATGAAGTCATTGTACACTACAGACTGCTAAAACACTAGAGAGTGCCCTGATAGTACTATCCATTATTTGTTAAATTAGCAGTTTATTTTAGTTAATTAGTTTTTCACGACGGGAAGAATAATATGTCTGATTACGTAGACTTCCTTTTTCTTTGGTAACTCTGGGCTATCCTTTTACAATTCTGAAATAAACAATCTTTACTCAATTCTTTCATTTTCTGATTTTACCTTGGAGGATTTGTGTATGTCAGGTGTCTCAACAAATCCGTCAAGGAAGAGTGATCAAGAGAAGCAGTTCCTGTACAGAATCAGATGTTGCGAAGGGCAAGGGGTTTGGTCAAAAATTCTTCAGTAACTTGGCAAATTAAATATTCCAGAGGAGTCCTGGCACTCCTGTGAGGAGGGGCAGCTGTTAAAAATCTGCAGAATATGAGCACAGGCAAAGACTGTGTCCAACCAGAACAATAGGAGTTTAGATGGACAGAGAGTCAGTCCTAAACCTGGAACTGCTCCAGGGAATTTCACAGTCCAAACTACAGCCTGCGTTTGTGGGGGCAATAGCATTTGTTGCTTGGCCCTTTAAGTTTTTAAGAGAAGGGTCACACTTTGCCCACTTTGTCTTAATGATGTCCGAGCAGACCCATTAAAGAGTAATTTCAATTAAAGTTTTTTGGTTTTGCTTTTTTTAAAAAACCCTCTGTTTAACTTTTTTTTTTAATCTATAGAGAAATTGCCATTCTGAAACTGGAACAAGGTCCTCTATTTGCAGGTACACAGGTCAACATTAACCACTTTTTTTCAGGTCCTTTTCTTTGTTCTCCCTTGTATTTTCCTAGGGGCAGTATTTTTCTGAAAATACCTTTCACTACTTCCCTTTCCTTTCTTCCCCTGCCGATCTATCAGAGAAGTAATATAAAACTTTTTATTTCTTTTTTTCATGAAAATAATTAAAAATATTTTTGTTCTGCAAAATAAATGTGGGCAGGAAGACAATAAGGTGGGGAAGAAGTTTTGGTACTAGAAAACTGTTTTAAGTTACAGCCAGTAGACAATTCTGCTGGGTGTCTGTGTAAAGGGTTTGGCACTGAAGCCTCTCAAGAGCTGCAAAAGTATGGAACTGAGAAAGGTTGTGCTGGTTTGTGCTCTAACTTGTACATAGAGGTGGGTCTGTGGTTCACTTGACACAAACTAAGCTGCATCTGATCGTGTTCTAAAAGCAGTGTGCCTTCAGGAGTGTTTTCCCACAATAAATGCACTGAGTCACAGAATGGCTGAGGTAGGAAGGGACCTCTGGAGGTCGTCTGGGCCACCTAGAGCTGCTTGTCCAGGAACTGCATTTTTGGTTTCAGAGAAGAGAGGGGAAATATGCTGCTGTACAAGCCAAAAAGGCATTTGGCTTTTCTTTACCCTCCCACCTTCCATCACGTGAGCATGTTTGGGTGCAGAGTCAAGATGGTGTCAGTGCCCTCATGCCAGTTTGCAGGTGTAGTACCTAGAAATCAAGAACTGTGCTCTTGTCCAAATTGAAGAAATGTAACTAATGGAAATTTGACTGAAAACCAAATGAGGTATTTAGCAGCTAATTAAAACAGTCATTCCATTTAAGCCCAATGTGGAACTGAGAGAGTGAAGAAGGACCTCAGTTTTGCCTCTTTGCATGAAAAACACAGCTAGATACTTTTGTGCTTTAGAAACCCATTAGGCTACATAAGTGGGCAGATCTGTGAAATTGTAAACAACCTCTTCTTTAACTTTGGATTTTCTTTTAATGCTTAATTGTATCTAGCATTAAGGTATTTCTGTGAAAACTAAAATGTGCAGTCATCACTTGATACTTCTCTAGTACAGTTTTCATTGTGATGAGCTGTCCTTGGTGAGTGTCCAGATGCCCACCCAGCTGCTCTCTTGCTCCCTGTCCCAGCAGAAGGGAAATAAGGCAAAAAACCCTTGTTGTTTGAGATTAAGATGGAGAGATCACTTAACCGTTGCTATCGTAGACAAAACAGTCTTGACGAGGAAAATTAATTAATTGCAAATTAAAATGGTAGTGGATTATGAGAAACAACGACAAAATTTCTAGTGTTTTCCCTTCCCTCCCATCCTATTTTTCCTAGGCCCGACTTGACTTGTTTATTTCCAGGTCCTCTTCCTCACTATACCTTTACATACTTTTCTTCTCTTTTTAGGAGGGGTAAGAAACACAGCATAATTCTGAGGACCCAGCTGTCAGTGAGAGTCCATGCCTGCATTGGTAAGTTAAGTTCCACATGTCTGAAAGAGAACAAATAAACAGAATCAATTCCCAAGCAGCAAATCTGGGGAGTATCATTCAGACTTGGCTGTGTTCCAAATTACAGTAATGACTAATAATCAAGTTTATTATTTTGTTTGTTGCATGCTGAAATTAGGTTGTCTTGGCTACACTACCCTTAAAGCGTGTTAAACATCACAGGGAAGTATAGTGTTTGACAGTGAAGTCAGATGGTTGGGTGGTGCTTTGAAGAATCTTCAATTACCTGTCTTGTCACAGCTTTTGTGTGCACCTGAAAAAGACTGTGATCTGGATTCAGAATGGGATCTGAAGAATTGTTGGCTGACAGCTAACTGCTACATTTTAATAACATATAAAATTTATTACTTCACATCTTGCAGATCTTGGCTGCGTGTTTGTCAGTATCACAGTGTCAGTGTCTTAAAAACCCTGGTTTAAACAATGCTGTCACAAGGAAAAGTCTAATGAAAGTCATAACGTGTGTGTCAAAAGAGCTTTAAGGTTGCATGAATGGAGGCTGATGGTCTGGGATGGCATTAATATGTTCTCCAGCACTGTACAGAGCAGAATGTTTCACTGAGTGTCAGTGGCAAAGCTAATGCTCATGTCCTGGTGACAGTATGACAGATTCTATGGGAGGCAGGTTTTAAAAAAATTTAAGTATCCTGTGTGTCTGTGCCACATTTGTCTTCAGCTTCTCCATAGTAGATTCAACAGTCTGATATGTTTAACATGATGTTGGTTTTGCTTCAAGGGATCATAGCTTAATCCTTGAGAAAAGATATCGTCCTTAAAAGGAGGAGGAGAAATCAAAGTTTTGTGTCATTTTACAGTGACTTTTGGAAGATTCAGGCTTTAAATACAGCTAAACTTTTTCCCCTGCCCCCAGGATATGTTATGAAGTGGCATGTCTGAGAATTTGAACTGAGTATAAGCAACCTACAGAATTCCACAAATACCTCTCATTGAGAACAATCTCTAGGCTGCCTTGTGCAGGAGCAGTTTCTCCTCTACTACCATTGACTTGAGGAAGAACAGTAGAGCAAGCCTACGTGTTAAGTATTAGGGAAGGAACAGAGATGATGCAAAGTCTAAACTGATTTTATAAATGTGAGTGAAATTAAGAACAGCTTGGAGAAGATTGTTCTTGTTAGGTCTGGAAGTATATTTGGCAAAACAGACCAGTGCAGCAAGACTAGATTTGATAAGTTTCCCGGATTGAGGTTTTATAAAAAGAATTTTCATGTAAATTTTTTTTTCTCCAGAGTGCAGCCATCGAGGAATTGGAGCACATAAGGTTCTGAGCTTTGACGTGTGGTTGCATTGTTGTTATCTGTTCTCATTCAAGCTTACTGTGGGCAATTAGCCATATTACTGTGTGTGTGTCTTAATTGTTCCTGTATAAAAGTGTAGTCCCTTGTCAGGTGCTGTTGCTCTCTGGCAGCAGTGATGCATTCAGCAGTGAGTACAGAGGAAGCCAGGCTGCAAAACTTGAGTCCAGATTTCAAACTCCTAGAGAAAGAGGTGTGTTTGGATATGGGCTTTTGGCTTGGTTCATTATAGTCAGAAAAGCCAAATGCAAGTTCTGGTTCTAATTTCCATCCCCCCTGCTGAAGTTTAAATTTTTGGGCTAAGTTTTTGTTTCAGCCCCTAGCATGATGTACTGTAGTTTCTTTTCTCTTATTTTCTTTTTAATTTTTGCATATCAAGCTTGTCTTATTTTTTGGTATGGGATAGTTTGAAAGAGTCAGGGAACATTCTGTGTTTCTTACTACTGGCACTGTTTGCAGAGCTGTGCCTGGCAGTCAAACCTGACACACAGTAAAAGGGTTTATTTCACTGGCACAGTGGGTGTTGCTTGTGTGTGTGTGTGCACATCAGCTGCCTGTTAACTTCTCTTTTGAAATGCTAGAGTTATGTTTAGATGTTAAAAGATATGTTACATATTTGGACTAGAATCCAGGAGCTAGAGGAATCCGAGATGGTGTTACGTGGAGTAAAACTGTCCTGCTTTGGGTGTTTTCTTTCAGTCTTCACAATCTCCATGGAAAGCATTGTGGTTAGCAGTGTTACTGACCCTGCAAAGTCCCCAACAGGTAGCTAGGGCTGCTTTCTGAGAAGGTGTGGTTTGTTATGTCATGACCTTTCTGCAGAGCCTCCTTTCATATTTGTATTCAGCGTTTTACTTTGTTCTTGAGAGCTGATAGGTATAAAGAAATAGCTCTCCTGCCATAAACTCTCCCATTTTGAAGTTGGATTATATTTTTTTACTTCTTTCTAACTCATTGTACTTTTAAATTGTGGGAAATAACAGAAGTGTTTATGTTCAGATGTCCAGATAGAGTTTTCCATCATTAGTGACTTCAAATCTCTGGAGAATTCATTGGGCTTCTGTGTCAGAGGATGTATTGACTACAGGCCAATATTATTGAGACCTTAGCAAGTCCTGTGTCAACTGGGACTACTGGGGTAGGGTTTTTTGGTTTTAAACAGAGTAGGGAAGAAATAATGCTTAATAACTTAGGTGCAGAAGTTGTGGTATTTTCTACCCTGTTAAATATGACTCCCTCTTAAGTACTTTTTCTTTTTTTTAAACTCTCAGTTTGAGTTATTTTCCTGTGTACATACTAAGGACTTTCAGCATGAAGGAACAAATTTTCCTTTAAATATTACTCTATTCTCCCATTTTGGCTTAATCCTGATTAAATTATCAGGATTAATTAATAGCTAATACTTTTTAGTGTTTTTAATGCAAACTTCAGTATTTAGAATGTTTCTTTATATCAAAAGAGCATTGCTGAAACCAGTTCTGTTCAGAAAACATAACTAATTGAAAATTATAGATGTATTTTTGTACTTGTTGATGTCCAAAGACCTTAGTGGAGGAATCAGAGAATCGAGAGGGTTGGAAGGAACCTTAAAAGTCATCTAGTGCTAACCTGCTGCTATTGGCAGTGATGCCACCCACTAGAACTGGTTACTCAGGACCTCATCCAAGCTGGCCTTCAACACTTTCAGTAACTGGGCATCTGCAGCTTCTCTGGGCATCCTGTTCCAGTGCCTCACCACCTTCAGAGTAAAGAATTTCTTCCTAACTTCTAATTTAAATCTGCACTTTCTCAGTTAAGAACCATTGCCTCTTGTCCTATCACTAGCCACTCTTCTTCTTTTTTAAAAGACCACTTTGATTACTGCAAGGCTGCTATAAGGTCTCCTTGAAGCCTTGTCTTCTCCAGGCTGAAGAGTCCCAGTTCTCTGTCTTCACAGGAGAGGTGATCAGAGGGCTGGAGCGTCTTTGTGCCTGCTAGACCTGTTCTGCCAGGTCCATGTCCCTGTGCTGGGGACCCCAGAGCTGGATGCAGTGCTCATCCTCCTCAAGTAGGGTCTCACAAGGGCAGAGTAGAGGGGCAGAATCCCCTCACTCACCCTTCTGGCCACGCTTTTGATGCAGCCCAGAACATGGTTGGCCTTCTGGGCTCTGAATGCTCCTTAAATCAGATAGTGTCAACTGTAAGGTTTTTTTCCCATAGGCTTTCAAATCTGACCTTTTATTCAAATCACATTTATTATAAGTTACTACCCTTGTGGGAAAAGTCTTTTGTGTATTTTTGGCAACCATATGACTTTGTATTTAGTTGTGTCTTAACATTATTTTAGTTTGTATATATTTAAGAATTACATGGCTCAGCTGAACCCTTGATGAAGTCTAATGTACATGAGAATGTAGCTATAGAGAGTGAACACCAACAATGTCAAAAGGTTTGACCCCTGAAACTAAATGGAACATTTTAGTCAGAGCAACATTATGACAGTGATGTTTTAAAGATCTTTACCAGATCCACTTTTCCTGCAGACAGACTTGGTTTAACCATTAAGTCCTTGGTTGGCCAGCTCTGTTTGCAGCTCCTGCTTTATTTGTTTGTTCATTGCTTCATAGTTGTTTTTTTTCAAAATCTGGTGTGATCTCTGAGAGAAAAGGCACCATTTGCTCTTACGTATCTGGACACTGTATTTAGCCCAAGAGAGACCCAGCTCCTCTTCTAAAATGCTTATGCCTGTGATGTTAAATCAGGAGTGTTGCAATCAATGCTGAGAATGATGTTTGGACAGGGATCCACGACAATGACTTAGAATGATCCTGCCAAAAGAAGTTTGATATAAGCTTCAGTTGTTAATACAATGTAATACAAGAAGAATGCAAATAACAAAAGTTCATGTGATTCTGAGTGCATGTATTGACCTGGGATTACTTAGAGTGCTGTGGCTTGGAAGGTCAGCAAATGTTGCAAGGAGTATTTTAAATTTTACTACCTTTTTGTGTCAGTTTATTATTAAAAAAACCCCCAAAACCCCAAACCAAATAAACCAACAAAACCAACCAAAACACACACCCAGGACCCCCAGTCAGTTTTTTAAAATGCTTTTGCACTATAAAATTACTTTTTTTGTATGATTATGTCCCTCTCCTATATTTGTGCAAAGTTTTATCTGCCAATAGATTAAAAATAATTTGCATAGATATTTTTGTATATTGCATATCATAGCTTGATCCAGTGAGGGCCCTAAACAGAGTGCAAGTACATTATTGCAAGAGTCTTGCAAAATATATAATATAGCTTTGGTATTAGTTGTTATAACCATTTTATAATCCCATTCTGTTGGCTCTTGCATGTGAGGAGATGCAGAGTTACCTCCACAGTGGATTATTCCCAACTCTGGGACACTAGTGCTGCTGTACTGCACAGCGGCTCTTTCTAGCCCCTGCTGTCAGGGCATCTGTGTTAACAAGCAGTGTTAGCACCAATAACCCAGCCTTTCCACAGAGCCCTTGGGATTATCTTTTTGATATCTCCTTGCTCCTAATATTATTTATGAAATGTAGCCATAAATATCTTCTGGAGCCTGTATTGTTCTGGGATACCTGAGAGAAGCTGTAAGCTGGTTGTAACCAAGGGGCTAGTAGAAGCCAGCTGTTTTTATTTGTCCTGTAATAGCTGAACTATGCAGCTAGTCCTTTTTTCCATGTACAGTTTTCCCTCCTGTTATCCATTATATGGACTTGTTGCATATGTTAGAGCAGATATGATTAGATTCTGCAACTATTTCTGCATCTATTGAACCTTCTGGTAGGACTTGCACCTGAAGCATTTGGAGGGACAAGTTCCTCCCCAGTGGAACCACAGTCCTTTCACAAAGACAAAATCTTGTCTTGCGTCTGCAACTGTGCCTGGGCCTTTGTTGCAGAGAAGTTGAGATACGTGGACTGAAAGGGGAAAATAAGTGGTTTTTCCTCTTAAGAGTATAGCATTGAAGTGTTGAAAAGTCAGTGCTGTTATGGTTAATGGTGAAACCATGTTGCATTTTATTCTCTAGGAGCAAAGTTAAGTGTGTGCCTACAACCCATGTTCTTGGTACTGTCTCACATGAGATGCTTCTCCCTGAAAATATCATTACCCCATTTCATCTTTCTGGAATTTATGCATGTGCTGAGTGCTGGAGTAGGTTTTTCATGGCCATGGGCAATGTGACGTTCCTCTAGCTCATGCTTTAAAACCTTGGTGCTTTTTGTTTTTTAAAGGAAATAACATACAGATTTTAAAATAAACAGCTTTCTTTTGATAAGGGAATTTCTGAACACACTAAGAAAAAGAGTCTCATTAAAAAGTTTTTCTAGAGGAAGCTTAATTGTGGGACTGTGAGTTCTTCATTTGGGCAAGTAGTGATACATTCCGAAGAAAGAGAGGAACTTTGGGTTGTTTGAAGGACATTTTACAGTTTTATGTTCAGTGCTAGGCATTCCTAATAGAAAACATTTTCAGTTTGAGAGAGGGAACATGTGGAGAGCATTAGCAGTTCAGTAAAACATGCAACCAATTCGGATTTAATTTAAAGGGAACAAAAGAGGTGCCTTGAGAATTTGTCGGAAGCGCTGTGGTTTTGCCTTCTTTGCACTGATGGTAACAGTAGAGAGAGAGAGGTGAGTTGAAATTGCTTTATCGAATATCTTCTTAGCATAATTGGGACCAAAAAGACTGTGATTAATGGATTTAACGGTGCTACACAGGGATCTTGCATGCATTATGGATTTGTAATCATGATATGCTTCCTATGACTCTTGCTGTAACTTGGTAAAAGTCCTGACTTAAATGAAGATAATAAACAACATGCTTATTAGATGTAAACTGACATCACACAAATTGAAAAAACCTGAGAAGGAATGCCAGAACTCAGGGGGAGTTTTTAAGGGTTAGGCTTTTTTTAATAGAATAATTTGAGTTCTAGTTAAGGCAGTGCACACAGTACTTACTGGGGCCTGCATCCAGATGTGATTGGAGATATCTGGTTCAACTCTCTTTGACTGAAATGTGAAATAGCTGCAAAGGCTGTGATAAAAATACCTTTTTCAGCTTTTAGGATTATTTAAATTTTCTTTCCTGAGAATGTGGAACACAGATGCTCTAAGTAAAATCCCCTGGTTCCCAGATCAGATTACTTTGTGAAAAATCTATCCATATAAATAACTTGTGGTTTTGCTTTAAAAATGTACACCTCTTTAAATTGAAATGTTAGATTTCTGTTGTACTACTTGTGCACATGTTTAGTCAGCCTCCTTTGTGGGCAAGAACCATGGTACTTCCCGATAACTTGTGATTTTCGTTCTGTTTTCTCACTGAGAAAGCTCTGGGCCAGTCCTGTAGGATCTCAGAAGCTGTTTGAGGCAAGGATAGACTTCCAAGGTTTGCCCTACATGTTTAATTTAAATTATGATACTTAAAATAGACTTTGTAGCAAGAAGAACTAAGAGTCTGTAGAGCAGCTAAGGCCTCCATGAGCAGCAGCATTTTCATATTAAAGTGGTGGATTCTTGCATTAATGGGCTTGTTCCAGATTTGAAAGGACATCTGTGGGGCATGCTAGTGGGATGCTTTTCTTGTCTTGGGAAGCATTGTTTTAAAATGTGAAAGCTTAGCTGACTCAACTCACACTGGGAAGTGCTGCAGAAATTGAGTGAAATGTATTTGAATTCAGATATCCTCTTTCTGACTTCTTTTTTTTTTTTCCTGACAATTTTGTCTTTTCTTTTTTTCCATATGTAAAAATCTAACAGGAAGATGGAATCTACTTTTGACTCTGAATAGCGAGATTTTAAACAAGTCTTATTTCTAAACAAAATGCAGGCAACAATAAAATTCCTCAATCATCTTCAATGGTACCATAAAGGAAACCGTCTCCTTATAAACCCAGGAAGGGAAATTAGTGTGATACTTTGCTTCCCACTACCCAAAGGAACTCTGTTTAGACTTGTTTCAGATTTTTTTTTCCTAAAGTAATTATAAAGTATCATATTATTGATACATGGAATTTTTGTAAGTTGATTTTTTTTTTCCACTGCAATCTTAACATGTCTTCTTGAAGATGAAAAAAAAAAATCTGTACAAAAAATTAAACTGTTTATAAATGCTTCTAATGAACTCCTTTGAAAATAACTGATAACAACAGTTTTATCTATGTCAGTGAGGTCAGTGCTATTTGATAGCATATCAGTTGCTGTTGATAGTTTTCATATAGTTTCCCTTTTTGGCTGTTTCCCTCATACATTATAGATACTTGTATTGACAAAGCAGTTCTTCCTCTTATGGTCAGTATTCAGACTGTTGAACTCATTTTGCTGTAGACTAAAGTACAGCATGTTCAAGCCCTTAATTAGAGGGAAAAAAGTTCATATTAAATATCTTCAAATAAATTAGCATTACAGTTGGAAAAGAACACAATTGTTTCCTGCCTCCATGTAAACCTGCTCTATACATAATATATAAACCAAACAAATGATTTGGATTCACATTAGTACTCTTGAAACAGTCCAGCACGCTCTCATGTTTTAAGCTTTACCCTGCCGAACAGTAAAATAAAATTAAGGACATAAACTATGGAAGAGAAATTAGAAGCTATTACTTAAAAGCTGTGGGTTTGGAATAGGAACTGTTGGTATTTCCATGTGATGTTATTTTCACCCCAACTTCTGATTTAGCTTTGTTTGTAAGGAAGGCACAGGGTTGCCGATTTTGCTGAAGTGGAATTAGGCTAAATATACTTCCATCCTCTCTGAGGTGTTCTGAGATGCATGACCTGTACATGTAGTGTAATACAAGGGAAGAAGGGGTGTTAGTTCATAAAAAAGAGAATCATGCTAGTATGGAAAGGAAGCTTCTGTTCTCTTCAAAATTAAAAGTTATATGTAAGCTTTTTATGCCTTATGATGGTTTATTTCATATTAGGTTAAAAAAGAAAATTGTATGCATGTCATTGAAATGCAAGGTCAAGAGATGCATGTTTGACCATTGTCAGACTGATTATCTTTAAAAATGGTGTAAGCAAAATGTGGAAACTCATGGTCAATGATGCTGCAAACAAACAGCACTTGCCACTTTTGTGAACTTGATGCAAGTCAGGTATATGAGTATCATATTTCAGCCAGGGCTATGTTCTTTCAGTCCTTATACTTGGTGAAAAGAAACTTCAATTTTGTTACCATTTGAAGATTTCACTGTGGAAGGTGATATAAAATACGTCTGGTTTCATAATGTTGTTCAACTGATTTTTCATATGGTTTGATAACTTTTTTCTTCACTATGATATGCAATGATAAATGCACTATCTCATAATTCAGCAGTCAAGAAAGAGTTGCTCTCTGTTGTTGATTTTCATTATGGCATTCAAATAGTGTGTACTCTTCTTTCCTTGCCTTCAGCTATTCTATTCCTCTTTCATTTATACTCTTTTCATCTTTTTCATGTGCAGCTGCTTTTATTTCTGTAGAAATTAAGATGATTTAATTTGGAAATTGTGTGCTTCTCAATTTATTTCTTTCATGAAAGAAATACTTCAGAGACTGAGGAGCTTTAAATAAATAGGTGGCAGAGCACCCTGGTGTAGTATATGTTGTTTTCTCCAAGACTGTCAAGTGAGATACACCAAATTGACACAGTTTCAAGAATAAAGTGCTTACTATCATGAAAAAATATTGTGACAGTACCTCTGGAAGCATTTAGATGAAATTCTCATCTTGGGCTCAGAACATGCCATGGTCAGATGTGGTCATGAGTGGTGTAAGAAGCACCACTGACTTTCACTGTGGTTTTGTACTTGTATGAGCTTGATGAAATTCGGGAAATCATGGTATCTCTGTCTGGGGAAGGGGAAGAGAGAAATGACAATGTTTAATTGGGAATATTATGTAATGCAGAAAATGTGCTTTATTTCACAACTTTTCATGTCTTCAAGTGTTTTTAAATACCAGTTCTTCTTCTCTGGGGGTGGAGGTTTTGTTTGGAGGGGAGGGGAGAGTTTGTTTGGTTTTGGTGTTATTTTTTTGGTTGGCTGGTTGATTGGTTTTCTTGTGTTTTTTTAATGTGCAGCATCTTTATTTTAATAATGATAACAGCTTCTTTAAGGCTTTCTTTTCCTGCTTATGACTCAACAAGGGCCATAAAAATTTAGGCTACCAAGAGGTAAAGTTACAACCACTTTATTTAGATCCCCAGCAGTTACTGTGGCTGAGCAGCATGCTATTGTAAGATGTAGGATGTCATAAGCTATGTCAATTCATATTTAGCAGTTTGAGATAAGTCTGGTATGTATGAAGTTATATATCAGGTTTCTTTTAACCTTTCAGACATTAAATATTTAGCTCTGGTCTTTCTAAAATATGAGGAGGAGTATGTTGGTAAACTCTTTGCTTAAAAAAGGCTCTCTTTCTGCAGGTTTATTTCTCCCTGTGGCTGTCCACAAAGTTTATACATCAGGTTTAAGGGCCAGGATGTCTAAAAACTGGCATATCTAGTTAAATTGTTTCTGTACTGGGGAGTCAAATATAAATGTTAGATGTCTTCCTTCTTCCCATAATCCTAAATTCAGGTTCAACGGACACTTGAAAGCCTATTCAGAATCAAATGCCTGTGGAGACATTTGCTTTCTCCTTGACTTCGTGTGAAATAGAGAAAGCTGAGAATGTGGAAAGGTTCTCGTCAGGTTGGGCACTGGAGGAGGCCTGGGACTGATTTCACCTGTGCCCAGGGGCTGGGGCTTTCCTCAGCCCTTTCAACAGTAGAGCTTATTCAGCGATGTGTGGGGGCTGCATGGGCTGTTCTGGGCAGGGAGGATGGTGATGATGCTGGCAGGACAGCAGCCAGCTTGTGACTGCCTTTCTGCTTCTTGCTCAGAACATGCATGTGTGGTTCCTTGTATCTGCATCAGAAATACATCAGGAGGCTTCCTTACCTTTTCTTTCCCACATGCTGTTATGCTGAAAAGCTTTGTGTTGCACTTAGGGAAAACTTGCTGAAGAAAATGTGGGTGTGTTTTCATGAAAGGTCTAACACCGTAAATAACTAACCAGAAAACCTTTATCAAGTCCCTCACAAGGGAGTTCTGCCATATTATTCTCTTCAAGAACAGTATATTACAACTTACTAATTTTTATTAATACCAATATGTTAAAATTCACAGTACATTAAAAATACTTTGAAACCAAAAAGAGTGGGTGAGCAAATAAAATCTGCTCCTACATATTTGCTGGAATAGCCAGGTACTACTGCAGTATTCTCAGGCGTGGTGTAACCTGGGAAAAGGGCACTGTAAGGATGCTCTGAACAGCTCATTAAAGCCCTGGGTGTGAGCACATGCTGTGCTTTTGACACAAGGTGAGTACAAGTGATGAATAACAAGCACCTACGGCTACCCTAGACAACACACTCTAGGGCACTTGTGGTAGCAGTGACTGAGTCTCCTGGATTTTTCACCCTGAGGTTAGTGGTCTCCACATTGCTGTCACCATGGCCTTCCTGTTTTATATTGTGTACTTGCAGCTGTTGTGTGTGGTCTTCCCTTCTGTACAGTGCATGTTTCAGGCTGACATTCAGTCATTTGCAGATCTTTATTAGGACTTTGGGAGGAGTTTTTCTAACCCAACAGCTGTGAGATTGAATCTTTTTGTTTTAAAGCCACTAAAATGGATATAATTTGGTACCATCTAGCAGGACCTAAAGGACCATCTGTGAGTTGGCAGTACCTGTTTGTCTAGCTTCCTGTTACCTTGGGGTGCTGGGTACTGTTTCCAGCTGGCCCCTGGGGATGCTTGTCGGGAAGGCAGGAAGTGGGAGCAATTCAAACACAGAAATTCCCAGTTTCTAAATTTCTCAGTAGGAAAAGACAAAACAAAAAGCTAAACAGGAAAACTGCAGGTGCTATGCAGAAAAAGAATTTTTGCAATTGTATCTGTTTTGTGAAGACTGAGAACCTTTAGTCTTACTCTTAAAAAAAAAGCAAACAAAAACCCACAAAAAAAATCATCCAGGCCTCAAGACAACCCCCCAATGCAAAAACCCCTCCAAATGCAAAAGGAAACAGCGTGGATTTAGTTCTTCCCTCATTTCTTTGAGGCGGGAAAGCAGTAAGACCCTGGCAAGCCTTTTTTCAGCTGCCAGGTTGCTTCAAGTCAGGCAGAGTTATTCTTTCTCATATTGCTGAAATTGCTTTTAGCTATGTAGGAAAAACCTGTTTCTAGGTGAAGGTTTACTGCTGTACCGCTGCCAGGGTTTCTCTTGTTGTCAGCCTCCCAGTGATGCCAGGAACGCTGCTGGGCTGCTGCAGCAGCCACTGGGCCTCCTCTGCCATGGGGAGCAGAGCCAGCCCAGAGGGCACATCGGAGCATCTCACTTATGGTCCTGCCCTGAATTGCTCTTGCTCCATTGACCATACAGGGAACAGATTTGGGAGAGAAATTGCCTGGTTGAGAGGTATGCATACAGTCTGTTGCCCATTTCTGGTTTCTGTCTTCAGAGTCCTGATAGTCATTCTCAAATGACAGCAGCTTTTTATTGAAGTTTGGTTCCTTGCCAAGCTGTGAGTATAAGTTGCACTGATTTCTTTTTACTAGTTCCTGTCAGGATCTAATACATAATTTGTGTATGTAAATTTACTTGCTGGAATAACTCCTCTGAAGTTTTGCTGGAAAGAAGTTTGTTAAGAGTGAGTAAGATTCAGGAATTCAGGGTGTGAGTTACCTCCATTGGCTCTAAGGCCCATCATATGGAATCAAATGGAGATGGAGTCTGCTCTGCACATGTACTGAAAGCTTTGCTAGGACTGAGACAGAAATTATCAACATTAGAGCACAAGACTTTCTGGGCAAACCCTTGCCCCAAAAGGTGGTTTGGTGTGAGAGTTGGTCCATTTTACCCTTATGAAAAACCAGTTCTGCACTCAAATGAAATGGTGCTTTTTGATAACTTGTGCCAACCAGTTTCCCAGGGATCAGATGTGCAGGTACATGCCTTCCCAGAAGAGAAAAGTTAGAATTTTACTGTGGTCTTTCTGACATGACCGCCCTCAGAGCCTGCCACGTTATAGGCCAAGCTACAAATGCTTAAAAAGGGGATTTCTTTTCATTTTATGTCTGTCCTTCCTATTGCTGCCAAAGAGTTACTCTCTGGCATTGCTTGCTCCTCTCCTGAGTCTGATGCCCTGCAGCTGGCGGTTTCCGGAGACGGCTGCTGCCTGCCTGTGCCTCCTGCTGACAGATGGGCTGGTGTCAGGCGGTCAGGCAGCCCCGGCGCTGCACACACGGCCTGCTGCCTGTCTTGCCTTAGAGGGTTGACTCAGCTCTACTTTGGCATTCGGCACACAGCTGGAAAGATTTTTCTTGTGTTTCCAAAGAATAATAAGGAAAAGGAGGAGATAATCACTTTGTGGGCTGTAGCTGTACCTGCCTTCTCCCCACTGAAAAAAACAAGGGATCTGTTTTTAGGGCAGCTGAATGTCCTGGGCATCTAAATAAGATACCTTATCAGAGGTGGCTGTGGCACATGTCAGCATTCACCCCTTTTACCCTGTCTTGTTGGTAGATAGTGAAATTGTGACTTACACCTGTCAATTCTGCCTTCTTGATATGACAGCCAGCATTACGGTGACCTCTGTCTGTACTGCTGCTGTTTAGGTGCTTGCATGTGCAAGACAACATTGCTTTTAATTTTTCTTTTTTTCTTACCTCATTGATAGTACATGAAACATATTACAACCTCAGTACTTCTTATCAGGATTAGCTTGTTTTCTTAAGGAAGGAAAACAGTAGCAGAGTTTTGACGAAGAACCCAAATTCCTATCTACCCACCATTTCTTTTCGTGAATACTTTGGGGTCAAGTAATATCAGAATTATGCAGGGAACCTCTTATATTTACTTTCATCAACTTTTCATTTCAGAATAAAAGTAGCTGTTTTGGATGGAGAATTTGCTTGCAGATGTGTGTTTGTCATTTTGAGCATCATATCCGAATTGGAAGCTGAGTGTTTCAGTGTTACAAGGAAGTTTCTTGGCTGGTGTAAATTGGGGTGGATCCCTGCCTTCAGCATTCACCCCTCCCTTTGTCTGTCCACAGCAGTGGCCTGAGCAGCTGTGTCCATCTCTTTCTGTTGGTCTAGTGCTTTTTCAGTAATCCCATGGTCTTCATGGAGCAGCAGGAAGTGTTGTGTGTAACTGAGAATTTGGCATCTTCCCCTGAACCTGAGGCTCCCGAAGCGCTGCCTCATGCCTGACAAAGCAGGCAGCTTGCTTGTGGCTTTCAGGGGTTTTAATCAAACTGAACAAAACACATGCTGGGGAACAAGATGATGTTCATGTTCTGTGGATTTCTCCCATGTGCCCCAAGTGACTGGATTAGGTTTTCCCTTATGAGGTAATTAGGATTATGTTTCTCAGGCTCACTTCTTTGACAGTCTTGATCAAATATAAGGAGATTAAATTTCTTGGACAAATGGATTTTCCTAAGAATGGGTAGTTCTTTTCCATTTTGATTCGTAAGACTTTCATTAAAGATGTGTTAGCGAATAGCCCAGTTTTCTCAAACTTAGGTTTATTGTTCCATGTTCTCATGATTTTTGTAGCTGCCTGCTACTTTGGCTACTCTGAACTGCACAAGTAGGAAGGCCATACTGTCCTGCTTATGTTCACAGAAAATGAATGAACACCTCTGGACAGCTGGAAAACAAATGCTGGTTAGGGACACTTGGTTCTCTGCTTTCAGGTCTGGAAAATTCCAGCCTAGATTTTTGGGGTTTTTTTGTTGTTTTTTTTTTTTTCTTTTTTTTGTTAGGTGCTGCCTTTCTTTAAGTTTACTTTCACTCTGATAATCTCCTGAAACCTGAATACTGTTCCCTTTTTGCATCTGAATCACATGTGCAGTAGGAAAAAGTTTAGTGTCTCTTGCCTGGGGACAGCTGTGCAGGTAGAAAACAGATAGTCGACAGGCAGGATCTGTGGGAGCATTCCTTGTTAGCAGGTGAGATAAAAGCATAAAAACTTACTTTGTTTTCTAAAGCGAAACCACCTTGTGATCCCTAGGAACCAAGAAGAAAGAGTAGTACTATATCAACCCCTTGCAACATGGGTTTGCATATTTGTAAAACTAAGCAGGTAGTAATGTAGTGGTAAATAACTCCAGCATCCTCAGGAAGCAGTTATTTGTAGGAAAGTTGTGAATACATGGTCTTGCTGTTGTGCTTTGCTGGAATAAAATAGGCTTGCAAGCACATAAAGTGTACAGGTACAGTGCAAATAAGTGCAGAACTGACTTACGTTATACTGAATGATGAAAAGAAACTATGAAGGTGATTGTTTTATTTTGTAAACAATAAACAATTATTTTACATACATTAATTAGGTTATTCCCAATGGATAACTTTTGATTGATTTTCATCTTCCCACTTGAAAAGAGTGGGCAAGCGTGAAGTGATTCACAAGTGGGTTTTGCAGGAAGATGGCCTTTGCTGGATCAGATAAAAGGTTCATCTAGGCTACTCCCCCAATCCTTCTGCTTCTCTTTGCAACAGATAGTTTGAATTGTTGAAGGGAAGAATATGAAGAAGAGTTACAGTGTTTCACCATAGTGTTCTCCATCCTCTGGATGTTTTGTGCTTCAGGGACTCAAAAGTGGTGTCTTCAAGGTGGTGTCTTTGCAGTTTGTCATCCTCTGTAGATTTTCCTTCTGGAAACCTACCCAGCTACATTTGGGACACTCTTCAAACTTTCAGTGTATAGAAAATATCACAGGCATGAAATCAAACAATTCAACTGCATCTGGGTGAGGGAGATGTGTTGGGTTTTTTTGTTTCCTTGGTTGGTTGTGGTTTGTTGTGTTTGTTGGTCTGTTTGTTTGTTTTTAATTTGGTTTGGCTTGTTTTTTTTTTCTTATTTTGTATGTGAAACTTTAATTTTATTCCCTGTAGCTGTATTGGAAAAGGAGTTGGCTGTTCATCTTCAGCCTTCTGCTGAAACCTCAGTAGCTATCTCTCTCAGCTACTCTCCCACACTCTCGTCAGATCATTTCTTCAAGGAGTGGAAATCCTTGTAAAGGATGGGAATTGCCTGGAAAGTATGATAGGAATGCCTTGGGTGTCCAGTGCAATAGGCTCCAGTGCAAACTGGACTGTCTTCACTGTCTTATGCTTCCTTAAAATACTTCAAAAGTTACCTGCTGTGACAAAGTTGACTAATGGCAAAACCGAAAGACCTAGAGCACTATGTATAATGTTCAAGACTCAGGGTCTCACTTATAATTGCTATTGAAAATGTGGGTACGCAATTTCTTTAAACTGTATTTTAATGATTTGTGTTCTTTTTAAAATAATTCTGAGGATTATTTTGCTCTGGAGCAGCTAAAAAGCAGTGTTGCTACAGAATTGTATCATCTGAGCAGCTTCTGAGTGATAAAATGCAATTCAAGACCATCACTATATGGAGGGTTTGTAGGATTTTAAAACCCCACCAAAATACCCACAAAACCCCCAACAAAACAACCCAAAAAAGCCCGTCTCCAAATATGTAACCCTGCTCTGCAATGAATTTCATCTGTCTCTTCTATTACCCAGTAAGTATTGGGTATTCCTTTGTCATTTCTTCACGGCTGAAACTCTTACCTCCTTTGTTCATTCTGCTCAAATGTTTCTCCCTTTCGATGTAATGTTTTTGTTCACATTCTTTATGATTGTGGTGATCAGCACAGGGCCTGTTCATCCGATCAGTTCATTAGACCCTGTATTAAAATTTTGTAAGTATAACCTGGATATAATTTTAGCTCTGGACTTTCTGAGGTAATGAAGATCTGAGCTTGCCCTAATACATCTCTTTTGATGTGAAAATGAAGGTGTGCCCTGATGAATGTTTAGGTGTATTGAAGGAGCCAGAACTAACCCTTGCATTCATTGTTCCACGATGGGCTTGTCTTAACTTGAATTGTTATTAATCACCACACATCTGTTCTTAATTCTAATCAAAATGTAACTAATACCTCTTTTTGCTTGCTCATCACTGATTTTTCATGAATCCATAACAGACTCAAGAAAAAGGTTTGCTGTGTTTGGCTGAAATTTGAGATCATTTGAGTAAAATTACTTGAATATCACCAGTAAATTTCAATTAATGTTATTTAGTAAGAATAATGACTATAATTTGACAGAAAACAGGTCTTTGCTTTATGAGCTCATTACCTTATCAGAAATAACACCATTTCTCTGTCACTGCAGTTTCCCCTCTTCTTGTTGAACTGCCAAAGATACAGTGCTTGTATGGGTGTTTTTCTCTTCTCCTTCATGATGGTACTTTCATAAGGCTTGAATACAAGAATTTTCTGTGGACATTCACTAAAGCAGTTTTCCTGTTTGGAAAGGCCCAGCAATTATTGAGCCTATTAAACCTATTGATGACTTTTCATATTTAGGGTTTAGGAAAGGTCAGTGTGTTGTCCCAACCACATGTCTTGTACATACATGGGAAGCAAAATGAAATACAGTGATAGCTTTCTACCTCCTGGTCAGTTTGGTGATTTGGGAGAGCTATAGGACCCTCTGTGTGTTGAGGATTACCTAAATTTAGGTTGTGGTTTCCAAGGGGGACTTTGCTGCCTTCTGCCTCTCCACCACATTTTACCATCCTCTCAGTCCCATGAGTGCCTCTGCTAGACTATGCTCCTTGCTGTATCCACCAGAATGTAGTGGGATTACTGGGAATAATCACAGTCTGTGTCCTGGCACAGGAGGGGGTTGAACTCCAAGCACAGAGTGCTAAAAGATGTTTTACACATTCCTCAATTTTAACCAAAAAAAATGAGCATCCTGTTTAAATATAAATATATATATATGTGTGTGTGTATAGAATGTTTTTCAGGTAGGTGCTAAGCTTCAGAGGATTAAGAAAAAGCAATCTCCATTGCCTGTGCAAACTGGTAATGCACTATTCAAATCAGTAAAAATGTTTTGTTGAGGAAACTTGTTCCTTGTCCTGCTTTATATCTAATATGTTTTAAGTCTCCTGATCTCCTTGTGCTCCTGTTATTTTCACTCTCTGAACAGATTTTTTCTATTTCAAGCCAGGAGCAGTTGCATTAATTTCTGCTGAAGCTCTGGGAGCTTAGTTTATCTTGAAATCAGTCCCTTTATTTGTCAAATACTCATATTTTGAAGACTTGTTTTTGGGTTTTTTTTCCCCCTTTCTGCTTTCCAGTGTCTTAGAGCTGTGCGCTTTAGCCACTGGTACTTGTTCACCAGCAGGAAATGTGCTGATGAATTCTGTTTTACTACTTGGTTGCTCAGTCATTGTGAATTCCCCTTTGATATGGGTTGAAAATCCTAAAGCTTCACAGTCGGTTTGCATATGTAAATCTAACCCACAGTGGCTAAGTATGAGGGTTCTGAGGGCAATTACTGCTGAGCAGGGAGGGCAGCTGGTACACCCTGTGTACAGAGATCAGTTTACCATGGAAACTCACAAAATGTCTCTGCAAATCTGCTACATATATCAGAAATATAAAGTGACTCGTGAGGTATAAGCATTGTTTCCACAAGTAAAAGAAGAATCCTTTGCAGCTTTAGTTTTTATGCACAAGGGTGTTTATGGATGTTAATTTGAAAATTTGTGCATGCTTCCAAAACTGTGTGCTCTAAAGAATGTGCTCTGGGAAATCTGTGCTATTTTGCACTGTTCTGTATTAAAGTTGGTTTACTACATCACATCTAGTAAAAATCACTTTAGGCAAGTATTTATTTTCTGTTAGTCTGTATGAAAGGATTTAAGACTGGCAAAGGCATCCTCTGAGAGCAGTCCTCTGCTATCCCATAATTCATAATCTCCTCTATAAAATTCCTACTTAATATACATGGATATTGCAACAACTACTCTTTTTGCTTTCGGTTACATCTACAAATTTCTAAGTTCACCCTGTAGATCTGGGATAAAATTGAATTTCTGCTAGGCCTGCAGCCCAAGATTTAATTACTACTGATCTGACTTGGCATCCAAAGTTTGGGAACAGCTGAGTGCGCTGAATCAGATCTTCAGCCTGTGCAAACTAATTCTTTTGTAAGTCAGCTGAGAAGCTGGTACAGTCTGTATGCTATTTCTGTCAAGTATAGATGTGAAATACTTATGCTGATCTTTGTTGTTGCTCTGTAGATTTTGGGTTCAAAGCAGCAAGAAGTTTCTAAGGTGGAATCTTAGAGTGGAATAAAATTAAGATAAACACGGTTGGGGTAGAGATCAGCAGTCAAAGATTAATTAAGGTCTCATGCTCAAATTTCAGATTGAACATTTCTCTTCAGCAGCAGTTCGCCTTTAGGGGTTTTGTAGAATTAGTTTTATGCTGAGTATATTTTCATTGCATTGATTTTAATCAACAGAGTGCTGTATGTGGCATGTGTCAATGAAAATTGACAACTTAAAAGCACTGGACTAATGTCTAAAGTGGTGGGAAGGAAGGGACGACAGGTTTGTCCATGAGACTTGAATTTCTGAATCCAAGCAATTTATCTTGAGCAAATTTTAACATGGATTGGTGCTGGATGCTGCTTTGTTGCATACCTTGTAGATTTCCGAAGGAGCAGCCGTGAAGGCAGGCTGAAGACTTTCTCTGGGATTACAGTAGGTTATTTGGCACCAAAAAGGAAATTTGAGGATATAGAAATACTGTTGAGGCTACTAAACTAACTCAAGGGGATAAAACCCAACCAACTCGCTCTTCCCTCCCTTCCTGAGGGAATGCCAGCTTCTGAGGGTGAGGAATGTCTAAGTGGTGTATATATATGTTACAGTCTTGGTCTTGGTCACCTTCCTATCCAAATGGAACATTTGAATTTCCTCATTGCTTTGGAAAAAAATTATGGCGTTACTGGGGAAGCTTTCAGTGCTGCTGTGAACAGATACCTGGGTTGAAATGAAGCTGAGTTAATTCAATACTGGCTCACTCCTAGAGGACAGGTCAGTTCAGCAGAGGTAAAATACTGCTGCAACAGGCAGACAACTGCTTGGGAAAGAGATTGAAACAGAGTAAGGTAATTAGGGCAGGAGACAAATGTATTGCATGACACTATGTACATGACTAGGGCTAGAATCAACAGCAGCCTTCCTGGAGGTCTTTGGCTGTAACACCAAAAAGAAGGAATATAAAAGGGGAAACAAAGCATTCATTTCTATTATGATTTCTTTTATATGCTTACATGCAAGGTACTTTCCAAATACTTGAAAAGGATAATCTCTGCTTCAAAGCATTCATTTTTTGACTACAGAAATGTAGAAAGGTATATGTAGTTTAAATGCCTAATTGCCCATCCAGAAAATACTTAAAACAGTTAAGGTTAAGAGTTAAACTTTCAAAAGTTAGGAACTGTGCAATTGCAATAGACTTCAAAGCTTTAATTATGGTATATTTCAGGTCTTTTTATCCGTGTATCTTTTCTTGGCCATGCATACTGTAGCAGAAGAAAAGGCTGAATGGGGATAATTGCTTATGGAGTTTAGCTCCTGCTACATCTGACAACTGTGCGCATTAGATGTTGGGTGAGAATGACCTATGCAGCAAATACCATGTCGTGGCACAATTCTCACCATCCTACAGGCAATTAAAGGGCAGAGTGAAGTACTGACTGATGTAATCACAGCCTAGAAGTGACGATGGGCAGTGCATTTCCCAGATGTGGTATGTTCCTTAATTAAACATGGCATAGAAGTCTTAGAGTTGTGTTCAGCTTGCAAAAAGGCTCTTGTCAAATTCTGCCGTGTGGCATCCAGGGCTGAGTGCAGGGTTTCTGGGGAGACTTAGGTGAATCTGTGTCATGAACTTCTTGGCACATCTGGAGCCACCCTACTGGATGGCATAGGAAGGTTAAGGTTGTCTGTAGGAACTCGCATTTTGCCAGTGGTTTTCTCAGTTATTTGCAGGCATTAAACGTATGTTGACATTGACAAACTCAGATTTAACTTCTGGTGCTAGAGGGAATATGTGTTAGAAACTACCAAGTTTTTCTGTTTTGGTAGTTAACTGTTCTGGCTGCTGGTAGAGGAGAAAAGGAACAAAGTAAAGTTTCTTTGTTCCGTGACTGAACCATTTTCCCTTTCTTATTTTCCCTTTCTTTTCCCTGACTGTCTCTGTGCCTCCCAGGAGAGAGAGAAGAGGGGACAGACAGCAGACCAGATGGCTAAAGTTTGGCTAAAAAAAAAATAAACAGTTAAGAGTAGGGTCTTAGAAAAACAAGCATTAGGTGATACTAACAAGAGACAAAGCTTACCAGACTGACTTGTAGCTAACCTACTGATGATGTTCTGTGACAGAAGTGTCACTCAGAGAATGCTGAGGATGACTGATAAAGCAGCCACTTCTTCCATCAACATGTAGGGCTAACGAGAAAATTCTCATGAAACAACAATTTAACAAGTAAAATTTTAGCTTTCTTATATTTCTGTAACTGCAAAGATGGATGGCACAGTGCACTGTTTCACCCTTCTGCTCCTGTCCTTTAATTTTAGGATGGTAGTTACCAAAAGCTGTAAACTATTCCACTGAGTATAAAGACTGAAAGAAAAGCTTTAGCACAAGCATACATATTTGAGGTTTTTCTGAGTCGATGTGCAAGACCATATCCAGCTGAATATCTTTCCAAAAGGAGGTTATTGCCAAGGACTTCTTGTGGAGGTAAACCATGTGTGACTGCCAGTACCTCCAGCAGGCAGTTTATTGCAGGAAAAGTGCCACATCAAAACATAAGTCCCTGAGTTGCTAAGCACTGGATTGTGGACTTGTTCTGTTTAGAGCTGTAGGTGGCCATTGCATAGGTTATGTGTTACCTCAGAGGTTCAGTTCAGGTTAACCTCCTTTATTTTCTTTACCTTCTTCATTCCCCATCACTTCCCCCCTGTTAGATTCACAGTCTACAGGAGTACAGAAATCTGTTTCTTCTTTGTATTGAAACACAAAAAAATTGCAGTCAAAATACTCTACAGTTCAATCAAAATAAATGAATAAATAAATAAATGTATTGTCTTTGGTATAGCAAATCAGCCAGGAGTGGAGATACAGTATATTTAAAATATAATTTATGTGTTTCTTCATGAGCTTTTCTAGACATGGCTAACAACATTGGGAAGGTGAGATGCTTTATTATTATTTTAAATAAAAATTAGTGATATTGTGTATGTGATCCTAGAATTAAATGTCAGTGGAAATACTACTAAGGATTTTGCAATCTAAATTTTATCTAGTTGTATCACTTCAATTTTTTTTGTCACATGAAGACTTTATGTATTCAGATATTAGCAAATCACTGAATCATTGTATCTCATTGTGTCTCTTCATGGTTACCCCTTTCAAGAGATGTACACAGCCCTATGTATTCTATTTTACTTGAAAAGCCTTATAGAGCCTTTCAAAGAACCGGTTTCTGTGGAAGTCTTCAATAAGAGGCTGAGAGAATGCAAAATAGTGCAATGTGAACTGATGGTTACAGGCATTGCAAGGACTGTTTATTCCTCCAAAGCTTGATTTTCACTGTTAAGACCAATTTTTTATGGCTCTCCTGCCAATTCTGTGTTCTGCAGCCCCCTTTAGGCTGGCTCCTTGCTTCTGCCGTGGGCTGCATTTCTATGGAAAATGCTCTGTAAGAGCAGTCATCCTCCAGGGGCTGGGGTGAGTAAAGGTTTTTAAAGAGCTGGACTGAAGTTTTGAAACATTCCTGTGACCAGAGTGGTAACCTGAAGAAGGCTGCTTTTGTGTGTGGCAGGCAGTGTGTGTCCTGCTGTGTGCTGAGCTGCCATTTGCTTCTCCTCCTTGGAGTCCTTATCCCAGAGGCAGAGTGTGTTACACCACCCTACTCAGTGTCCTCTTGGACCACCTCAACAGCACAAGTACAATCAATCTGGCTGGCACACAAGTTTCTGCTCTTGTCTCCAAGCAGCTACGTTTCCCTGCCCATGTTATTTCTGTCTTAACAGCTTAAAGAAAAACAAATAAAAAATCAAGATCCACAGGACAGGGGATCCCCAAGCTCTGTTTATAAAAGCTTCTTACTCAACTTAGCATTACTCTGTGGCAGCTGCATAGTGAAGCTGCTATGCTAAACACACTTTGACTACAGTATTAAACATTCAGTTCCTTTGGCTGTAGGATACAGTGGTGGTGGATCATGTTCTGGGGATCGGATAGAAAATACAAAGTCATTGAGGTAGTGCTTTTGTTTATTCACCTCCAGGAAGGATTGTGATATTTAAAAAGAGATCACCTGTTAAAAAGGGAGACCTGTAGATGTGTATACATACACAGTAATGTGTACGTCCATGTTCAGCTTTATGAGAATTACTGTACTCCTGTTTGCAGAAGGGGACAGCAATGACAGAAGTGGGGGCGTCAGTTAAATCTCAGTATTTGAAGGAGAATGGGTCCTTGCCTCCATTTTTTTTTTGTCATTCTCTAAAAGCAAGGCACACTTGAGGTTTTTCTCTTGAGATGAGCACATTCAGTTTGAGAGGTTCTAGAAGAAAGAGAAGGGCAGCAACATTACTATCTGGTTTTACTGCTCTCAATAACAGGAGGCTTTTTCACATAGTTTTCTTTCTTTAAGTCGATCTGTTGGGCTCTGTCCTTCAGTTGTTAATTCTGTATTGAAGTGTTGAGAATATTTATTTCTCGTAGTGCCAACATTGCACTTAGTTACATTGCTTATTCCATAATACATATTTTGATTTTTGTCTTTACATTGGTAAGGAAGTAATAAAATGTAGCTTAAATTTTAAGCTATTACTGAATGGTAGAGTTTTGTCAGAGGGGTGACATTGGAATTACAGCTCTCAGTTGTATATAGTGCAAAATTGGCCTTGCTGAGATATGTTTTCTCTGACTGGGTCTCCTCTGGTTGCACTGCTGAAAAGGGGAACAGGGATAGCATTCTGTGGTATGAGGAAACACTTTGTCCATACTGCTTTACTTCTGAGTCCCAGAGAGGTTTGGGCAAAAAAAGGCATCTGTAGGCTTTCTGTAGTGCCACTTCATAATCCTCTGTTGTTTAGAGATTATTGAGGTTGCACACATTATTGAAACATTTATATTTAAACACTAATACTATCCCTGATCATTGTTTGTAATGACTCTTTCATCAGTTGCTAATTTTACTGTGTAGGAAACTGTCATATTCATAAAATGATAGCAGAGTTTGGACAGTGGATTTTTTTTCCTTCATACTGCAGTAGAATTAGTTTTGATTTGTCATGTAACTGGTGTGAGAGTAGATTCTTTCATTGATTCTGATGGTACTAGTAGTTTGTTAGATTTATTTAAGATGCAAGTTCATGATTTTGTAAACTTTGAGGCAAAGTTTGGCCTACTGTATTTTGAGATCTGTCAATAATTATGGAGATTATCTAAGCAGGAGATTTTATTTACAGTATGTATGTTCTTTTAAAAAGCTGGATCTTTTAGTCCTGACTCCTACTTGATCCTAAATGGATCTCTAGAATCAAGATTCTAGTTATGTGCAAATCAGTGAATAATTTGGTGAGGTATGATCAAATGTGGACACTGATATGATTGGCCTCTAATTCTATACTATACATACAACTCAGAGTTTTCAACTTGCATTTAGTTGGCCTCTGAACTCTCTTACCCTAGTATATGTGTCACTCACAGCTGTATAAAAGACCAGCCATTGATATGGACTTCCACTTTGTCCTTAGGAGTTAAACATATTTGTTGTGTGTTTGGATCATGACTTCTGGTTTAATTTATCTCCAAAAGAAGAAATATGTTAGCATACACCAAAACTGCTCAGTAAGCCAAAGCAATGAATGATTTGTGGGAGCAAGCTGGGGATTTTTTCTTTCAAAACAACTCCAGCTGCTATCAAAGGCAAATTTAGCTGTCAAGAGAGGTTCCAGAAATTCAACTGATGGAAATGCTTTGCTGTAGTTTTCCATCTAGCCTGTCACATCTAGCAGTGTCGCTTGTACAACAAATTAAAAAGAAATGCTGTTCAACAAAGTACTGCCATTGATGTCTTTCCTTCTGGGGGTATGGTAATGATTTACCATCAGCCAGAAAACGTTCTATCGCTGTTTTCAAGGTGGTACCATTGGCTCAATGAAACAGAGAAGTCTTGCTCATTTACATTTCTGGCTACGGCTCTTGTCAGGCTCTGGGCCAAAGGGAGATCCTGTGCCTTCCCATGGCAGGCTGTTATTTCTAGTGATTGTGGCAGTGGGCTGTGTTTGCTGGTTAGGCAACATGACTGGAAATGCAAGTACATGAACTGGAGTGTTATTTCAGAACTGGTGTTTCCCAAATGTGAAATACACTGTGTAACAGCAACCTGGTGTGTATAAGCACTCACCCTCTACAGGCAGATTTTCAACCCCTTTTTTTTGTTAAATTTTCATGTATTCAATAGAGCGTATATATATTTATCTATGTATATTTTTCTCTATTAACGTGAGAGTTGCAGCAAAAATCTCTCAAAATAACATGCTAATTTTTTATATCTTTCTATTTTCACATCAACTTTAATAATAAAGCATTAAAAAATTGAAGCAAGATGCAAGATCCTTGTTTTCAGCTTAACGTCAGAAGACAAAAGTGGATGTTGGTTAATTATAGTGAACATGCCCAAAAGTTTCTGTGTTCCAAGTGAACTAGTTGTTGTCATTTCACTGTATAATTACTCAGAGAGATTGCAAGTGGTCTGTGTTGTGAGTCTAGTCCCCAGGGTGCTGGTGCATATAAATAACCCTAAGTAAATGAACAGACTTCAGCAGTTGTGTTCAGTGCACTCTTGTGCTGCAATCGCTGTTCTTCGGATGAGGGTCTCAGTGGAGCTGACATGCCACCAAACTGCAATCGTTTTGCCCCTTGCAAGAGAGAATTGTTGTGTTGTAGTATTGAAAAATGCCTAAACCTGAATGGTGTGTAGCATACTTCTTCATAAAGAAGAATGCATTCTTCATACTTCTCAGTTTTCTTCCTTCTTTTGCTAGTAATTTGTGTGTGTTTATTAAATATTTTCAGTTTGTGCATGAGAATTCTTACTGTACTACCCATTCAACTCCTAATTATTCTGTGGTTCTTTGTCTTGAGAAACTTGAGAGAATGAAGTGTTTGTACTTGACTCCACGGAATTTCTCTTTATGCAGTGTACAATAATACAAACAGAGGTTTGGGGCTTTATTGAGTTAAGCACTCCCGTAATTTCAAGTGAGTATGTATAATGTGGGGTTTGAGTCTGTCATATAGGAAAGGCATGTACCAGCTATTTCACAACTATTGTGTCTTTTATGCTGAAAAATACCATATTGCATCTCCTCAGTGTCTTAATTTTTAGGTCGTGTGGTTTCCACTGTCTATAAATGTGCAACTGTAAATTGTATTGAAATGAGTTAGATGTTGTAATTAAAAGGATTATGCCCCTAAATTCTGGACCTGCTTTGTCCTTGCACACTTCAATTTTAATTTTACTGGGATGGGGTGGCTGGCTTGATGTTTGCTTTTTTTCTGGATTGCATTTGGGCTTTTTAGGTGACTAAAAACATACAGTGAATTCAGATTCACATAGAGTATTCCTTTCAGGAATATACACAAACTGTGATGCCTAGGCAGAATGTCAGGGTCTTTGAATTTCTCATTTTTAGTAAGATTACTTGAAGCTTTAAAATACTATTTTTAAGTTTTGCCTTGATATTGTTAATATGATTACCAAGTCCAGAAATCTAGAAACTTTTGGAAAGCTGAAAACTGAAATGTGATGCAAAAAAAGATAAACAGAAACCCCTTAGCCAACCTACATTTTCTTCAATCAAGCTGAATAAATGATACAAGTTCCATAGTGGCCTTTTCAAAGTCTCGGCCAAGGAAACTTATATATAGTCCATGACCATATCGAAATTCATGGTGAGGGAAAAACAAACCACCTAAGTTTGTGACTAACTTGTGAATTTAAGACAGGAATTCTTTGTGCATTCTTCTTACAACAATGCCTTCAGTTACTATCCATAACTATCATCTGGATTGCGAAAATTACTTTTGGGAAGATATCAAGCTGTTCACCAAATCAGTACAGATCCTTTTGTTATTTTGCAATAAGTATTTAAAAATGCAGACACGGGATGTGGTTTGTAAGGAGGCAAGATTAGCTGGTAAGGGAGAATCTAGGCAAGCCTCTTGTTAGCCTTTTTCACGAGTGTTGTAAAGTAAAAATATCAGATTTATTTCTTTGACTAATGTATTTCTTGTGAGGAGATTGGAAGCCATTGGATCAATTCCATGGTGAGGTTTTATCAGTCACTTCATATCTAGTTGTGTATGTGTCTCTAATGTGTTCAGATTCCCCTTAGCTCGCTACATATCTTTATTCTTACCAATACCACTGAGGTAAAGATAGCAATTTTTCTCTCAAGAGGTGCAGGAAGCAAGGAAGAAATGTGTTCTTTGAAAGCTGTTTAGTGTTTGATCCCAAGAAATTTGTCACATATTTCCATCTGATTTTGACATTAATGTTACTAAGTAGCGTGTCATGTTCTGTTCAGTGACTGAAAAACAATAAAGAAGATATGAAAGTAATAAATGAATTTAAACATAAGACACATTTTTTTAAAAAACAGATTTACTTTAAAGTGTGGAAAATGAGAATAGTTGAAAGCTTTTTTCCATTAGATACTATGGTAGGTAGGATCTGTTCATTCTTGCTATTTCTGCTCCCACTATTTTTCTCTTTCATACTCATATTTTCCACAAGTTTTTCCAACTTTCAGAGTTTAGTTAACTTAGATTCTTTCCTACATAGTCCTGTATTTCTGAAGGTACCAGTAATTATAATATTTAATAATTATTTAACATATTGATATCATTATTTAGCAACATAATCAGAAGAGCTTAAATTTACAAACAAGGATCAGCTGGTGTTCTTCTGGTTAAAGTCATGGGAACACATTTCTGTATTTTGAGGATGTCTGAAAATTACTCAACTTCTATTTAACTTTACTCAACTTTATAAAATGGTTAATTTTTCAGCCTCCAATTTGAAAGAGTTGGGTTTAGATGATCATATCAAACTGGAAGGGAAAAACGTGTTTTGATTTTGAGTGTGTTTATGATAAAAGTGATATACTAATTGTTTGGGTTGAACATAACGGTAGAAACTCTAAAAATGTTGTAAGCTACCTGTGGGATGACTTAGGGGTCTGTGGAGTTGCATAGCTTTACAGAGCTTGATTTCCACTGAAACTGGGTGGAAAAACTAGCACATGAAGCTGGACTGATGCAAGAAGCAGTTGGGGCCTGTAATTCAGACGTGAATTTTACCATTTGTGTTGGGTCTCTAAATAAAATGGAAATGCTGGAATTGTCGAATATGTGCTTGTATTTAAGAAAATAAAAGTGAAGTTTTTAAGATACTCCATTGTTACTCTAGAGGAGAAGAGTTGTAGCCTAAAGTACATTTCTCTCAGTTGCTTTCTTCAAGTCCTTCACATAACCTCAAGGATGATTTCTTTGTGTTCAGCAGTTCCAGCATCCTGAAGAGATGCAGGGATGCTGCTCTGGGAGCACAGCTTCTCTGGGAACTGCTGCCTTTATCTTCCCTCCTTGAGGTGGGATTGAAAGATCTTTGATGCCATTTGCATGTCAAATGGCAGTGGGAGTCCCAGGACACCCCCTGAAAGGCCTTTGCCACCCCTGGCACAGGGGGCTGTGGGAAAGCAGCAAGAGCAGTTGGGGCTTTGTGCTGCTGGCTTTGTTCAAGCCCAGGCCCTATGAGCAGTCACCTAACAGCACCACGGACAAAAGGCAGCAACCTGAGAAATACTGCACTTGGATCAGCATGCAGGCTGCATTTCTGTGCTGAAGTTACACCATCACTGGAAACAAGTGAATGTAAAATTGGTTGAAAGTAGAATAGTATAAATGCTTCCTTGAAGTTTGTATGGTTTATTAATGGTGGGTTTTATAACAATTTGTGTTTGCAAGTAGACTATTGCTCTTTTGTGAGCCTACCTGTGGATGTTGTAGAGACCAGCCCATTAATGCTTCAGTTATTGTGAAATGGAGACAGAAAAACAATAGGCAATGACATAATTTCGTAAGTCTTCCTTCTTCACTGTTTTGGTGTTAGCACTGAACAAAAAATGAATAAAGAGGAACAAGTACTCATAACTCTCTCTGATAAAAGATGTAGTTAGAAGATGTTTCTTGCTACTAAAGTTCCTGCTGGTGGTCTGCTTGATTATTTTTGTCTAAAATTTTTGCATGAAGGAAGGGGAGCAATGGTGTCATATTTACAGCTGAGTGTGGTGGGATAAAGTCTAAGTGTTACACCTCTTGATTTCTTTGGATGGAGGCAAAGACCAGTTTAGCCCATTTTGTTTTAAAGAGTATTTTTCTTAGCTGCAGGTGGAAAAGTCCTTAAGAGGAATATTTCTGTAGGCTGTAGCAACTTAAATGAGGTTTTGGCAATACTGCTGTCTTGTACAAATATATTTGACAGGTTGCTTTTGACCATTTGATGCTTAAGAGCACACTTTGTAATTCTTCAGAAAAAGTGGAAGAAATTTAACTTTGTCAGTGGTTTCAAATATTGCCCTCTCTATGTTTTAAGACCTTACCTTGCCTTCAATTAATGTGAGTTTTGGAAAGTACATTATTGACTTCTGCATAACACTCATTTAAATTAATATTTTTTTGTGAAGGGGTGGGTTGTATTTTTTTAAGTAGTGATAGTAAGAGGACATGTTTGCTAAGGAAGAAAAAGAAAGGAGTAAAGGAAAAAAGAATATATTTTATATTTTTGAATGTTTTAAAAGTCAAAGGAAGGATGTAACTGAGTAGGAATTTTATCTTAAGGTCTTCTTAGATTGTGTCATTTTGATCAGTAAGTTTATACATGCTTCTTACAGCATGTATTGTATTTAATGGAAAACCTAATGAAGAATAGCTCTTCCAGCTGCAGAGCCCCATCCACAGGCTACTGAAATTAGTTGGAGTCTTTCCACTTTCTTCTCTGAGCATTGGATCAGACCCTTGAAAATCAGCTTTCAGAAAAACTAAACCTGAGAAAGCTTTGAAATTCAAGAAGTTGCATTTCTGAGTCCTTTAAGAAATTGTCAAGGAGACCATGCTGTCAGGGGAGAAAGCCTTTTCTGAACCCTTTGTCAGCAGTGAGTCAAATGCAGCCCTGAGATGAGATCTCATGTGGGTCTGGAGTGCCCCTTGGATGCCCACTTTAAGACTTCACAGTAAATTGTGTATAAAAGATACATAAGCCCGCTCAGGCATTTTTCACAGGAGCTGGATGACTGGTATTTTGCACATAATCAGAAGTAGATAACACATCTTCAGTCTCTGTGCTTCAGGGATTGAGGTGATTTTATTTATTTATTTGTTTGTTTGTTTGTTTGCTTATTTAACTTAATTTATAATGCGGAAATTCATATGCAATTTCTTGATTGCAGGAACTGGAACTTCAAGGAAATAATATGCTCTCAAAAGTGAAGTACTGTTCAAGTGGGTTGTGATGTAAGTTTTAGTTACATTGCAATCTTGCCTAAAGGCTGCAGTTGGTTGTATGGAAAAGCTCATCTATTTTTGATTCCAATTTTTTTTATTTTAGGTGAACGTGGGTTCCCAGCATATTTTTTTTTTATGCCTCTATGTTATCTTTTGCTAAACTCATACATTTATTTTATTTCATAGTTAGTGTGTATATATATATGTATATAGTCTAATTTTTGCAGGATTGCCTGCAAAGCACGTTACATCATTCCTAATGGGGAACTGGCCATGCCATAACCATGTGCACAGGGGTCACACTCTGTGGGTGCTGTGAAGCCCAGAGCAGCAATCTGCACGATGACTTAAACCTTGTCAGTACCTTGCTTTTCTTATCTCTTGTTGGTGCACACCCTTTTCAAATGGTCTGTGGACCAAGGCTTGAAAATTTCCAGTAAAATGTAGGAAAAAATGTTAAAGAGCCTATATATATGTCTATACCTCCACCTCAGAGCCCTTGCAGTGGGCAGTAGATACAAGGGAGTGTAACAGAGCTGTGCCGACCCCAGCGAGTGTTTGCTGGAGCTGGGTGAGGTAGAGCCGGCGTGGTGCGGCGTAATGTGGAGACGCGCTGCCGATGCTGCTGGTGACGAAGTTTGGTTTCTGTTTATGGCTGCCTATTGTATAGTCTGCATTCCTGCCCAAATCCCTCCGTTTCACTGGAGTGCTGCTCTTGAGCTGAAGTCATTAGAGAGCTGCTTGAAGAGTTCACTTGTACATTCTCTATATAATTTTAGCAGCCTGCTCACAGGCTCAGTTATGCCAGGCATGATACTGAAGAGCATTTATTATCTTTGGAAACCGTTGACATGACAAAAACACATGGGCTGGAAATTGTTCTGTAAGCTCATATTGTAACCAGTTGAAGTCAGCTTTAAATAAAAACGTTCTCTCTGTTTTCTTAGTAGTCTTATTTCATTGATAAGTATCATGACACCATTGTACATTTGGAGGGAAAAATGGAAGAAACATCCACTTTATTTCCATTACATGATTAATTGGTAATTAAAAAGAAAAAAAAATAGTTGCAACAGTTTGTAGGTGTTAGCCCTGGAAAATTACTTGCTGCTTTTAATTCCCAATTCTTTGTTGAGCTTCACTTTGCAAAGATTTTCCCATTTGCCCCAAAGTTTGGGGACAATGAAAATGATTATTTGTGCTGAATGGTCTTTGAGTGCTGACCAGTAATGGTCATTTAAGTTGACTGTGCAGCTGAAGTCATGGAGATGCTAAAGGTAGGAATGGTTCAGGTTGTATGTTTTAGTCAGAAAGGAGTTAAATGTCTTTAGTTCCCAGAAAAAAATAAAATCTCATTTGGTGATTTTCAGCTGAAATAATGACCTTTTTGGATGCCAGTGTAAAATTAGTATCAGTCAGATAAGGGTGGGGATTGAAATGTTAGGTCATGAGCATTATTTGATTGAGTAGGAGCAGGTTCAAATTCACAGTTTAAGAAATCTCTGGAATTTGCAGATCAGTCTGTTACTCAATTCAGTTCCTTTATTTGACAAACTTAATGTATGATGTACCAAAAAAGGAAGGGATATGTGTATGGATTGATGTACTCATGTTTAATATGTGTATAAATCTGTTAAAAACAATGAAAAAGCCAGAGTCTTGGAAAGATTAAACATGTACTTCAGTGTAGTGTTGAAAGAAGAAGCTATTAGAATTACAACACCAAATGGGATTTGAAAATGCCTTTCTTGCCAGAAACAAGAATGAATTCCATTTTATTTTTCTGCTCTTATTTCAATAAGGATTTCTTCTCATTCCTGTGGGAATGGTCACGCTTTTGAGTGGATTGGTCTCTCCTTAATTAAGATCTTGGACATATCACTAACCAGAGTTTTCATGTAATAAATTCTTCTTAGAAAAATGAGGATGCTGTTTATGTGTTTTTATTTTAGTGTGAGCTTGTGAGAGAAGGTTTCAGTGGAGACACAAGGTCAGTGATGAAGCATAGGATGTAGTTTGTGTTCATAGGATGGGAAAGGTATTGAAATAAGTAATTTTAGATCTGTTTATGTATGGTAGTTGATGCTTTCCCTTTCATAAATGCATGATCAAGTCTGTGTCTTCAGAGTTTCTAGTCTTGCAAGGGGTTTTATACAAAGAGGTTCTGAAGTTACATGGATGCTTAATGGAAAAAAAAAGCATCTCTTTTCATGGTTCCATTAGCCGGTGAAACACAGACTGCATGTTGCAGTCACTTTTCATGTATGACAAGCATCGCTCAAGACTCTAGTTCTGTATGCATAACCTTCATAGTATTTTCACATTGGTCTTTTAATTTTCGTCTTATCATTTTTACTTAAAAAAAATCCAACAAGAGCAACAATAAAAAACCAGCCCAAACCTGGAAGTTTTTGTATAATAATGTGTAATAAACATTAGTGGTAGGAGTATTTGTCAAGCCTTGTGCACAAGCATGGGGTTTTGTCACTGCTGACTTGTTCCAGTAAGCCATGCAGCAGTGATTGTGTTGACAAAAAAGAAAGTGTCCCTACTTGTCTGCCATGACAGCCATGGTGCGTGAGTTTCAAGTTGTCTGTAAGTAGCTTGTGGATATCTCATTTCATTTATTCCTGCTTTGCATAGTTTGGAGCCCTTTACAGAGCACGTTTGGCTTTTGGGTCAGCATCGTGTGTGCATGTTCTTGCAAAATGATGACTGGAGTGATTCCAAGCAGACTTTCTCAGGGATTAATCGTCCTTGGTAGTACTGCACGTGTAAGGCACTTCCACAGGAGAATCCTGCTTCAGAGGCTATTCTACCTCCTCAGTAATACAGTGCTTGCCAGGGTGAAACTTAATATTTAAAATCTCAGTCTGACACATGAAAAGCCTTTTCAAACAAACTGAGAAAAATCCATCTCCCCATTTTTCTTAGTGTTGGATGCAGTCAGACCTTGACAGAGGCCCATGGTTAGATGTTTGTTACATTCTAGTAAATACATGGCTTGTCTGTACTTTCCTTTAGCTTTGAAAATTGCACATCTCATATAGCCTTCTCTGTATCCACGCCTTTAACATTTTTAAAGGTAAATTTTAAGTGGGTAATGAGCATTTTGTCACACAATTTCTATTCAGGTTGTTAATGGACCTTCAGTGTCCAGCCAGCCTAATCAGTAGGGTGTTCTTGTAGTGTGCTCCAGAGGTGTTAGCTAGGATGCCAGGGGTAGGTTCCTGCAATGCCCCATGAATTTCTATAAAGAGAAGTTCCTACGCAGAAGGCTGTCTTGACTTGCAGGAAACTGCATTGTGATGGCATCCTCAGGCACGTGATATTTCCCAGGTGAGAATTGTTGCTGAGATTTTGCACTGAACAGTGAATGTAGCTCATGTTTCTTCACCTTGGGGCTGGTTCAAAGCTCTAACCCTTTTTTCAATTCAAGGATCACAATGTTGTTTCAGAGAGCATCTCTTGCCCAATTCCTGTTTATACATGTGCCTGACTTCAGCTGGTCACCTTGAGAGCTGGAGCCATAACCAGACTGTGAATGAGAAACCTCTCTCTCTGTGATGGGTGGTTGTTCTATGAATACAACCCAACTTTGATCTAGTTTTCTGTAGTCTGGGCTTTTCTGTTATTAAGATGTAAAGATAAAATGTTAATAATACTTTTGTGCTGGTTTGTATTTGGAGTGCACCTCTTTTGGAGGTCATAAAATGCGAAGTACATTAAGAATATTGAATATAATAGAACATTTCAGTTGGAAGAGACTAGCCCTTTGTGAACCCATGTTGACTATGCCTGGTAATTCCATTATTCTTAAATGCCTTTCAAAGATTTTCAAAATATATTTCTGAGCATTTGCATGAAGAAGCAGAAATTGTGCTATCTTGAATATCCAGGAAGAGAGTATGACAATCTGGGTAAAGGTTTTTGTCTCTTTGAGACACTGTTAGATGTATACCATCTCTCTTCCCATTTATGTTAATTACAATTAATGCAAGGTGTTTGTTGTAACAGGAGCTGTATTTTGATATTCCTTGGGTACCTTTCACCTATCCATAGAGGATATTCTATGAGTCTATGAACACTTAAAAACTCTTCTCCAAAATGCAGTTTAAAATGTTCTGCAAGCTGGCAGTCTGTTGATTGCTCTTTGTGTGTGTGTAATTATACCATCTGTAGCATAAACAAAAAGTTGGGGAAGTGCTTGTCAAACCTTTGAATGGGCTGTGTAACCTTTTAGTAAGATAGCACATGGAACATTTAAGTGGCCTTTCTTTTCTTGATCTGTTTACAGATAGCAACCGGTTGCTTAAAGGACTTCTGAAATGTGGTGCTTAAGGCTCACTTGTGCAAAGTATTTTGGTGGAGTCTTTTGTTTGCTTGTTTGTTTTCAGACTTAATTTTATTTATTTATTTATTTATTTATTTATTTATTTATTTATTTATTTATTTTAGTGTAAATGCCAGGAACAGTTATCCTTTGGTTTACAGGAATATTTCTGGGAAGATAATTAGAAGTTGCTGCTTCAGGTGTCCTTTTAGTTCTCCTACTTTAGTAGAAAGCGAAATTGCCTTGACCAATTTGTATTTTCTTTTGAATGTGTGTTAGTTGCTAGAAATTATGTGGAAAGCAGTGAAACTTCATATTCCTGGGGAAAAATATCTTCTGTTCTCAGTTGTGTGGCTTTATCCTCTATTCTTATTGTACCCACATTTTGCTGCCTCCTATTTATCAGGAGGTCCCTTATGTCAGGCAAAATTCCAAGGGTGGTTAGAGGCAGAGACTAGTCAGTAATGATCCTGCAGTGATTGTCTTGAACCTTCAATGGGCCTCAAGTGCAGTTTTATCCACTTGGCTTCTCACATTTTGTAAGTGCATTTTTGAAAAGAGGAAGGGGTTTATGTTCTAATAATAAAAAGTCAGTTTGTTCACATGCAGTGACTTAGTCAAAACTTGGAAGTCTTTCCTCCCTTTATTTCTGTGGTGCCAGAAACTTAGAATACCCACTTTGTTAGCTGATCATGGCATCTTCCTGCCTGCAGTAATTCCGTGTGGGAACAGGAACAGTTTTAAGTGTGCTCATCCAACTGGACTTGTAGAAATTGCAGTGTCTGCTTGTCATGCAGAAAGAAAGATACAAATCCTAACTAAGATAAAACAATAAGAACAATAGGGGTGTTTTGCTATTTCAAACAGTTCTGGAAAATGAAATAGTATGTGCCAAGATTTGACACATCATAACTCTGCCACTATTTTTCTCTCTCACTGGCAAGGAGAGGAATAAAATGGGGTAATGTGATTAACCTGCCATGTAGCTGATATGTATTATGAGAAATACTGTGAAAGCAGAGAAAAGAAAGGGAATTTAGGAAGAGAATTCAGCAACATTGCTAGTGTGTTCTTTCCCCTCTGCATGGTTGCATATCAAGGAGGCTGATAAATGTTTGCACCTCTCTTTCCACTATAAAGAAAGGTGTATTGAGAAATCCTGCTTATGTTGAATCTGCTACTGTGTAAGAATAACTGATCAGAAAAAAAAATTGTCCTCTGAAAAACCTTATGCGTAGTTGGAATTTATAATCTATTATAGATGAACCACGCCTGAAATGACATTTTTCAAGCAGCAGCTCTGCTATAATGTAGTGCTCTAACATCTTTCTAGAGACTAGAGGACAAAACAAAAGCACTAACTTATCCACAATAACTTGTGTTACTCACTTAAACGAGTATGAGAGAGAGAGAGAGAATGAGCTCTTGTCTGAGTTTAGCATCTGTTGCAGTGTTTGTAAGAAATTGGGCAATGTTTTGTGTTTCTTCCTATTGTTTCTCTAACAACAGATAGAAGGAGAAGGAAGGAGCTGCTGTACACAAGCTGGATGCTCACTCATCCCAGTTAGTGATGTGCTGGTGTGGCAGCATTTAGGTGGGGTGGCACAGCTCAGGTCTGAGCTTTGTGTGCAGGCTGTCTTGTTGCCATGATTAAGTGTTTTGAGAATCATGGGCTGACATCAATTCGACAGTAACTTGAAGAGAATAATTTATTGAGCAAGTCATAGTGCTTTTAAGACTTTGACTTTGGACAAGCTCACCTTTCTTGCTGATGCATTTGAAGCCATCCTTCCTAGGGAAGCATGTGAATTTTGCAAGATTCATAGAGTTTCTTTTCCAGGATCCTTTTTGTATTTCTTGAAAAAGTCTTTAACTATTCCACATCAGCCGACTTTGCTTCAACTTTCTGTGAATTCAAGGTGCTCCTGATACAGCTGGCTTTCCAGTGGTCTGCAGAAATGTCTTAGCCATCTGCTACAAATCCTTCATATGTCTCCCTTTTGCTGGGAAGACAAATAATCATGTTGGTTTTCCATGAGTCTGTTAAGGTGGATAAAGGAGCCCTGACCCTGACCCTTATGTTGGTATCAGAATGACAAAGTGGGTCTGCCAAGAGGTTCCCACTTGTGCCAGGTCCACATACCCCTAATGGACAGCCTTGTCTGTACCTCTCCTTCCAAACATTTGTATAGGGCCCTAAAGAAACATATATGCCATCCTTTGGATCTGCTCATGTTTATGGAAAGAGGCTCAGGGCCTAACCATGTATTTTGCTCTTGTTCTTTGTTATTTGAAACACATGACTATAATGCAGTTTAAGACTTTGTGGTAGCACTTTCCATGCCTCTTATGCTAACATAAATGTGCTGGTTTGAAACATGACTTTTGGATCTATATAAAATCAGGAACGGAAAGGGGCAAGAGGGATGGGATTGAAGGGGAGGAAATCAGGCACAAGGAGAGCAGGTGGAATATATTCTTGTCTACTTTGTTAGATAACCTTGAAAAATAACAAGGGGTTTAGGGGGTTTATTGGCTGAGTGCCTCCTGTGAATAGAGATGTATTTCTGTAATCTGAAGGTGAGTTATGTGCCTTGCCTCAAAGCTGTTCATGTTCCTAGGATAGGACTAGTATTTCTTTTCTCCTAATTGTTTCCTCCCTTTCCCTGGTGCTTGTTTGAATTGAGGTGGTCTTACAGAACTAGAATTTGCTTTCGTGAAGTGTTTTGCTTTACTATTGCTGTGATATACTGAGCCCTTCTTTTTTTTCCCCTTCTTTTTTCTTTTTTATACTGATGAGAGAGAGATTTGGTTTGTTGATTTATGTTGGGGTTTTTTTTGTTTTTTTTTTTCTCTTGGGGACATGTATTTCTTCTGTCTGATTTCTCCCTCACACAAGTGCCAAGACATTATGGGTTAAATGTGAAAAATCATTTCTGCTAAAACCAAACAGTAATACAATGTGGTAAAATGTGAACATTTGTGCCTTTTTTTTTTTTTTTTGATATTATGGTTTTATAGCTTTGTCTAGTTCACTGGTGATTTAAATTATTTTTAAGAGTCTTAAAATGACAAAACCGTGATACAGAATTAAGAAAAGAAAAAACAAAACCCAGAGGAACCAAAACAGCCTGAAACTTTTTAAATTTTCTTATTCTGTTGATGGCACATTATGGAATATGTTCAAAGCTATTTGGCTTCAAAAGCATCTTGAAATGGGAAGGTGGTGTGACTGTTTACTGAGAGCAGTCTTTCTGCTTGGATCTTGCGTTTAACATAATGTCCTGTGTTGGAATTCTGAATGATTTTTTCCTTGATCTTCCTTACTTTAATGGGTAGTGGACTCCATCACCATTTTAATTTCTTTAATTTTCTTCTTTGCCAAAAAATCCCATGGTTTTGCAAAAGAGTGTAGCTACTCCAAAGTAAGGGTAAGGAGTGTGCTGCTGGTGCTTAGCTATTGCCTGCAGAACAGAGCAAAAAAAATCTAAACCAAATCCCAGGCCTTTGATACATGTTTCATTATTGTATTCAGGGTGTTAATTCAGGGTGTTCATAACAACAAAAAGTAAAAGCATGTTGGTCCATAACAAAAATTTTAAAATAAAAGAATTTGTTTTTTTCTGTTTAACCTCCCTTTTTCCCTTCCTTTCAAAAAGACATCATAACACCTTTTAAGAAACTAGTACAGAAATGCCTTTTTCTCTTTGTAACTTCACCCAGTAAAACCAGGACTGTGTGTGTCCCTGACCGATATTTTCTTCTGTGAGAAGCAGGACAGCTTGTGCAGCTGGAACTTGACAGGGTAAAGCATTTGGCACAGGACAGCAGTGTAAATCAGATGCCTGCTGTATTAACTGCCCTCAGTAATGCTGCTTCTGGGTATAGGCTGCAAGAGAAATTTCTGTGATGGGTTAGTTTCAAAGTGATAAATTCTCTCAAATTATACTTGTTGAAATTTGTGCTTTCATGGAATTTTTTATGAAGTCTGAGAGTTTTCATTGGGAGTCTGTGCAGTATTGATGGATCATGCTGCTGCTTGGAGAAAAACTGAAAAATAAATTCTAATCTTTGTACCACTATAAAACTTCAGTAATATTTCCTAAAGAAATCTTTTTTTTAAGTACTTGAGCCAAATTTCTGAAAATAATGGCAGAATGGACATCTAGATCATGCTGGGACTTTGCTAAACACACCTATCAGTTAATTTCTTGTGCATACAAACAGAAAAGGAGTACTTAGTGTGGCTGGTTTTTGAGTTTTCCCTGAGCTCAGCCTAGAAAGCAAACAGGCAGTCTGTGATGTGTCTTCATCTGTGAGAATGATTTAACACCAAGAAATGTCAGTATTAGCAGAGGAGCAAGTGAATATGGAGCAAATGTATGCTGAATGCCTCCAGTGAAACTGTTTGTGGGAATTCAGTGGAATGTTCAGAACATTTAAATAAAGCAAACATAAAGGAAACCGGTTGTGTCAGCACTGTGATTTGGTCTTTTTCTACCCTGCCTCCCTCAAGTTTTAAGAAAGCCAATTTTCTTGACTTCCAAAGTGAGATAATGTTCTGCTATGTGTTTAAGAAAACTGGGTTTGGGTGTAAACCAGTAGCCTCTGGGCACCTCTGACATGTGCAGCAAATAGTGTGAGCAAGTGTTAAAAGGACTTTTGTTTGCTGTTTCCTGCGTGCTATTGTATTTGTTTGCTGCTCAGTGAATACTAGTAAGGCATAAAGAAGAATAAGCTGAAGTAATGAACAGCAGAAACGTCCCAAAGAAATTGATTAATGTCTTAAGTTGCTGGGTGGCTCAAAAAATACAGGCTTGTTATTGTCAGTTTTAATTTTCTCTGGGTGTATTTCACATGTTACTTGCATCAATCATCATACAGAATAGGGTACTGGGTGTGCCGTAATTCTTTGTGACAGTGCTATTTCTGCTTCTGTTTATTCTTTGTACTTTCACTTATTTGTCGTCTGAAGTCCAGGCAACAACAAAGATGCCCAATTTAAGAAATGATGATGTACTTCGGTTCTTCTTTGGTAAAATTTGCCATGATGAGTTTTTGGGTGTTCAGTGATAAATCCATAGACAGAGACAGAACTCTGATGGCACAATTTTTTGAAGTGATATTTAAATAAAAGCATCCAAACTCTTGCATGCCTGAACAGTACCCAAATCCCACTGCAGCTTTGTGCCAGCTTCTTTGGGGCTGGGCTTGAGCTATTTTCATACGTTCATAATGATGAACTTATCTCTATATAATGAAATTTTGTGCTCCTCTGTCTTGTGTCTGAGGTCTGTTTCTGGCTGAGACTACTCAAAACCTGATGCTACATCTTGAATCTTTGTACTTGAGATAGTTTCAGATAGTCACAAACCCCAAGAAATCATGTTTTTTTGAGAAACAGAGAAGACACGGTGCAAATGTTCACTCTCAATGTCAGTGCTGTCAGTGGTACTGGTGTTGGTCTGGAATGGGGAAGGGGCTTTCTCAAGTCTTCTGTTACAGGAGTTATTAGCAGGCAGCTAGTTTGAGTTGTACCATGGCTGAGCTGTTCACCTTGAAATGTTTTCTTTTTAATTTGCTGAACATATGTCAAGTTTTTGTCTGGTTCAGGTCTGAAGGAAATAGAGATTCTGTAATTGATAGTCAATAGTTTGAAGCTTAACAGTATCAACCGAACTCACCTGGGGTTAATTGAGTTTTGATGTATTAAGAAAAACATACAGTAGAATAATGGGATTTTAAGAAGTAGGGATATAATTGTAAGAAATAAAACACATGGTAGAGGAGCTTTTAGCAATCACCAAGTCAACTTGGTTAATACCTTTATGCCAGGGCTGACACATGGGCTGCAGGCTGCAGTAACTTCTAGTAGAGAAAGTTGACTTCACAGACCTGCAGCAGTGGATACACAAAAGTTTACTGTGTGCAACAAATGCAGAGAGTTTTATTAATACATAGTGCACTTTATGCAGTTCTGTATCTATGAAGTCATTGCCACGTATTCTACTGACCATATTTTGCTGATTACTGCTGCAGTGATGTGTCAGGGATCTAAGACAGGATGCAGAGTGCAGTATTAGGGACTCTTGCCTTGTTTTTACTTCATCATTTAAAATGTTAAACAGCAGGAAGGTTTCTCATGAGAGGCTCAGATTTTCCTTGTTTCCAGATATCTCCAGTGTCATCAAACTGGTGAGCATTATAAAGTAATTTTGTAATGTTGTTTATCAAATTAAAATTGAAGCAGTTACTCTCAAGCTGTTTATCTTGGAAGTTTGTTACTTCTATTTTAGGCCTGAAAAAACATTTGAATTTCATTTGTGTTTCCTTCCATCTCCTAATTGAGTCCATTGCTGTGCTATCGTTCTCTATAAACTTTTGTTTGAACAATATACTTCGTTTAAAGGAAAACTAATAGCAAAACCACTAATAACTGAGTGCATCAGAAGTGTCTCAAAATAATAGATATTTAATTTTAAGAAAATCTAAATGTTTTGCTTTTGAAAACTAAGTCCAGTGAGATTTGTCCTTAAAACTGAGTTGCCTAAAATTTCACTTTATCTTCCATCTCTGTGAGGTCTAGGCCAGTTGAAAAAGCTTTAAAACATAAAATAAAATACTTTTGTGTAAAGTGAACACCAGTCTAGCTTTAGAGATCTAAGGTGATTGCTCTCAAGTAACCTTCTGGATGTACCTGCCTTGCCCAATATGCATGTCGGATACATAAGGACAAATATTTGAGTCAGGAATTTAAAGACTCCCACAGTATGCCCATGGAAATGGCTAAGTGTGGTAAAAACTTTCGAAATGTAGCCACAGTTTTTTGCAATAATGCCATCCTATACCAGTAATCACTCCTTACTGAAACAGAATGAAGCAGGCCAGCCTCAGTCTCTGTGGCGCTAATGTGACTGTACCCATGATGTGAGACCTGTATCAAAAGAGCTTTTTACTGATTTAAGACAAAAACTGAAACAAAAAAATAGTCTAGGTACACCATCCATTCTTGGGGAATACACTGGATATAAGAATTTAAATTTCAGACAAAAGGCTTCAAATGTCATTCTAATCCTCTGAATAATGGTTGAGCTTTAATTTTTAAGTAACAAAAACCAAAGAAGCCTGAAGAATTCCTTAGTGATATCTTATAGCTTGGATACAAATGGCTGTCTTCATTGTCATCTAGCAGTTCAGTTTTCATTTCTCTGTGCTAATGAGTCCTCAACTCAGTTTTGAGCTTTCTAATTATTTTTTATCTTTTATTGGTGCTGAACATGCTTTTCTGCCAGTGTTCTTAGTATACTAATCTTCTGCAAGAATTTATTTAATAAGAAAACAGTTCACTCTGCAAGAAATCAGCAATTTTTAAAATTGTATCAATCTTCAGTAATTTACTGTGAGAAGGGTCTGCATAATTCTTGCAGGTAGTGCTTATCCTCTAGCTTGTTTGTGAGAAATCTGTTGTGAAGAGCAGTATTTCAAATCCCAAGCTGTGTTGTTGACCTCTGTTATAAAGCCCATGGATTAGGTGGTACTCTGATCTGTTCCCCAAAGTAAGAGCCACAAGATTAAAGTGCATTTATAGTGTAAATATTTGTATTTGCCCTCAAAACTCTCGCTGCAGAAGCTCTCAAAATAATACTTAATGTGCGTTTTTTCAGAAAATCCCACCAAAATCTTCACCAGCAGCTCTATGCAACACAACTGATGAAAGCTTATCTTTGTTAAAATTGTCTGAATAAACCTCCACGATAATCACTTAGGATTTTAAACTCAGCATACCTGTTTTCCATATTATTTTAAGTGTTTAATGCTTCAAAAATTATTGGTTCTGGGTTTAATCATCATCTAAAGAACAGCTCATTAAAAAAAAAAATCAGGTATTTTTACTTGATGAAATCAGACTTTAAAAGATGGCTGAAACATGGGGCATTTTCCAGTGTGGTGTTCATGGAGCAGTGTGACAGAAGCTGTAGGAAGCATTCAGTACAACTGCTCGGTCAGTGACATCACTACTGTTATTTTAACTTAAGGCTCACCAAGATTTTGTCAAAGATAGCTTCATTTCCACAGGATTTACAAATGTCGCTAGAACAAGGAAATCATTCATTCAGTTTCCCTTTAACCACCTCCAGGCTAAAGATCAGGGGGGAAATAGTAGTTGACCGGCAGTCATCCTCCACCATAGATGCTGTTGGCATCCAACTCTCTCTCCTAAGAATATCCTGAACTGTGCTTTTCTTCCCCAAACAGATGATTCCTCATTGTTACAATAGATGAAAGCCTGAACATCAAAGAGAAGCAGATACTTAAGGAAGAATAAGGAAACCCAGCTATGCAAGGAGTCCTGTGTGAATAAGCAGCAGCAAGCATAGGTGCTTGGCTGAGGGCAAGTGCGATTTTGGTTTTGAAGGAGTGAAATGGCAGCAGAGCATTGCTGCCATTCATGTGTTAAGTGGAGATCATGGCAGCAGGATGTGCTCCAAGGCCAGCCTGAGACTGAGGCTGTGCAGTTTCATTGGACATCTGTGAATGGGCACACATGTGCTTGCACTCAGCCCCGAGGAGTGTTTGAAACCAGATGGAAGGTCTGGGTAATGTTCACATCACCTCGCAGCATTTCACATGTGGCTTCTTCAAAGCAGGCAATAGCAGCAGTGCAGTGCAGGCAAAGACTTAGCTCAGCCACAGCCATAGCTTTGATTGTTACCTGGACTGGATGGTGCAGATGCCTTCTCTCAGTAAATACACGACAGTGACACACTATGTAGGATTTGTTGTATTTGCCACAGCAGTGCCACAAATGACTTACATCCAACAAGTCTAAAAGACAAAGCAACATGGTGTCTATTTCTGCATGTACAAATAGGAGTAATTTTACCTACTACTGGAAATAATGCTTAATTAAGATGATATTGGAAAGGGAGGACAAGGAATAGGGGCAAACTAGTTTAAATACCTTTCAGAGAACCTTGATATAGAGCCTTTTGTGCATACATCAACAGTTTAAAGGCAGTCTAGCTTAACTAGTTGGCATACATAGCTATGCCTTAATCTGAATGGACCTCTTTTCTTCCCTGCCAGCCACTGAGACCCGAGGCACCCAAGATTAACTTTTTCATATTCCCACAGTCTGGTTCTATTGTTGTGAGAAAATTTTTAGCATAGACTTGACATCAGCTGTAAGTGCCTGGCACAGAGTCTGAAAGCTGATTTTTCTTATTCTATGCGATGTACTTTTAGTGGTATCTAGGAATTTGTTTTAAAATGGAGATTCTAGAAATCCCACCTGTTTTGAACCCACTGACTTCATACACATGTGCATAGACACATGTAACTGAAAATGAACAACATCTGGGAGACGGCTGTAAATGCCATTGGCTTTTCTGAGTGGTAAAAAGATTGGATAATGTTTTATGTGAGCTTCTGATAATATCACTTCTAAGGAATATTATGCACATCTGAATCATCCATTTGTTTTCATGCTGTTCTCTGTCACTACAGCTACTTCAGGACTTTCTCACATGATCTGCCAAAGATTAGTCACTGTCCTGGTGACATTGTGCATAACCTCCTCTTCTCCCAAGGGCCAAGTTTTATTCCAGTTGTATTGTGGTGGTAGTTTGGGTCACTGCTTTTGTTGTGGCTCTTTGGAGATGGGTCTCTGATTTTGGCTGCTGTTTGCTTTAGAAATTGTGAGGGCATGAAAAGATCCCGTTGTGGTAAAACAGCAGAAACATCTGCTGAAGAGTGGGAGGAGGAGGCTGCTAACCAAATGCAGCAGCAGGGAGCTTGCAGTTCCTCCTCCTCTGCTCTCACCGCTATATGTGAACCTGCTGTAATAAAAGGGCTGGCACCACAACACAGGCTCCAGGGGGAAACAGGTCTCAGGTCAGCCAGCTAGAGAAACCTCAAAAGAAAACATTAAAACTGAATAAACATTGGAAATCATTCTGGTAAATTAATTCCCTCCGTTCTGTCCCTAATGCCATTTGGAAGTTGTGTGTAAAGTCCAGGGAAAGAGAAAGCAAGGCAAACTTGTGCAGTCTGCTGCTTCTGAAAGTAATAGCAGCCTTTACACATACCCATTAAACTTTGGATTTCTGTATTGAAAAAGGAGAGAAATAGGTGGAAATCACATCACTAGAGATAGGTTTCAAATCGTACTCTGCAGTAACCACCTGAATCGTGTATTTCTTGCTTGCTGCAAATAAGTGTGTGCCGAGAGCTTCCCTCTGTTTGGCTGGCTTGAGCAGCAAGAACAGCTTGCAATTGTTTTATGTGCAGCATGCAGGATGTTTCATCATCCTCTCAAAAGCAAGCTGCTGATGAAATTACTGATGATTTCTTGCTTTTATTAGGATCAGAAGACAGAAAACTCTTGGAAGCAGTAAAGAAGATAGGGAGGTATGTTTCATATGAAATAGAGACAGACTCATAATATCAGGAGTGGTGGTTCTGAGCTTCCTAAGAGAACTAAACAAACTAAACACACTAGAAACTTTGTAAAAAAATATTAGATCATCTTACTGAGAAGATGTAAAAAATTAGGTGAACTCTTTAAGGTACTGCTGTCTAACTTAGAGGTCAAATTGTTGGCTTTCGTAGCTTTACCCCTTCCTTTTAACTTACTGATTTAATCAGTGTTCACACTGTCAGGACAAGGTGTGAAGACCCAGCACAGAAATAAAATAGCAATCTGTGTGTTTGATCTCTGCTCTGAAAACCATGTTTGCCCCTAGATATGGAGAGCTCTCTGCTTCAGATTCTTTCATATGGGATTGAAAGATGATGAGATGAGTGGAATTGAAACAGAACAGTTGTTCTGCCCATCTCACCTGGTCCTGCTCTGTTGGGAGGAGTGGAGCAGTGTCAGGGCAGTGAGTGTCATGTGCCTCAGCCTCATCCCTATGGGATGTCTGGCTTAGAGGTGGCAGCAGCTGCCCTTGCCCAATTATCCCCAGCCTGCAGAGGAAAGGTCAAGATTTTCAAATGGGTTTTGAAGCCATTTTTTAGCTCTGTTTTTTAACTGCTGCTGCTGTCCAGGGGTCAAGGATGATGGTGTTTGGCTCTGACACTCTGCTAAGCTTGGACATACCCAAGAGAGACTGCTTACAGTGTTGATACACCAGCAGTTACAGTGAGGCATCTACCAAGGACATGATTGTGTTCTAAATACATGTGGATAGCACTCACAATTGCAAATGCTGGTATTCTGTTGCGGGCTTCACAGAATAAACCTTGAAGTGACTGATTTCTGCCTTTATTCAGAAAGCACAGTCCTTCCATGCAGTCTTGTGTAGATGCTGTCAAGCAAAGATGTGGTTGTGTCTTATGGGAAAAGCTCTTGTGAGGATCAATGTCTTAAGTCTATGATTTGTAATAAGATAAACATTTGCAGTAGTGGGTAGTTACACTTTATTCTGGTCTTGTAAGATTTTATACAGTCTGGTTATGTACATTTTGGATCAAAAATGGCTTACAGTCTTTCATGTTGCCAGTTAAAATAGCACACCGGATTGCTACCTGATATGGATTTGGTAAGTTACATCTCTAAGTGATGCTGATAGGGAGCTTATAATTGAGTGATACTGTGTTTCTTGGTAACATCTCAGTAACTGGGTCCATGCTTGGAGCAAGGCAGAAAGCTGTAAGGCCTAAAAAGCATCCATACCTGGACTTTTATTGAACATTGCTATGCCTCAGCTTTGCTGGACAGGAAGGAGAATGGCCATACTTTGGTGATTCATTTGTGTGCCAGAGGAGGTCAATGCCTATGGGTATCTCAGCATTGCAGCCTTTTGCGTTTTTAGTATATTAAAGGCAATGGGAAGAGGTTTTGTGTGTGGAACTTCTCTTATTGTTGCTCTGTATATTTCTTTACAAAAGGTCCTTGCTTTGTAGAGTAGAGGTGAATCCAGCCTGGATAGCAAAGGACCTTGGAAGTCATATATTTCATCCTATGTATCATGACTTTCTTTCTCTTTGCTTTAAAAATAACCCCACAAAACATGTAGTTTAGCTTCTCTTTTGAACCACTTGAAATTACAGGCTATCTTTTGTTTATGAAGGCATTGTTCAGTTTGAAAAGGAAAGAATAGGAACGGTAATTTGTGACCCAGGTCAATCAAGCACTCTTGAATTTTGAAAACTCAGTTCCTCTAATTTCCTGACGAGTTTGGTTGCAATTTGCCTTTATGTTTTCTGTTTTGTTTTTTTTTTTTTTTAACCTTTAAAAGCTTCCATCCTCCTTTTTGTTGTCATTCAGTCAGAAATGTTGAGGAACTGAAGTTTCTAGAACCTCAGCTCGTGGAATTGTGGGTTCCTAATGGAGATCTCAGCTTTGGGTGGGAGCGTAAGTTCATATATTGCTTTTTGTTTGCTTTTTTTAAATAACCAACTTCAAGTTTTGATCTGCCTCAACTGAGCAAGTATCTCAAAAAATAACTGAAATAATCCACAGTACTGCTTATATAGTGTGAAAATTGTTAGTAATTTAGCTTGAGTTTTAATGTGACTTTTTTTTAACATACAGCCTTACTGATTTTTTAATTTTGTATGCAGACATAGGTACTGACTCATATTTCCCCCAATCATGAATACGTTTTAGTACCTTCTTGAGCATCAATTCTTTTCTCATCTCATGTCATAAGGTAAAAGTCCTTTTCCTTTTGCAGACTTCTGGCACCTGTACCCAAACCATCAGTGATGAATATTCATCCATGAGGAATATTCTCCTCAAAGCTTTCTAGCAATAGAAACTAAACTTCTTCAGATGACTGACTAAGAATTCCATCTGAAGTCCAGCCGGCTCATAAAATGTTGCACTTGTGAGCTAATGCTACAGGATGATTTCACTTGGTTTGTCTTCATTTTTGGTTGTGTTTCGTACTGTGCTGGCACTGCAGTGCAAGACCATTCTATGTGGACTAGTGCGATGTGGATAATTTTTGATGGTGACTCAAAAAGGCAATTCAGCCTTTAACTGGTTCATGGTCACTCAAACAGGAGATAATATAAAGAATGCGAGAACACGTTGGTAAAACACTGAGCTTTTCATTTTGTTGTTTTCATGGTTATTCTTTTGAGATAGTCTGTACAGTAGAGGAACAAACTAATTCTCTGGAACTGAGCAACATTGGGTAAACTGGTTGTATTTAATCATTGTAAATGTACCTGGTGTTAAACAATGATTTATTTTGGTAGCTGGTGGTCTTCTATGAACACACGGTGCTTTCAAAGTCCCATCACCCAGCACCCGCCGCCAGGCCTGTCAGCACTTTCATCTGAGCTGTCCTTAGTCTTTCCTGCTGTGAGAAAGGATGACAGCTCATTTTATCTGCCTTGCAAGCAAACACAAAGGCTGGATTTCCTGCATGTTTTTTAATTCTCCTCCGTGGGGATGAAGGCTTGTGTATGAAGAGACACTGATTAATGCCAGCTGTTTTATTTGCAGCTGAGGACGGGTCCCAGCTGAAACACTAGAGACATTTGTCACCAGGAGAACCGGTGCCCAGTTCAGAGACCTGAAACTGTTTCCCTTCAATAGGCGTTTCCAAGACCTTAGACATAGAGATGGTAAATCTAGATCTTAATCTTGAGACTTTGATTTCTTAAGATGTGTTATCTAATCTGTGTTTTGTACCTAATCTTCGTAAGATTTATTAAACCGTTACAACACTCAGTAGTAAACTGCTGCAGGTTTTGAAAAGAGGAAGGGCTATGCAGCTGGAGGTTTGAGAATATAGATGGTTGCTGAACAAGTGACTGATATGGGACTTTTGATACAAGAATTGAATGGAAGGTTTTACTGGTTAATTTTGCACCAGGGCCATTTTCCCCTTCTGCTCCCTTTTATTTCTGCCCCTTCTACTTTTACTCCATCTCATACCACTACTTCCTAAAAGAAGCTGTGACCAGTTTGTAAAGAAGGAACAAAATCTTGGCAGTAAGACTGAATTTTAAGAATCTGTAATGAGCAGGGCATCTTTCAAGGCAAACCTGACATATTTTACATATCCTTTCCCAGAAGGGTAATGGAGGACTCTGCACTAAAATTGGTTTGTAAACTTGTTACTATGGGAAGGTCAGGATAGAGGAGGCAGATTAGGGGCAGAGGAAAGAGGATTAAATGTCCAACAAATATTTATATAATAGCAAAGCCTATCAAATCTAGATTGGATCTACTGGGATATGTCTATTTATGTGTTTTTCTTTGGGGGTTTTTCATAATTTGTGTTCTGGAAATTTTTGTGGCATATGTATGTTGCTTAGAGCATGAAATTCTGTCTCCAGCCTTGCTGGCAGGTAGTGTTTGGTATTTGCATGGGTTACTGCCCTGTGCTGTAGGCCAGAAGCAGGGAACTGGCTCCTTTGCAAGGGGCCAGTGAATCCTTTTGGATGCCCTTCTGCAGGCCATGTATTAAGGCATATCTTTGTAGTATTTGGTGATAGCATACAGAAAATCAGCCACTGGTCATATGAAAGTAAGCTGTAGACTGTCTGTACCCTAAGATGTTCTGGCTTCTGACTCCTGTTTGTTTAATTTGTGTTCTATCTTAATTTGGTTCAAAAAGTTTAACTCAGTGCTGTATGACTCATACAGTACACAGCTAAAATATACAGTGCACTGTTTGTCCTTCAGCCTGTTTCTGCACCATAAACTGCTTTCTACAAAGAAAGAAAACTTCTTAATGTTTGTATTGATTTCTGTGTTTCTGATGTAATTGAGGATGCTGGATTGGAACTAGCAGGAGAGGGAACTGTAGAGTTAATTTGTGCTGTATGGATTTGGTTCTCAACTCCAGATGACTGAATTTGGGACATTGTGAAGACCTGTCCATGCTAAAAGCAAATGGATTATGTTCAGGTTAACATAGTGTCATTGAATATTATCATTGTTTTTGCTTTAAGTTGGACCTAAGGCATTTTTATATGTTTCCTGCATTGAAAAAAAGAGTACAATCGCCTTTCATTTTTTGCTGTAACATTTTACATTCATGTGGCATGTATTTTAAATTCCACAAGATAATACTTCTTTTTACAATGATACTTTTAACTTGTTTTTGTGAGAATCCCATGCTGCTCTTTCTGCTTTCCAATAGTTGCTCCGCGATCTTCACAAAGAAGTTGAGTATCGTTAAGAAAAATGTTTTGCAATGTGGCAATTACAGCTGGCATGGAAGTGGCTCAGAATTATTGGTTGTATGGATAGCTTGTTTGGTCTGACTTTTTTTCCTTTAAGAGGGGCTTTGATTACTCTTTATTTTTACACACGATGTTTACTGTGATCTATAATTTTCTTTCATTCAGATGCTAAGCCAGCTGGATTCATGTTTCAAAACAAATTACCGCCTCTTCTTATTTTAAAACTTCTTAAAATCCTGCTCTTTTTAGAAATCTTATTACTTGGCAGGCACTTCTTATTTAATAAAACTCTTTGTTCTTTTGGGGATGTTGTGGCCAGGTTTTTTTTTTCCTCCATGCAAATAGAATACATTTTTTAAATTTTATTTTTCATTGTGTGGCTTATTAAACCATAGATAATTTTTGCCAAGTTTGTTTCCTAGAGAAATTTCTGAAAGATGATCCTGTTGTGCGTGCAACTGCATACTGCGTGCAACTGCCTGTTTTTGTGTTGTTCTTGCACATTGTTTGACTTTCTCTTGCATCTTCCTCTGTGAATCCGCTCTCATTTTCCCTTTCTGTATAAGTCCCTGCAGCCAGTTCCATTGCAGATGAAGATTTTTCAGCAATGTTTTCTGCTTTCTGATATAGGGCGTTGCAGCTGAGGTGGTCTGTTTCTGTTTCATACAGAGCTTGTTCATGGCAACCTCTGCAGAATGAGGATAGAGGTTGGGGCAGAGAAATGTAGACTTAGTTATCAAGAGCTTGAAAGGTGCAGTGTAAATGAGTACACAGTGGGTTTAGAGTGATTTATAAAACTTGCCAATACATTCCTCTTTGAAAGCATAGCTGAGCCTTTAAATCACTGATATCAATGTATGCTGGTTTTAAGGACTCAAGAAACCTTCAAATCAGAGTGTGAGGGAAGAATGGCAGGAGAGTGCTGAATGTTGTATGGATGAGGATGAGGTGAAACGAGGAACAGCACAACAGCTGTAAGGACTGTGGCGGTGGGGCTGCCCATGTAGGGAAGCCAAAGCTCTGTTGCCACTTGGCTGCACACCTTGGCATGGCCTGGCTCTCAGTGCCTTTCAGGCACTTCAGTCGGTGCCCTGAGCAGTGCCAGCAGTAGCAAACTGCACAGCCGGGAGCAGATCAGGAATAGAGAAAGCAAGAGACAGCAAATACAGAATAGCCAAAGAAAAAGCATTAGTAAATGCTAAAGCAGTGCACGGTGCTGATGTTTCTGAGTTGTCATGCATTTACACATGCTGATGTTGGCTTTCTGAGTTTGTTAGAAGGATCTGAAACTGTTTGTAAAAGCATTTGAAGAGGAAGAATGAATTTCCTGAGATGTATTCATGTGATCATTCCAGGGAAAGCTCAAGGCAGGAGCAAATGAGGTGACTGCAATAGATTTGCTCCTTATGTTTATATAAACCAGCATCTCTGGCGTATTTATAACTAAGAAGTATTAAAATCATTTCACTCAAAGACCATTTAATCTGATTTTTTTTCTTTCAGTCATACTCAATTGAAATAATGTGCTTGTGTAAGTAACCTTCCCCAACAAGAGGACAAAAGGAAATATCTGTTACGTTCAATTTCTGTATGACGTTTGGCAAAATGCAAGGTTTAGGTTGAAAATAAAAGAGGTGGATCCAATGGACATTTGATCCAGAATTGCATGCAGTGGCTGACTTTCTGAATTGCTTATAAAATTGTAGCAATGAATAACTTTTAGGTGGCATAGAATCCGAAAATACTTTTTGCTTAGTGTGGGGGAGTTCACATGCTTCTTTAAGACAAGAAACCACCATCTGGGATGTGGTGCCAACCTGCAAAACACAGGTAGTTCAGGATTGTCTAAAGGAAAATAAGGTATCCAGCAAAATATCGAAGAAAGAAAATAGCTAGATATACGGATGAAGCTATTCCAATGAATATTATGTATTATTGATAATTATTTTGTTCCATGAAGCAGAAATAATTATTACTGTGTTTGCAAGGTGAGGATGAGAAAGAAGCTTGATGCCCCCTCCCATCTGATTTTAGTTTGAAGGAAAGTTTCGTAAAATATCTGATTCAAGGTTGTTTTCAGTTTCCATGAGTGATGACTGAGCACTTGAAAAAATATGTATCATGGCACAGATGTTGTTTTGGGTCCCTGTCTCTGCTCTGATCTTTGGTATCAGCTTTGGCAGTCCCTCATGGGTGGTAGCACAGCCAGCTCCCTGGGACCCTTCCAGTCTGCCTTACAGCAAATTTATTTTGGAGAACGTATTTTAAAGGCAATTGCCTCCAAAAGAAATGAATAGTCTTTGGTTTTGTCTGGTAAGTGTAAATGTTGGCCTGATTTAGGTTCCTTGAGGAAGAAGAAAGTTGAGTTCCGATTGGCATTGCAAAGTAGCATCTTTTGTGTGGGAGGCCCTTGGCGCCTCTGCAAGCGTCTTGTCTTTGGAGAGGCTCTGCCCAGTCAGTCAGAGCTTGCTGCCAGCCCAAATAGCTCCAGCAAGGAGTCAATGAGTGCTCTGTTGCCCTCCCTTTGTCTGGCCACATTTTAACAAAGCGCCTGTGTTGGTGGGGTGGTGGAAATGCCATGCCTTGCCACAATAACCTGAGTGGGGGCTACATGAAAAGTTTCCATTTTTAGCTTTACTTAAAATAATGAAAGGGATTGTCTTGGGCATTGTTGATATGAAAGGAAACTTTGAACTATTGAGTAAATAAAACCACTGAATGTATGTGATTTGAAATCTTGAAGAAGCCACTGTGAAATGGTCGACTTGTTCTTGTGTCTAAGTGGAGCGACTTAAAATAAAAGTCAGAATCTTTTTTAATCTTGTCCTTAAGATAAAAAAGAAGTAGCATTGCATCTGACATTTAAAAGCCAAAGCTGTGTAAGGGCAGATAAAAAGCTGTAGAGTAAGTACTTGGGAAGCTTGGCCTTCCAGGTGAGCAACAGACTCCAGGCTGCCGTGGCTCACAAGCCCCTGACCTCCAACCCTGCCTAGCTGGAGGCTCCAGTCAGCTCCTGGGGCTCCCACCCTGCTCCAGCCTACAGCTGCTGCCTGTGCCACCTCCTCGCAGCTCTCCTGCGGTGACAGGCAGGGGGAGGTGAGCTCTCTGCAGTCTCTAGCTCCACTTGTGTCAAGGCAGCACCTGTGCTCAGTGTGTCTCTGTGGCAGGAACCTCCCAAGGGATGGGAAATGAGGGATGAGAAACCTTTAGTTGGCCTCAATTACATTAATTTTTTGGCAGATTTAGGCTGTTTATAGTAGCAATTTCCTGACATTACAAAATGTTGGAGCTTGGGAAATTTGCAGTCTGGAGAAGGCTAATAAATATTTTACTTGATATTTCCTTGCAAAAGATTTTTCTCTCCCTGGAATGAGCCAAATATGTGTGTCAGAATGCCATTTAATGAAAATCCTCAGCATTGTGTGGTTGTTTTGGGGTTCTTTTTGAGGTTATGGTTTTGTTTGTTTGTTTTTGTGGGGGCGTTTAGTATATATATAAAGCTATGATAGTGTATGAAAAGTTGTTTTCCTAATAGACTTTACTTTTCATTTAAATAATATAAAGCAGATATTTCTCTGACCTTTTTTTAGTTGTCTGTTGTTAGACCTAGTGTACATTAAATTAGTATAGATTACAGAGAACTAACTGTTTGTGTCAGGCTGACTTTTAGTGGAATACATTGACGTCTCAGCCAAAGCAGATAGATCAGTGGTCACCATTGGCCTGTTTCCCACTCTGGCATGGAGGTCAGTGAGAAAGAATGGGAACAAAAGAAGCAAAGAGAACACAGCATATTTAAACTTGAGGAAAAAGTCAGATAAATTTGCAATACTTTTTCCTTGAAGACAAAACTGGTGATATTCATAGTGCATTGTTTTATTTTTGCAGTTTTTTGATAGAGATTACTTCTTTATGCCTTCCTGAATATTTACTTGCAAGCATGTTTTATGGTATTTATGGGCTTATTATTTTGTGGTATTTGTGAGCTCCATGTCATGCAGCTCAGTGTTTGTTTCTGTATTCTTCCCCCTTAAATTGTAAAAATGGTCCCTGTCTTTCAACTTCCACTGTTTGCTGCTGTTAGAAAGCCTTCTTGTCATACTCCTGTTTCATTTGAGCATAAGCGTTGTTTTCTTGTGGAAAGATGGAAAGATGTGTGAAGGAGAGCTCAACTGCCACTTCTGGGCAGTGGCTTGTAGAGCCAGAAGCCCAGTGGCAGCTGTCAATCAGGCTATTAATCCACTTGGGAAGATTTTCCTTACATACAGTAATTTTGCGGCTGCTGTGCATCGGTATATTGTGGTTTCCGTTCCGGGTTGTCGGCCTTGTTTCCTTTGTGTTGTGCGTGTGTATTCTTCACATACAGTGATTCGTTTTGGGATGTGCTGGAGCTTATTTTTGGCTGGGCGGTACCTGGTTTTCACTCTCACTGTTCACTGTAGTTGGTGGCCTCTGCATCTAAACCAGCTGCTAAAGGTGGATATTTTTGTGCTGTTGTTTAAAACTCAGTTTTGCATTCAGAAGTCTCTTATGTCATTGGCTAAGTAGTCAAAACACCTAGGGCAAGATTTGCTGCCATTTCTTCTGGAGTAATTAACCATAATTTGCACTGACTTCATTCACACCAGACTCTCAAGGGAGTGAGTGAAATGTGAATCTATCTCATCTTTTTGAACTTTCTGACTTTTCTGGAAATCCCATTAAGCAGAATGAATAACTTCACAGAGCTTATTGATTTAAACTCTCCTAACGGACATCATGATTATATGACGTGGTTTTAGGAACTGTTCCTGGGTTGAGGTATTATTGAGGAAAGCAAATCAGGATGGAGTCCTTGCCTTGGCTCAGGAGCGTTTGTGTGTAGCTGGGATTGCCCCAGTTCATTTGCTGTGGTCCAGGAACAGGTGATAGAAGTCTTCTGCTTTGGGGAAGACAGGGAGCTGTGGTTGCACCACCACACTGAGTAGGAATTGCCCTTCATTCCCTGGAATGCAAGTAGCTTTATTTAATACAGACTATGTAATGCTGATAAAAAGTACTTTCTGGTATAGATGATTTCTCTCTATCTCAGCAGCTTGGAAATGTGCTGAATAATACTTAGCATAATACATGGAAAATAAGACATCAGGGGCAACCAACTCACTTTTGGCACTTTTTCTTCTGTTTTGCATTCTTTTTTTTATTATTGTTTTCTCCCTTCAGGCTGTGCTCTGTGGGGGAAGCTTATTGCTAAGGAGCAAAAATGCTACTGAAATATTGAAGAGCGGTGCAAAACTCAACACTAAAGCTGCTCAACTAGATGTGAAGTCTTGGGAGCATTTGGTACTTCCAATTAAATAAGCCCTTTCACATTTGATTGCAATTTCTTAAGACTTGTTGCCCTTTCAGTAGTGGAAGCATTTTTAATGATCAATAAAGTAGTTAAACTCTATACTTGAGACCCTAAATCAACCCGTTGTTCGTTCAAACCAAGGGGAAGAGGTGATGGGTAGAATGCCAAGTGCTGCACGAGTGCCACAGACCTTGCCCCTTGCCCTCTGGAGCTGCTGCTGCTCCCAACCTGAGGGTAGGGTGTGGGAGACCAGGCACGCCTGGGATCTAGTTGGCACCTGAATCCTCTTATTATTTTACAAAATCAGTCTCACAAGCAAATTGGTTGGGTGAAAATTCAGGGTCAATTTTTATTAGAAGAAAATCTTTGACTGTCAGAGTCTTGGAAGGTCATGTGAAAATGTTTGCACATGTCTCCTAAAACTTGAAATTAAATGAGAAGTAAAATAATCTCAAATTTAATGAAGATTCAATCTTAAAAAAAAAAAATAAAAAGAAGATTTCTAAGTGGCAGAGTTTGACAGCATTGGGGACTGGCAAGATTTGAAAATGGCAAATACTTTCGCTTCATGTATTTGTAGTGAAAACAAGAGTAAGAGGATTCAGCCCATGTTGTGTCTCAGAGCACACAACCAGAGAGAAAGCAGAGTCTGTTTATGTGGGAATGTTCTTCTGACAATTTGGTGTTGTGTGGTTGAGCCACAGCGATGCCAGATCTAGCAGCAGCTTTATTAATCAATGATAAATCTTATGTTCCCTTGAGTCCAGACAGGCAGAAAGCTCTAAATTGTACAGTGTAGGTTTGGGGCATCATTATTCTTCTGCTGAAGTTAATCACTCACTGCTGCAGCTGTTGATGTTCCTCTACATTTGATGCTCATGAAGACAAAGATGGAAAAGAGATGAGTGGTCTTTGTCACGCTCAGATGTATGTTATGATTTTGTCAGAGGCTTTTCTTCTGGTGTTGCAATCTAGGAGCAACTTGAAGTGAATCTGTTATTTCTCATATTTCAAAGCAAAAAATTTGATTGAACTTCCTGGGGTCGAACCAATTCGTACTATTTCTTTCTAACTACATTTCAGAGTTGTCTTTTTTCCCCACCCCCCATGACTGAGATCCAGCCAAGACAGTCTCTTCTTCATTCCTGCCATTCAACATCTTATTGAATTTTGACTGCAATAAAACTTAAATTTATCTCTGAGTTTGCCTTCAAGCCTGTTTCTTAGTTCAGTTTCATTTGTGTCCAGATAATTGTCTTCTGAAACTAATATACTTGAATTTCTTAAGTGGCAGAAATACTGTTCAATGATGCATGTTTTCTCTTGGATTTGCTGCCTATTGGGATTTAATGTAGTCTTAGAAAACAAGGAAGGCAACTATATCAAAGGCTCATATAGATGCCAGAAAGTATAAAAAAAATCCCATATCTGTTTAGTATTGAAAATGTTTCCAACGCACTTGGGAGCATTTTCTGTTGATTTGTGTGGGATGCTTAACATTTCCACCAAGTCTCTCGAGGCAGGAGCAAGTAAAGAAGTACTGGGAGTGGTGTTGCCACTTGGCTATCAAAAACCAACTGGTTTTGCAATCCAACTGCATATAAAGGGAAATGCAGTTAAGAAATCAAAAGAAAATGAACAAATAAAACTGTGTAAAGCTGGTGAATTATAAGGGTCTGATGAAGGAATAAAGTAACTACCAGTTCCCCTCAGAAATTTCATGCAACTCCACTTCTGAGTCAGATGGATTAAAAAAAAAAAAATCCAGCTTTTTTTTGACATGGGGGGAGAAGTAGCTGGCTGGAATAGAAAATGGAAGGAAAAAGAGATTTTAAATTAAGGTTTAATCTTTGAGAAATGCACATGCAGACCAGGTGACCAATCCAGGAGAGTCTGAGGTTGTTGGCGATGTGCCAGAAGGCTGCCAGGCATTTTGGAAGGGGCCGGGAGAGTGACAAGAGACAGAAAGAAATATTGGAGGTCTGTGAGTTTGGGGAAGCCTTAGAGGGGTCTCAGATTAGTTTTCATTTTTAATTTTTTTTAAATTAGGATGCCTAGGACTGCATCCAAGTTTCTAGTCAAGTGTCAAACCTGCAGATAAAGACCTACACAGAAACCTGGCTTGGAGCTGCTCTTTCCATTTGAGCATGTATAGGTGACATGCTTCAGCCGTTTTATTGACCTTTTCTGGTCTAGACCTGAAAAACAAACACTGCAAATCTCCTAAATGTTGCTGAGTAGCTTAAAAGAGCAAAAGTAAAGCCAAACCCAGGTGTTGGACTGGGTGGGAAGCACTGATCCTCCAACTCTCCAGATGCAGCCATAGGGGCTTTGAAAGATGACCTTTATCCCAGGCATCACAAGTTAATTTTTGTCTTAGTTAATGTAAGGAGAAAGAAATTTACATTGTTGCAACATCACCGAGTGCCAAGTCTAGACCAAATTTTTGTTAGTGGTACTCCAGCAGCCAAAACCGTATTGATCCCCCCATGTCTTTTGGGTTTGCAGGGTAGGAAAATGTTATGGGCTAACTAGACTTAGCCAGGAGTTGCTGCTGTCACTGATACCACAAGATTGACCTTGACCATTGCTTTTTCTCAGACCAAGGATCCTTTACACCTCCAGTGTCAAACAGAGAAGCTGGAGAAACAGTTTTTCTTCACCATGTGAGGGGTGAGGTGACTGAGATATTTGTCCAGTAACGCTAACAAAAGTTTACTTTTAATGCACAGTGGAGTTTACTTTTAATGCAGAGTGGAATTCAGATCTGCAATTGCTGTAATCCACATTCCTCGGTTTTCTCCTGACCACAACCAACTGCATACCAGTGCCACAATAACACACTCTGATTATGGTAGTGCACCTGTGCTGGGTAGGTTTCCTGGCCAACTTTTTGTTAGGATTTTCCACTGATTTTATTTTTAGACTGTAATGATTTTATTCCTTGCAATGATTTTCAAAGAAGTTAACAAGTTTCTTTTGGAAAATTACTTTATCTAGATATATTTAAAACTAATCTCTTCTTAAAATAATTTGCTGTTAGTCAGTTTAAGTCCCTCCTGATAAGTTTGGTTAGATAGAGAAAAGTGCCTGGAAATAACAATATTTTCAGTTTTCATGGTTGTAGTATTATCATTAAGAAATGAGAAAAGAAACAGAATTGCCAAGCAAACTAACAAGTTATCAAAACGTGTGCTGGTGTTCTGACCACAAACCACTAGTTCTGCTGCTTGAATGCATTTTATGTGATGAGGACTTTGAAATACAAGCAGTAAAAAACCCCACATTTTATTGAAGAACATATGTAAGGTCTTCTAAAAATAAATCCAAATCTTTACTGCTAGAATTGCAGTGGAGCTGGATGTAATATCTTGTGTCTTAATAAAGGAATAATGTCTATGTTGGCAAATAATGAATGTGAAATGATTCTTGTTCTTTTTTTTTAATGCTTTATATCAATGTCTGTGTTTTAAATTGTAAGTACGCTTGCAGAAACTGGTGTACGTTTCGTTCATCTTGTTAATCATTACAACTTTCTACTTCAGCTCCTTCTGAGTGAACTTGGTTCTTGAGTGTAGCCAAACTCCTTTTACTTGTCATTGATTTTTAGTGTATGGTGGCCTAAGGGTCTGGTAGCAGATGAATAAGCTTTTTAAGAGTAGTTGGAGTAAATGGTCTGATACTGCACAAGAGCTTTTACTATTTTACTTGACTTTCACTTGGTAAATAGATGTATTTAATTTTGCTGCTACTCTCTAAATAATTATACTACAACACAAAGCCAAACTTTGGAATTGTTCAACAACACCAACAACAACAAAAAAATCCATTAATTCCCATGTCTGTTTGAGTCCTTCTGAAGTGGAGCACCCACCTGGTTTTAGGCTACAGTAGATGCTGTAGCTTGCACAGGTCTCTTTGCAGTACAAATAACTGCTGTGTTTGGCATGTGAAGACTACTTTCTACTTGTAATGTTACCTGCCTTGTAGAGGGTCAAGCAAACACCATCTTTTTCCATACATGGTACAGTAGGTAATTCAAAAAATGGAGGGGTTTCTTACATCTGTCACTTACAGGCAGCCTGGTGGTGTTGGTTCACTTTGTTTCGGTCAAGTTTTCTGTTTTAAATTTGGTGAGAGGGATCCTAGACTTACACTCTACAGACTCATGTTGTTTCATTTTTGTTGTTCTGGAGTTTTCCTGTGTTTGACCTTTCTTCACACTTTCTCTACACTTAAAAATCGTGGATATTAATTTTTGTAATAGATTTCTATGTGTAGATTATGCATGAAGTATCACACAAATGAGAAATTCAGGCTAAAATGGAAAGAACCATCACAAGCTCCAAAAAGCATCTCTGCATTGAATGACAGACATTGAATTTCACTGCCTGTGGAAATTCCCCAAAGCACAATTAGCCTGGCTAATTATTTATGTATTGATATTTAAGTGTTGTAAGCAAGTGTAGTCACATGCTCAGTCTTTACCAAAAGCTGAATCCTGCTTACTACCCTAGGTATTTAAAAAAAAAAAAAAAAGGTGATTCATTAACTCCTGTATCTGGAAAAAAAGGGTTTTTTAAATAAAGGGCTAAAGAATAAGATGCAGTTTAGACATAGACCACCGACTGCACAGCAAAGATTTCTTTTGCAGGAATAGCAAAATTATATAATATTATATATGTTACAATATTTGTATTATATAATAATAGAAAAATTATAAGAAGCCATCAAAATATGCTTTAAAGCCATATAGGTGTACAGATTGGTGTAAAAAAGATGAGTAACATCAATTTTGTCTTAGCCCATTAGAAATTTTACTGAATTGAATTAATTTCTCAGGAAGAGATACTGTATCTGGTTCCATAATGTGATATATTACGAGACCTGCAAAATAAGGACTTTCTTAAAGACAGTATTTGAAATATTGTGATGTATTTTCATCTTTTGTTTCATGGTTGACCAGGTGATACAGTTCCTAGAAGTTCCCTTTTTGTTACAGGCTGATAAGATAACCTTCATCCTTCTTGTTCACAGATTTACATAGATATACATAGTATTCTTACATCACCATTCTGCTGCTTAAACATCATGCTTACAGTTGAGGAAAAAAATAAACAATAAAATAATGAGTAGCTGCCAAATTCCAGTAGAAACAATATTTGCCTTAAAGCTCTTCAGCTGAGAAGAAGGGAGAGTTTATGGTCCCATTAGGGAATCTCATTTTTTTTTTTTGCGTGGTTAAGTTCAGCATATATTATACGGAGTTTTTGGAGATTACTTTTTATATTGTGAAGCATTTGCTGGTGTTTTATGTGGTTTATTCTGTATGAAGCATTTCATTCCTGGGTATTCCCATCATGACTATGTGCAATACACTGCTATCTCATTTAAAAATCAGAAGCAACCAACCAACTCCCTTTAAAACCATCAAACCAGCATCCCCACAGGCACACACATTTAAATTTCTTTTACTCTAAAATACATGATTTGTACATGATCCTAACAAAATGTGTGTGCATGCACATCTATGCATGAGTAGACCACACCATATATTATTGCAATACATGTGCAGGGAAGCACGTGCATTCATAGCACATGAAGCAATTGCGCTCAGGTAAGTCCTGTCTATAAATTATGTTTCAGTAGCAGCCACTCTGTTTTTGTCTGATTTTTGGAGCTGTTTGTTAAGTATCACTGAAGAACCTATCACTCGGTAAGTAAAACTATTGTTGTTTATAACACAAAGATACACTCTTACCTTTGTGGTCTTTTGACATATGTTACTTGAAAGATCGAACATGTGGATAGGAGATGGCTCAAATAAAACTGTTTCTATAACGCCCTCTAAATCTTAACCTTATGCTGTTCTCAGAGCTTGGTATAATGTTGAATTTTTCATCTTCTATTAATGAGTAGGAGCCCAAAAATGAGGATCCATATATTTTAGAGCACTGTTGTGTATTTTGTAATGTAAAAATCTAATGCTCCTCTGGAAAGTTGGTATTAATAAAATTTTCCAGAGTGGAGGACGATTTGGCTGGAAGCAAAATGTATTTGTAAATCATATGGCATATAAGCTATATGTAACTTTTCTGTCTTCTTCCAGCCAGTCTCTCTCTTCTGAGTCCCCTACTTTTATGTCACTAAATTCTTAACTTTCATTTTTTGTATAGAGTGCTCTCATGATCTTGGTGAGGATTCAGTGGAAGTAACTAATAAAACTTGCATGTCAAACATACATTTGTACCATGTTTATGGCAATGAATGAGTTCATCAAGGGAGCTCTATTTGGTCATCTCACTCTTCTGGGAGCTACAGAAGATTTCTAGCAGTGTAAATTCTGCAAGCTGAAACATCAACATGTAGCACTGCAGAACAGAGATGCAAAACTGGGACACTGGCCTTGGTGGTGTTATGGGGAAAGCCTTGGTAGGAATGTAGTCCTTAATTACTAATTCAAGGAACCATTAAGTTCTTTCATTGTCATCCTATAACATAAATGGTGAGGAAGGGGTTGATAATGGTTAAGATACAATGCATAATCTCTGTAATGAATGTCTTTTTTAAATATATGAACATATCTAGGATGACAATCATTACGTGCTTAAGAAAGGGATTTATTTTTTATCTCTTTGGACTGATATATGTAACTTGTAGACAACATTTCAGACTTGGAGAAAGAATTGCATATTGCTTGTCTCCCAGAGGACCAAATACATAAAAGGCAAGTAGCATGCTTTTGAGACTTGCATTTTGTGCCTCGACTGGATGGCCTTCCTGAAGTCTGGTACTTGGGCCAAAATTGGGATGTTTCATTTTCCTGTTTAGGATCACTGAAGATATCTTGAAGATTCTTTCAGGTAGAGAAAAAGAGGCTTCGTTTTGCATTCATTTGGGCTTTGTTTCAATGGCTTCAGTATGAGAATTCACTTGATTTTGTCCGCTTATTTACTAGCTTGAATAAATTATCTCTGGATATGAGATTTAATTTTTGCTCTGGTGCTTGGTCCCAGACTGGGGGAACAAGGGGACTGAGTTTGGCTTATTCCTGTTCGAAGAATCACCAAAATAAATTTGGCTAAAAAGTTAAAATTCAAACCAGTAACATGCTGAATCACTGGAGATCTTTCTTCAGAGATGAATGGTACACCTGGGTTATTCAGATTTCTTTATCCAGCAACAGTTCTGTTCCCTTAGCTGACCTAGAGAGGCTTTACAGCTTTGTTTTGGAGGAGAGGATCAGTAGTAAAATGTTTATGTGCAAAACCCACAAACCAACCAACAAAAAACCGCAACCAACCAAAACACGTTGTGTGATTTAGTCCCATTCAGTGAATTTCCTGTTTGAAGGCAGTGTTATAGTTGTCAAGTTTTAGTTCATTAAATCAAATTTTGCTTTTTCCCATAGAATCCCTCAAAGAAGATAGTAAATTTGCAGTAAAACAGCTCTAAATATGTCTGATTTAGGAATTTCAGAAGGTTAAGCTAGTTTAATTGAAGAACGCAGAGCCATTCAGTTAGCATATAAGAAAGTCTTATTTATTTTGTAGTAGTATGGTTTACTTTGATAGTATATTTGTTAATTTTGAACACTAGAAAGGACTCTAATGCACTTCACTGTTTTGAAATAGATCACTATACATTTCTTTGCTAAGATAATGATTAGATCCCTAGCTGAAAAGAGAAGCCTCAGGTTTCTCCAGGAATTCATAAACATTAGAAAGTTTTTTTTTTCCACTTGCTATTTTTTAAAGAATCTTCTGCTAAAAGCCCTAAAGAAGAGCCACAAATTTCTTAGAGATTTACTGATAGTTATCAAAAAACAGTGAAGTTCTGCTTGTATCATGACTGCCCTTTTATTTGATGTTGATGCTTATTGGCATAGACCCCAGATACTGACTGAAACTCTGCATGTGAAACAAAATAATTACTCCTGATAGGGATAATATATCAGCATTAGGACACTGATAGTGGTAATTTTCCATGTCTTTTAGATAGTAGGTAACAGCACTGCAGTGACTGATAAATGATTAGCCTAAGTCATCAAATGAGGCATGTGTGTGTTTTCCTAGTTAGGTATGTGAAAATTGCATTTAATTTTTATTTATGCAGGCATGTAGTGTAGACAATGATTTCAGATAATGGATTTAGCAAGACAAGAAGGGAAGAATGGTTCTTTCAGCTCAATGCTGAGACACCCTTCATTTTCCTTCAGTTTTTCAGAGCATGTGGAGAGAAGAGGAAAACTCTACAGGTCCTACAGATATGTCCCTGAGTAAGATAGTAGTGCATACTCTCTCCTTAATCTGTAGTGAGTGTCCAGACATCCTCATATTTATAAGATGCTTTCTCTTCTTAGGCTCCATCTAGATCTGAATTGGAGGGGAGGGGAAAGGAAATGCCTGACTTTTCTTCATGCTTTTCCTAAGCTTTTGGACATACGAAAATAGCAAAGGAATGGGATTAGAGCTCTCCCCTCTCTGTGAATCCTCCTCATTTGCCTGTAAACGTGTGTCTGGTTACTGTTCATGAAGAGAGAGTAAACCATTATCTGTCATAATCCAATTTCTTATCTGTTTGGAGATCAAGATGTGCCTCAGGATGCTGGCTGACTATCCCACATCTGTCTATGATGGAGGTCTTGCAGCTGTCTCTCCAGCAGCTGGGCTGTACAGCTGTCAAGTGCTAGTACATCCGCTCTGGTTTAATATGGTAATTCCTGTCTTCCTCAGTTTCAGTTTTGACTTCTACTGTGAATTGATTTTCTCTTATTTCTGAAATGATGAGCAAAATGATGTATAAAATATTCATCATGCTTTCCTTAATGCAGCCAGATGTACTTACTTAGTGAAAGCAATGAGCCAGACACAATGAATTTGTTAACAAAATAGAAAATAGGTTTTTCACCATACAAATTACCTACTTGCCATGCACTTCGAGCATGGAAGCTGAGTATTTTGAATGCCTTTTGCTCCTTGTTAAATTACTTGTTTTGCTGATAGTCACTGATTTTTGCTGTGAATTTGAATAAGTTTATGTGAAGAGGGTGGTAAAAGGCACATGATAAAAGTTGGAATTGAGCCATGAATATATGTTACTAACAGGGGTTTTACCTTCATGCCACTTTTTGATACATATTTTCTTCTAAACTTTGGCTGCTCAGGCTTCATCAGTGCAGTCTGAAAGTCTGTCCTTGTTTGATGAAAAACGGAATATCCTGTAAGATGTACAAAAATTGCAATGAAGGAAGCAATGTGCAGGAAAAAGCAGATTCAAACAATTCTTTCAGCCACCCACACCGTCACTGCAAAGCTTCTGAAAGGAAAGATGCTCTGGATTGAATGCAGTGTTGCACAGACTGTGGAAAAAAAATACTGGTTTTATTTTAAGGGCTGTATAGATGCCTGTGGGCCCAACAGTGAAGGCCTTACCTGAGCTGAGTAGTTCCTTTCTCCCCCCTTAAGTTACTGGTACTGCTTCAACAGTGCAGCACACCTGAATGCATTTATGAGTATTAAAGTCACAATTCTGGCTGCAGAGGTGGTTTTTGGCAGACATGCTGCTTTTTCAACAATTAGGGGAGTGATGTGTAAAAAAGGTGCACTTAGTCCAAGCCACCCAAAAGTGTAGTTAGAGCTGAAGCAGAGACGAGCAATCAGAATAGACTGTATAATCCCTCCTTACACGTCTTCTGGCTGCTGGAAATGTAATCTGTCACCATAAATCCTGTTTTATATAAAGATAGTAAGTAGGACTCATTACAGCTTTTTGGCTGTTTATGTTTCGCTGCTGGCTATCGATACGTGACAAGGCAATATTAATCTTGTCTCTCTGGGAGCCAGAAGAAGCAGACTGCACATGGACATCCAGAGGCTGCAGAGGAAGCACAGAAATACACACACTGGAAAAGGTGGAGAGGTCAAGTTTAGCATTCAATCCCTGCTCATGACTAACTTAAAATATTACCCTTCAGCTGCAAGAAAGACTGGATTTCAGCAGCAAATTTGACCAGACAGACCACACAATGAAGTCATCAGTGCTGAGACCCACCGGCTTGAAAAAACAACAACCCCTGGTGTTAAGACAAATGCTTTGAAGAGTGGTTGATATTAATCAGGTGGTGCTACTGGTTTGGAGTTCTTAGTCATTCTGTATGAATAAAAATGCTGATAAAGGACACAGTAACAGTGCAGAGCCAAGGCAGTTTTGTAACACAAGAAGCCACAGATCTGAAATCTACTTAGGGAGAATTGGTTAGAGTCCATTTCAAAATTCCTTAAGCCAAACTCATCTCTGGGCTAACTCCTTTGAAGTCACTGGGGTTACACAAGGAATTAATTTGGCCCTTCAGCTCTGTACATTAACAGAGATGCTGCTCACCGTGTTGGAGGTTTACTGTTTCAGTGTGGTTTCCTCAGAGGAACTTCTAAGACAACCCATTGTGTTCTCACTGTAGGCAGCCCTCATCTTCCCCACCCTTTCTTCCCACCAGTTTCTTAATTTCTATAGCAGTTGAACAATATTTTAATTTTTTAATTTTCACATACTATGAAAATATCTCCTTTTTTTGTATCAAATATTTGCTTACAGCTGTATTTGGTAACCTGAAACCAATTTCTAATATGCCAGAACTGGATATGGCCTTGGTTCACTGAGAGAAGTTAAAATTCATGCCTGGCTGTGCTTGAACTGCAGGCACAGCTGAATCCTGGTAACATGGTGTTGGGTCCAGAGTTGCTTCAGTGTAATAAAAATGCAGTGTCTGTCTCTGTCCTCCTCCTCCTCCCCCCAGCAAGCAGTATTTGTCCAGCTGCATGGTAAGCTAGACCAGGGAACCAAGTTGACTGAAAATTAATCCAGAAAATTCATGTTCAGCTAAACCTGTTACCTTCCCCTTAGCAGAAGATGTGAGGGCAGAAGTGGATGGCTCAGAATTGGCTAGATGTGACTGACTGTGCTAAGTCCCACTTTGGGAGCTATATCCCTTAAGCAGTACTTGACCTAATGGATGTCCAGAGAACACGTCCGTGCCCACGGATGTGTGCACAGCACTGACCCCTGCCAAGGGTCTCCAGCCTGCACAAATGTACCTGAGCCCATGTGCCCTCTGAAGTGTTAGGAGAGCTTAAATCTAGTACCCATCTTCCTGGGAGATGGCTGGGATGTCTGTGATGAGCAAGTGTCTTTAATCATCTACAGGATTTTTCTGTGTGTGAGGAAGTGAGATGTGAACTGGAAAGAGTATAGTACCGGTATCTAGCATTTCTGTTCAAATCCTCCTAGAGATTCAAAACATGCAAAATATGTAACAGCATGATTTTTCCTCTGCTGGATGTTGCATACAACCACAGAGGAAAAATAAAAAGTTTAATGTAGGTGTATTTTGAAAATGGGGACAAGCATTTCTGAATACTGGATTACATAATTTTTCATCTTTTTCTCTCTAGCTCTCTCTCTTTCCCTTCTCCTGTTTTGTGGAGAAGGTTGTCACTCAGTGCCCAGGTCAATGAGTCTGACATCCCTCTGCTGAGGGACTGCTTTTGTAGAACTAGACCTAAAGTCTGGCTTGTAAATTACTCCCATATTTAACATGACAGACTGGGTGGTTGGATTGTCTGAGAGTAAGATAATATGATACTTTGAGGAGCTGAAATATCCGCTGCATTGCAAATTGAAAGTTGGAGGTTTGTTGTTTTGTTGTGGTTTTTTTTCCTGTAGCAGAACATTTTAAAATGTTACAGACTGCTACACAAATATTATTTCACAAAATGTGTTTTGTTGTGTTACACTTGCTTCTGAAAAAAGATACTTTGCATTACAGTCCTGGAGCTATGCGAAACTGCCCCTGAGAAGTCCATGTGTTTTCCCTACAAGGAAATATGTGCAGGTTTTCCAGGACAGCAAGCAATGATGCTTGAAAATGTAACTTCTCTTCTTAATAAACAAGCAGACAGCAACTGTGCATAGCATCACAGGGAATTATGAGAGGAAAGTCCACTCTTCAATCAAAAATTCATAATAAAAATCGTAATATCTTATTTCAGTTATAACTTTTATTTTAATCTAGTTTTCACTGGGCTATGGCAAGGGCATACCTGCTTTAATTTTTTTTTTTTAAGGTGTATTAATGTATATCATTCAAATAAAAGAAATGAAAGAAATATGAAGCTGAGAAAGTGAAATCTGTCAGGCCTTTCTGGAACAAATAACATAACCCTTTCCAGTTATTGAATCAACATATCCCTTTTTTCCATTTCTTTTTTCCTCCAGAAGAAATCTGTTGGGCTCAATCACTTGTTGATGTGGACATACTGATAGCAGGAAGGCATGCTTTCATTTGCATACTCTAGCACCATGGAAGTAAAAAACGACAACCTTTTTTGTGAGTGTTGAAGGGGCAAGGCGGCATGATTAGGAGATGGTCAGTTTTAGGTTGCTTTCACAGGATAGTTGGAATTTTCCCACCATGAACCTGCTCCTCAAGCCCTGAGGCCTCTCATGGAAGAAGCTGCTTGCTGCCCTGCCTGACAGCAGCTGACACACAGTGCCAGCCATCTCCTCTGCAGGACAGCCCTGGTCCCGTGCCTGGAAACGGTGACCTTCTGGCTTGGTGTCCTAAAATTACAGTTTAATTCATGCATCTGTATCCTAGATTTTCATGTTTCAATCTTCCAACTTCACAGTCTATGTGATATTCTTGACACAGAGCTGAAGAACATTTTCAACTGCACTGCTGCCCAGTCATTACTGCTCAGTCATTTCTTTCAGCATTTCTACCATATTGCAGAGAAGAGCAGGCAGTTGACTTTTCCAAGTTTTAGAATTCAGATAATGTGGGTTTTTTTAAAGCAGAGAACTCTTCTAAGATGTCTAAATAGTACAGCAGATGTTGCTGGGGTATTTTGAAAGTAAAGGACAACCACTAAAAGGTGAGATAAAATGCCTGCTGACCAGAGTGTCTCAGGATAATAGCTCAGTTGCCAGAGTTGACAAATGGCTCCTTGCAGTGCTGGCTCTTGGAGCTCATTCTTCCAGTACTGCTCAGAGCTGGACCACATGGATGCCTTCTCAAAGGAGCTGAGCTGGCTCTGGGTCAGTGACTGCTTCCCCTTGGATTTGGAGCACTTGAAAGCACGGCCATTGTTGACTGCACCAGTACTTGCTGAAGTTTCAGTGTCTCTCAGGGTCAAACATTTAGATACATGCCAAGGCATGGGCTCTGCAGACTTTGCTTTCCAGGTAGGAGCTGGTGTCCCCCCATTCATACGTAAACTATGCCGACAGCAGCATTCCTTACATTGTATCAGGCATTAGTGCACTCTGTCTTACAGCTCCGGGATAAATGCATACCCCGGATTCAAGTTGCAGCAGGTATTAAAAAATTAGGTAAGGTCCTTGAAATCATATTTATTAAGCCCATTTGCACCTGGTCTTTAGAACACCATCTGCAGGTTAAGTTAAAGGCTCTCATCCTCAGGTTTCTTTTCAATAAGAAAAGAGAAAGGAGATTGAAAATGAGTCTTGCATTGTCATCTCTGATTCTGTTCCTAATGTGGTTTGTCAAGTTTTGTGTGGAAATTACACTAAGTTGTTCTTTTATTTTGCATCCATGTTCTGCAGAATATTTTTAATTTATATTTTATTAGACAAATGATGGAAAGAACTTGTATGTAAAATAAACATACATAAATTAATATAACTTTCACCAGAGCAGTATAATGGTGAAGAGAAAATTATTGTTATTATTTCAGATAGACAGGCAGAGAAGTGTAATTTAGTGGAACTGATGTATGCAAACCTGTGGGTATTGGACTGAGAGTCAGTGGACCTGGATTAACATTCATGAAATAGTTCCCTCACTGGGTCTCATTTCAGACCAATGTACAGAACAATGTCTTTCCCTGAGAAGTGTTTTAATATATGCTGCCTTCCTTCCTGGGCAACAATTATTTTTCTTTTTAGCCAGTCAAAATTTGTACTTGAGAAAACAGAAGCAGTCAAAGCAATAACAGCTGAATTAACAAATGATTACTTACTTTTCCAAAGAAGCCAAAGTTGGAGATGCCCAGGGGAATGCAGCCTGTGTGCACTCCCTGCCGGGCACATTGTCAGTGTATGAAACTCCTTTAGCAGGATTGCAAGGTTAAATCCAGTTTTCAAAATCTTATTTATGTATGGTGTCTTGATGCAAAAGCCTCTTCAAATGTGGAGTGTTCCATTTTTCTGAAATTACCCTTTGTTCATGAAATATTTAGAAATTCATTTAGCAAAGCATTTTGCCCGTATCCTGCTCTCAATGTAGATGGCTCTTTTGCAGCCATGTGCTAGATTGAAATCTTAGACTAAGCTTTGGTTGTAACCAAAAAGCAATAGCTTCTTATCTTTTCTGGAAATTATATTCTGCTCTGTAGCTTATTATGTAGATTTTTTGAGAAGCTTTTAATCTTCTTTCTGTGTTCTTTTTATTTTTTACTCTGCACTTGCACAGTGGCTTTTCCTGGACATAGTCTCAAGTTCAGCAGCTGACGCACAATCCCTGCCTTCTTCAGTGAGAGTTTTTCAAGCCCCAGACAGGGTGTTAAACATTTAAACTCTTTGTTTCTTTGCTACAGGGTTTTTGCAGTCATTTTCTTACTGTAGAACTGAGAAACTTTTTATTATAACTTATTTTTATGCTTTAATAAAATTTTTAACTGTCTGACACAAGCCAAAACTTGAAGAAAGATGGTAAGAAATGTCTTTTAAGAGGGTAGTAGTTTCAAAACTATACTATATCATAGTATGCTTTATAATGTATTAATATATTATAGTATGCTATAGCACAGTGTATTTTCTTTAGTTGTGAAAACTAAATGCTAATACAAAGTCAATGGCATAGTAACCCTTGTAGCAATTAAAAACAGGAGAAAACATGTTGAAGTAATCAGCTGATTTTGCAACACTGAACACTAGAATGATCAGTTTTTGTATTCAGTAGATAATTTGATTAAATTATAATTCCTAAATAATTCTAACTGGGGAGTTCAAATCTTGTTTTGGTGATTTAAGCATGTATTCTAAGTGAGGGTGACATTTAAGATGCAGCTAAATCCTGTGACATATTTTAATAATTTTTTTCAAGTTCCTGTTATCATTAGGCTTATCTACTGAAAGATAAAATCTCAGAGGATTTAATTTTCTGTCATTATGAGATAAAATCTTGTGCAACTTTAACTTAACTGAATGGGAGACACTTGCATCCCCAGCTGGGGTCCTAAAAAATGTAGTTTATTTGTGCAAATTCTGAGTGCAGATTGTCCCTCCTAAATAAGATTTTTTTTTCCTTTTCTATATGGTACTGCTTTTTTCTCCCTTTTATTTTCTTCCCCTCCTCACTAGAAATTGAAATTCCTCCTGAGGGTTATTGCTACAGTAATTTTGAATTGATTTTATTCAAGGTGGCTTTTGCCTGCGAAAATCTTTTAACAGAACTCAGTGTCCCAATTTCTGTGCCTTCTGAGGCCCTTATACATATAGTCAGTAGGTATCTACCATCTTCCGTGGTCTTTTTGGAGGCTGCTGTGTTCATCCCCAGTCAGCTCCAGAGTAAGATCCAGATCCATCAGATGGATGCTGGTGTGGGGTCAGGATTCAAGGACATGCCAGCTTCCCCTGCCTCTGTGTCGCTGCATTGACTGTGACTGTTTTTATCTGGCACTGGTTTTGTCTCAAGGAGAAAGGAGATGCTTACAAGAAAGGCTTTCTAGGACTAGGACAGAAAACCACTCAGTTCTTTTCACATCAGGCTAAAAAATGATTTTGGCCATAGCAGCTTGAAGTATCTTGGAGTTTTCTGGAAATTAATATGTTTCACAGGTGTTACAGGCCCCCTTCCTCCAGCAAATACTCACACTGAGAGTTTGCAGAAGCCAACAAACGCCTTGGCCCTAATTAACTGGACCCAGTCCACAGTCTTCACGTCACTTGGCTGTATTAAATGTTTCTATGCATCTGTGAAAATTCCCCATATTAATTCCTCGTTCTATCCATCATCTTAAGTGTTTCAGACAGAACAAATAATAAATGAAGCTGAGGAACCAGTACTGACTCACAAGATAAGGATTAGATGCTTTTGTTTGGTGATGAGTGAATTACAATTCACAGGATGATGTGGCTGGCTAGATGGTGAAAAATGCAATTACTGCTAAGTGAAGAAAAAAAGAGTCTTGTGAGCAGTGACCAAATAACTTGTGTGTCTAAAGACTTTCTCTTATTATCATGCAACAAAACAAGATCTATGTAAATGTCTGTATTTGGCCAGAACGAGTTTAGAGAAGAAAAACTCAGTCAGTAGAGCAGAAAATAAGTTCAATGAACTTTCAGATGATAGTTTCTCTTTTCTATTACTTTCCTGTACTAGCAGTTGGTCCTCTCAAAACTTAATCCCACCCCCGCCTTGGTGGCTTTCACACCTAAATGTCTGCATTTTGAGCATTCACCTCAAATTGGTTAATTTCCTATGTTGCTCTCTAGTCCTTTTAAATTTAAGTAGTAATCTGTTACATTTAAGACATATTAGTGTGACTCAAGCCTTAGAGCTGCATGCATTTTCTTCACTTGGCCACATTCATACCCGGTTCTGTATCTTTTTGTTGCAAGAGTACTGAAGGTTTTTGAAGACTGAGATAAAGGCTGAAGTTGAATATTTAGCGGCCACACTAAACATTTACTACTGAAACAGATACTTTGCTTTTTTTACATTTTACTTGCAAGGCCACAGAAAGTTCTCGGTTGTGTTCCCATTCTGCCTCAGAGGAAAGAGTGGGCAGCTCATACTTTTTTAAAGTTTACACTTTTCTGTCTTGGGTACTTAAATGCCCCTTAGCTGTGTCTCAACCATGACTATGCCAGACATCCCAATGCTCTTTTTTTTTTTTTTTTTTACTTTTTTTTTCACCTGTGGGCGGAGAGGATCAGGAGGAGGTACTCAACACAAGGATTTCTCTTTTCAAAAATAGGACTAAGGTTACTGTGAGAGGAACTGAAAAAAAAATATCACTACAGGGGTCTGTCTGTGCTCACTGCATTCTGTATAAATTTAGCTTACAAGGCCTTTGTATCTAGATGCTTTCTTGAAAATTTCTGTGTGTTGGGGTGGAGGTCAGAAAGAAACAAAACTGTTCTCTGGAGAAAGTTTTGTTAAATCCTGAATAAAATGAATGTATAGTTTTGTGGTACTTCTGTTTACACTTTCACAACTCCAGGTGTGAAAGTAGTGACCAGCTGAAATGACGGCTCCAGTATGGGTCTGCGTGCAGCCTTCTCCAAGATGCAGCCTGGGTGAGTCAGGTCCAGAATCCAGTGTCAGGCACCATGACATTTTCTGTTTCTCTGTGCCTTTTAAAATTTTTTTCTCTGTAGCAAGCCCTCAGAAACTTCTTGCAAGATAAATGAACTGTGATGGTGAAGGGAAACTGAACGCTTTGCAGGATTTAAGAAGTGATATTGTATTTCAGATTTAAACAACACTTTCTGAGAGAGAAAAAAGTGTGTGTTTTGAAAGGTTGTTGACTAAAAGACTTCGTATGTGTTGGTGCTATATTGCCTAAAGTGCAGTTAGAAGGTTTTTGTTTAATTTGCAGAGGAAACCAGCAGTGTTTTAATGTGGAAATCTGCAGAGGCACAAAGTTTGCAGTATACAGCCTAGAGTGATAGGTCAACAGAGGTTATTTGAAGGATGGGAACAACCAGATAGATCAATTAAAAATGTTTGCTAACTCTATCATATTGAATGACAGGGTGGAAAAATCCCATTGGCCCTCATTTGGAAAGCACCATTTAAAAAGTCTGCTTGCTATCTGGCTGTGGTGGTAAAACCGATGCCCTTGGAAATGCATCCCTCCATGTCCTCAGGCTTTTCTCTGTGATCTGTAACTGCTGCACTCCTGACTATGATGATGTCCTTCTGATGCTTTGCCAACTTGCAAAATTCTTTGCTTCCTGTGATTTGCAAAGGAACCTGAGTTCTGAAATTGTGCTGATGTAGGGTTTTTTCTCAAAATTTACTGCAAGAGCACAGCAGGCCAAACAGCACAGCTCCAGGTTACCTTGTGCTGCTTCCAAAAGCAATGCTGTTAGAAAAGCTGAGGGAAGCAATCTCGGTGAACTGGAAAAGGACAGTGGGAATGTGTAAAAATTGATTAAACCCAAAAATAAAAGTATATTGTAAAAGAAAAATTCCTTTGTTTACTTCTAGCACACATGGTAGTACAAATTCTTTATGTTCAAAGTAGCAGCAGAATAGACAGTGACCATGAAGCTGAATGATTTTTTTTTTCTGGCGTTCTTTGTCCCCCCAAAGGCAAAGCATCTGACAGAATTGGGAACTAAAACTGAGGGTTGACACCTGTTCTACCTAAATCACCATCTCCTTTTTCTCACATCTGCTTCATGCCCCATCCCACCCTCCTGATACCTACTTGCTTGAATTCAAGTAGATGATGCTGCATCTCATTTCTTTGTGTGAGCTGCTGATGGACTCTGTGGCTGGTGCATGGGTACTGATTTAGGCAAATTAAGTATTTCTTACTGTTTTAACAGAAGCAGCTTTAATCATCTGGATGGCTTTCATTTAGAAGTCCTTAATTCAATCATCAGGTATTTTACTGTCAGAAAAAGTCAAGTCTGGCTGACCACGGCAAAGCAGAAGTCTGATTCTGCCAGATCTCTTTGGGAAAGCAGAAAAGAGGGCAGCAAGCACTGTTAGCCTCAGTGAATTGCCACTTCATTAGAAGGATGAAAAGCGATGTACTGGATTCATTAAACTGGTGCTGAATTAATTATTTCTCCTTTTTCTCCTTGTATTTTAAAAAATGTTGTTTAAAATTGCCATGCGTGTTAAAAAAGCGTGGTAGTATTAGTGTATGCAGGTAAAATATGAGACCTATAATAAAGTATTTTCTGCAATATCAGGGACCTGAGAGCTTAAAAGTGAGACTGGAACTGTTAGATCATGTTTATTTGAAATTTCACAATAGCATTCTTTTGTTTCTACTTATAATTTTATGTCATTGAATGTTTTAGGGGTTTTTTTTATTTAATTGTAAACTTCAAAAATTTGGAAGAATCAAGCTAAGACAAAGACAAGACAAAAAGTTAAAAAACCAAAACCACTGAGGGGAACATGCATTGTGTGAGAAAGGTTCACTGATAAACCAGAATAAGAGACTGTGAATGCAAACAGATTGTTACCACAAATAGTAATATGCAACATATGTCTGTGGTTAACAGAATGGCTTAGATGCCATGGGAGGTTGTGGAAAACGTTTACGGTAAAGAAGGCAGTCATTGCTAGTATGAACATAAAAATTCTGACTATATCAGAAACTTTCTAAATGTTGAACTTGGAAACCCAAGATAATACTTGGGAGAATTCACTTTTAAATCTGGTCTAAAATGGATGAGGATGATCTTTCCTTTCCCACATGACATCCCTATCTCCAAATTGGAGAAACATAGATTTGAAGGGTGGATTACATAGTTCATAAGGACTTGGCTGGATGGGCACAGCTGGACAGCTGTGGTCAGTGGCTCTATGTCCAGGCTGAGGCCAGTGCTGGTGACAAGTGTTGTCCCTCAGGGCTCTATCTTGAGACAGTTGCTCTTCAGTATGTTTATCAATGGCCCAGATAGAGGGATCGAGTGCACTGCCAACAAGTTTGCAGATGGCAGGACGCTGAGAGGGGCAGTTGGCACAACACAAGGATGGAATGCCATCCAGAGGGACCTGGACAAATATGAGAAGTGGGCCCACAGGAACCTCATGAGATTCAACAAGACCAAGGGCAAGGTGCTGCACCTGGGTCAGGGTAATCCCAGGCACGAGCACAGACTTGGGGGAAGAACTCATTGACAGTCCTTCCCTGTGAAGAAGGACTTGGGTGTTCTCGTGGATGAAGAGCTGGACATGACCCAGCCATGGTGCACTGGCAGCCCAGAAAGCCAAACATGTCCTGGACTGTGTGGCCAGCAGGGTTGAGCGGGAGGATTCTGCTCCTCTGCTGTGCTCTGGTGAGACCCCTCTGCAGTGCTGCATCCAGCTCTGGGGTCCCAGCACAGGAAGGACAGGGACCTGTTGGAGCAGGTGCTGAGAAGGGACACCATGACAATCAGAGGGCTGGAGCACCTCTCCTGTGAAGACAGGCTGAGAGAGCTGGGATTCAGCCTGAGGAAGAGAAGGGTCTGGGGAGACCTCATTGAAGCCTTCCGGTACCTAAATGGAGCTTATAAAAAAGAAGCAGAGTGACTTTTTACATGGGCAGATAATGACAGAGCAGAAGGGAATGGTTTTGAACTAAAAGAGGCGAGATTTAGATTACATGTTAGGAAGAAATTCTTCAGTGGGAGGGTGGTGAGGCACTAGAACAGGTTGCCCAGAGAAGCTGTGGATGCCCCATCCCTGGAAATGTTGAAGGGCAGATTGGATGTCATTCTGAGCAACCTGGTCTCTCTAGTGGAAGGTGTCCCTGCCCATGGTGGAGGGATTGGAACTGGATGATCTTTAAGGTCCCATTGTATGGTTCCATTATTTATGTAGCTGGAAATCTTCTAACCTGATGAGCCCTCTCATGAAACTCTGTGATTGTTTTATGATTTGACCTCCTAAGTGTAGCCATCCTTTGTTAGCTTTTGCTGTATGTTTTTCAGGCAAAAGATGGTGGCACATTCTAGAACATGGTGAACTTTGTATGTTCATGGCCATGAGAAATCATCTGTAACTTCATTCTAGACTTTTTTCTGCTCCTACTGCAGAGATAATGGAAGCTGAATCTATTTATTTTAAGATGTATTCTCCATTCATTCCTTGGAAATATGAAATTATTTTAATCGTTAGAAGGTTTTGAGACTTTTTTTTTTACAAGCAGCTGCTGAACAGATGGTAAAATAGTAATATATTTTAGCATACAGTTATCTTCTCTGGATTTTTGTTGTTCAGCACTTTTGAAATACTTTTGTTTAAAGGATATTTATATTGACTCCCAGTCTGACAAGTTTTGTCATGCTAGTGTTTGTTAAATGATGCACTAATTGTTTTCTTATAAGCTTTTTGTTCATGTGACTTAACCTTTTTTTAAAAGAGAAAATATACTGTGTTTAATGCTTTACATGTAATAAGCAGGAAACCTCTAAAATATCTCACCAGATCAGGAGTTTGCATTGTAGCATCATAGGAAAGATTTAAAAATCACTCTTATTATTCAATTTGTTGTAAGATACAGTCCTGTGTTCAGAAAATGGATACCTCATTATGTCCTGCTGACAGAGGGCAGGCAGAGAAGTTTGAAGATGTGGTTTTGGATGTTTTGTGAACAACTGTGTCACTCTTGCATATGACAGCATTCTGACAGCATTCTTACTGTGCAGCAACTTTCTTAAACAAGTTGGAAAACTTCAAAGCCATTGCATCTCCAGTAGAATAACATCTGCATTTAACCATGCCTCTCTGCATAAGCCCAGTCTTGATCAATGATGTCTGTCCATGGCTTAGAAAAGCTGCGTTTTGAGATCTCCTATTACTGTCTGAACTGCATCTGGTTCCAAATAGTTGGATGTTTTTGCTGGAAAATGGAGAAATCATGGTGGAAACCACAAAGCTGGTTGGGATACAAGAAGTAGGATGTGTCAAGTTTTGGAATTTAGTTTCCTCTGAGTCAGTCTTTTGAGGTTAATAAGCATTCATGCTACTTTCTGTGGGATAGCTTTCTAATCCTTCCTTCTGTACTGTTTGTTGACCGCAGGGAAACATTGCCTGGAAATAAAGGGAAAAAAGGAATTTTATTATTGGCTAATTGTAGACTTAAGATACAGCTAAGGATACAGTAAGTGGTTATGTTGATACTATTTTCATAATTGATAGGTTATTTTTTCATTATTAATTTATCAAAGAATGATGCTAAGTAGTCTGGGTTTTTTATTACTAGACTGTGGTGTAATTTTCACAAATGCTTCAAATTCAGAGATTTGCACTTATATGGGCATAAGATGTACAAATTCATAAAGATGAGTACAGAACATTGTTATATTAGATGAATGATTTAACCAATTAAAAAAAACCCCACATTGTTTATGTTCCTCAGAAGGGACTATTTAAGCATTTTTCTGCGTGGTAGTCTAGGAGTTGCAGGGACTATCTCCTTTAACGAAAAATGGTTTTAAAAAGCCAACATTGCAAAAACATTGAAAACAAAATCAAGGACAATTTTACCATCAAAACCAATTTTCATCTTTTAGTAATTTGACATTGGCAGAATAGAAATGCTTTCAGAAAGGATGATGGTGCTTTTTGCCTCTGAAATTGCTCTCACCGAACTTCTCTGGTTTTGGCTTTGTGATAAATTTGCTGATCATCAGAATCTGTCACAGGACAGCTGCCACATCGCTTCTTTGATTAGATTTATGTTAATATATTACATTAGGAAAAGGAGAAGACTAAAGTCATTGAGAGGTCTTTCAAAGACAAAATCGGGAAGCAAGGTGCAGTTTTGCACCTTAAATGCACATGAAGAAGAAAAGCTAATACAGATTAAGACTTCCTAAAAGAGAGGACACTTGAGAAGTTGCAGAAGGCATGGCTAAGTCTGATGTATGGGCAGTAGGATTAGATTTATAGACCGCAAGGAAACGGTAATAGATGTTCGTGTTTAAGTTGAAATTGGAGATTTTTCTGCTTATTTTCTTTAGGGTGCTGGCAAAATAAGTATTTTACACAAATACTTGGCTCAAATTGTTTTACTTATTCTCCTGTGGGTCTCAGAGTAGATACTTGAATTGAGCAAACTATTTGGCCCCTAAAGCTATTGTATGACAGACTGCTAACATATCTGCTAATCTGAAATACAGTAAGCATATAACTAAAGTGTTTATTGCCATTACAAATACAGTCTTGAATTTTTTTTTGGAAAGAATAACCCTTGAGTGATTGCAGTCTTTATTTCTTTAAGGTTTTTGCTTTCCTTTTGCCTTCTGTTCCCCTAGCCTCAAGATACCTTACAGTAAGGCTATAGATGAATTCTTTCTCTGGTAGTGACTTGGCCAATGGTTCATCTTCACAGAATTGTATAGACACAGCAGAAAATCATTCAACTCCTACCGAGAAGGTTTGTAAGAAAACTTTTAATCCTGAGTTGCTCTTGAACCCCCTTAGAGGAGATGACAGCATGTCTTGCACAGGGCCAGGAGTTGGACTCAATGATCCTAATGAGTCCCTTCCAACTCAGCGTATTCTGTGATTCTGTAATCTTCTGTGTGCTGTGTGTTGTGAGTGGGAGCCTCACTGTGTTGAAGCCACATTGCTGCCTACAGCCTTTGGGGAATTTACCTGATACAGCGTGTGCAACAGGGTTTGCAACTGAAAAGCATTATCCTTCAACTTCCCTAAGGTAACTGTTGTCTTGGCTGGTTGGGACATTGTTTTTATGTTGAGCTTTCGGTCACCTTAAGGGATGGATCCTTCAGCTTTGTTAATGGACCATGGCTGTTCAGCTGCAGAGCCTTGCAGGTCTGTGTAATTGCTTCAACAAGCTGGGCTTTGGCTCAGTGATTCCTATCCTGTATCTCTTGGTGGTTGAAATAGAATTGCCCAACAAGCATCTTTTGCAGCACAAGAGGATAGTTTGTGCACCAGGTTTTTGCAGTAAGTGTACATTTATACAACTTCTGTGGTGTGCTTTTAGTAAGCCTTGTAAACTCAAACTTTCAGAATTTCTCATTACTCTGCTCATGTCTCAGCCCCCAGTCACCACTTGGTCTGTCAGCCTTGCATCAGCCAGTTCTTAGCTGAAGTTCCCTTAGTCTGAATCACAGTATTAATTTTTATACATTTTAGGTCATCTTTTTTTCCTGTTTCACAAAGTCTGCCTTATATCCTCTTTCACATGAGAACAACAGTGGTCTATTACATTATTTTTTACATTGTAAGGGAATTATATTAACTCTTGTACTTTGGTCTGGGCCCCAGTCCAAGTTTGAGAAATGAAGCCTTGTACCAAAGTATCAGTGCTTGATTCTGTTTTCATCCATGTATTCACAGTCTAGGTCTTAGAATGGAATTATACTCAGTAACTGCATTTTTGGTGCTTAGTCTTCATCTGCCATTGTCTTAATTTTGGCAGGAAGCTAACTATCATTGTGGCTGGAAGCATATGCATAGAAAACACAGGGAAATGGAAGTGGTAGAATTACAGAATGGGTGAGATTGAAAGAGATCGCTGTAGGTCACCTGGTCTCACCCCTTGCCTAAGCAGGGACACCTAGAGTCTGTTCTCCAGGATTCTGTCCAAATAGCCTTTGAGCATCTTCAGGGATGGAGATGCCATAGCCTCTCTGGGCAATCTATGCCAGTGCTTGGTCATACTCAGAGATTCCTGATGTTCAGACAGAGCCTATTTGTGCCCATTGCCTTTTATCCTGTCACTGAAAATAGTCTGGAGTCTGACGAGTGGAGACTAATTATTCTTCATGTATTTCATTACTCTCTTGAATTGCTTTCCATCATTCCTCCAAATGCTGTGCAGTTATCAGCCACTTCCTGTTACAGCTCAAAATGCTGATTTCTGTCTTCACAGTTCTGGGCCACACAAGGGTTCAGGTTTTTTTAGTTTTCCTGTGTGGAATCAATGCTGAAGCCACCCTTAAATATGATGACTATTTGGAGGTGTGTCTGGAAAATGCAGATGTCAGCATAGCTACCCCTCCATCATAACTTGAGCAACAAAGCCATGAGTATGTAATGCGAAGTGGGGAATACAAGGAGCTTCATGCCCATCTCCTTTTGGTGGCTGAAATAGATTTTAGAGATTACATTTACCAAGCGTGGCCTGTAAAAGCACCATCATGAGCTCTGCTGCTGTAAGTCAGCTCAGTCTTGATTAAAATTTCACATAACTTTCATCCGAGGAATTTAATCAGCATTTGAAATATAAAAGAAACATTGATGTTATGTTTTTGTCCCACACTGAGGTCTGTGAGTCTGTCTGTTATGTGTCTCAAAACAAATATGACAGCACTGTGCAAAAGGGAAAAGAGATTTTTACCATGTTCATCTCTAAAGAGAAGTATTATTAAATGATAATATTTCTGCTAATGTGAAGCAACAGTGGAGAAAGGAGGTGAAGAAATAAACTCCCTGTTCTTATTTAGTAGAAGAGTTTATTGAATACTACGGAAAAAGAAAATCCTTGAGGTAGACAACATAACACAATAAGACTATCCTCCTGGGCTTAATTTTCTTTGCAAGTGAGAATTTCCCATTCTGTAAGGTGAAGACCTGAGTTGAGATCAAGAAATGTCACCCTTACTGCTCCTGTTTGCAAGTCAGTGGGTATTCTAGCAGTACAAAGAAAAATCTGATTTGTAAGCTGAGCAGCATTCCTTGAATAAGTTCAGTTCTCTACAATTTTCTGTAAGTATTGTTTTTCTTGAAAAATTCAAGTGCCATAAAATTAGTTTAACAATAGCTGAAACACAATTAGAAAATACAGACATATTCTTCACCTCTTTACTTCCTTGTATGGTCTTTTTGCAGAACCTCTGTGCTCATCTTACTTGGCATGGAAGTAAAATGATTTTATTTTTTTTTTAACACTAGCTGTAAGTCAGTGGGCTGAGTCTTTTTAAGGAATATTGGAAACGAGTGTTTTGTGAGTTCCAGAGGTAGAAATTACAGATATGTCCCATACTCTCTGTTTTCTCATCTTTATTATTGATGGTTGTTTGGAACAATATTGTTTTTCATGTGGCTTAGGTTCTCTTCTTAATCTCAGAATCTTCAGGTTCTTGTATTTACATGTATTGCAGCTTTGTTTTTTTCAGAGTAAGAGTTATTTTCAAGTGTTAGTGTTGTTATAAAATAATTTGCTAACTGGAATTAACTACACATGCCATCTCCTCAAGCTGGTGTTTCCTGTGTGAATGGAGCAGCCTGGGTCTCTACATCAAGCTAAGGTCTGGGAAGTGCTGTCTCTTAGCTGAGGGGCTGCTGCTCCAGCAACCCAGTGTATGAGTTTTTATGTGTTTGTGTGTAGAGTGAAAAACACAAGATATACCAGCCATTTTTAAGGATTGTTATTCATATCTTGAGTTTGGAAGGACATCTTTTCTTGAATTTTGAAGTTTTAGGCACGTTCCTTGCTTTCTTCAGTGTTTGTTTGAAAACTACCTTGACTAATCCTCTAGAGAAAAACAAGAAAAAGAGAAGCCTTTAAACCTTGTTATTCAAGAATATTTTTATATTATTCAATAGTCTTTGAGGCTGTATATTCACATCATTTTAGTGAATGGATTATAAGCTCAAAGCATAACTGAAACTATTTATGGTTATTTTAGTTAAAATTATTAACATGCCCCCAAATTAGAATGTTGTGTATTATATTTTGGGAGGCTTTTTGTTTGTCATTTCCACTTTTCACATAGTAGTAACCTGTATAAAGCATTTTTTCCTCTATGGTATCCCTTCTGTTCACCCCTGATTGCAATGTGCCTTTCTATCTCCACCCTGAGTCTCGTATATGGACCTGTATAGCTTCTGGATAGGGCTGTGGCTACCATGTCTCCCTAATCTGACATAAAAGATTTGGGGTTTTTTTGTTTTGTTTTTTTGATTGTTGATTGTTTTATCTCCATCTCTGCTGCATAATCACCTGTGGAATGTAATGCATATATGTTTCAGGTAAACTCCTTGAAAAACTTGTTATTGTTTGTTTCAGCTGTGTAGTGTCACTGAATAAGGACTTTCTAAACCAGCAATGCACAAAAGTGCGAGTTTGGAAAGCGTACTGTCAAATCATGGGGCCTGATGGTGTCTCTGGAGCACAGCATGATTGTACTGGAGTTCTCATGTCCAGCAGGAGGGAATGTGGAAGGTTATTCCAGGGGCCAGGTCCAGATTCAGGGATGCCTAATTTGAGCAAAGGAGGTGTTGAATGTTCATGACTTTCTCTCATTTCTGACAACTCAATCAAAGCATCAATGAATTCTGACAGATTCCTTCTGAAATCAGGAAAGTTCTTTAAATCCAAGAGTCTCCAGTTCCCCTTGCAGACGTGCCCAAAGCTGGTATCCACAAGCTGGGCATGTGCAGTGGTGTGTGGGTAGATGTTGCATGGCTCAGCAGGTCCAGTGCTGCCCTGGGAGCAGGGGTGTGTAGCACCTGAAAAGAGGTGTCAGCTCCAGGAACTGATTCAGCTTCTGCTGAGTTCCTATCAGCATGCTCTGCTGCTGGCTTGGAAAAGAAAAATTACCTCTTTCATACTGCCACTTAAGCATTTATGATCTGTATCCTAGATCAGTTTTTCAGCATTTGACCCTGGCTGTTAAGTCACTTCACTGCTTTTGAAAGTTGTCCTAAAGCCTACAGCCAGTTTTTATTATACCACTTGGCTTTGATAAATCCTGGAAATTGCTGCTCCATTGTCAGTTTTGCTTTTATTATGTGGGAGAAACAAGGAGGAGTTTGCTAAGTGCATGGTTAAGATGTTTATACCTGTTTGAGCTTTTTACTCATTTCTTGACAAAAACTCGTCAGTCTATAGGAAATTTATAAAGGAAGATCTGTTTGAAAATCGGAGTCACTTGTAATATTCATGGATTTGTTGGCTCAAGTGAATGAAGTGCTTGTCTCCAGAATATTGAATGCTTCCTGTCAGGGGGAATCAGGATTCACCAGGACATCCTGGCAGCAGGATTCAATGGCCAGCTTTCAGCTGAAGAGGTGACTGCTGGCCCTCAGCATAAGGCCTAGGTATAGGGCTTCTCCCTGCTCCATGGGCACTGCAAACTTCCTTGACCTGTGCTCTGAGAGCACTAACCAGGTGGGTACTTCTTGTCACTTGTGGAAGTTATTTGGCTGGTACATGTCAGATCTCTAGAACAGCCTGTCCCCCCTCTGTCCCTCACCGTCTGTGCTGGAGTTGGCACAGACAGCTCCTTTACCTAGTGGCCTTCTGGATAACACAACTCCTTGTTCTTTTCTATTAAGTTTAGCTCAATGTATTGTATAGCTCAAATTCTCAGAGCTGAAAAAGGTGTGCAAATGCTGAGTTGAAAATATTTGTATTTTTCTAAATCTCCCACCCTCGGGCTCTGCCTTGGCTGTGTTCTCCATTCACGTTTTCACAACACTGGAGGAGCTGGAGGAACAACACTTCAGCTGCCAGTCTGAAGTGTTTTCCCAGGCTATGCAAAACCTCTTTTCATAATTTATAGCCTTGAGGTAAAACTTTTCAGTGTATTCTCATATTTTACTAAATAAGACAGATGCCTGTTTTTTATTTCCATACCTGGAGAACACAGAAATATGATCACATAGATCGTATCTTGAGATACCTAGCCACTTTACTTGTACGCGTATTTCTGTGAATGTTTCAAGCTGATAGCTTTTGCTCTTTTTCAGACGTTATGTTTTAGTGGTGGCTGGAAGACAGGTTTCTCCCAACAGTGAGCCAATTATAGGAGCAGCTTTCCCCAGGCCCTCTTCTAGGGAAGGCAGCTGAACTGTGCAAGGGTTTTGTTCTGCTGTGGGCAATGGAGAAGACAAAAGGTTGTGTGCAATTGAAGGCTTAAAGGAGCAAGTCAGGAACAAGGGGAAGATTGATGACCTTCCAGTACAGATTTGTGCTTGGGTAGTTTCCCAGTATTTTTCTGTCAGTCTCTTGCATCTGAGTGGGATTTCAGATCCTGTTTCAAACCTAAGGCCACTTACAGATACATGGTGATTTTAGAGAAGACTATAAATAAAAACTGGATCTGATGCAAGGGATAACTCTTGCAGCTTAAAGGTGATGAGAACAAATGTTTTGCTTAGCCCTGCTGCTGTGGAATTTCTCTAAATATACAATAAGCCAAGATGAAAGAAGTAACACAAAAATGTTTGCTGAAACTTCATATTGAGTCTTCACGCTGCAATTCTTTAGATCTGAAAAATAAATCAAACTATTAAAAAATAATAATAAAAAAGTTAAAGTCTGTCTAGGATATTTGCCCAAAAAGATAGCATTACACCCACAATATATTTTGCCTGTTTGGACAGAATAGTACGTGCAGAAAAGCTTAGTCTGTGATCAGAAGTAACTTTTTATGAGACATAGAAAGTTCTGCCAACTGCTGAGCTATTTGTGGTACCATGTTATGGCTAGCAGAGGAGAGCAGGTTTGCATTAAGGCTCTCAACAGTCCTAAAAATATGCCATTAAGGGTGTGTGCCGAATGCTGACCAGCATTAGCAGAGCTTCAGGCGTGAAAACTGCACCCAGCCTTGCTCACATACACACACAGTTACTCATATCAGCAGAAATGCAGGGGCAGATGCAGTGAGTGCCTCAGTATTGTTGACAGGAGCTGAAACACCTGAAATTTCTCTGTGACATTCACAGCTTGCTAAGGAGATGCAGTTTATCTCCCCAGCTGTAAGATGCCCATGCTGCAGCAGCACCTCTCTGGTTTTTAAGGGAAGAACTGGGGCAAAGAGGAGGTTTAAACATTTGTGATAACTTGGGTTAGGAGAACTACACCTTTCGATCTGAATCATTATTCCAATTTCTGAGACTTTTGAAGTTATTTTTCAAAATTGTTTCTAATTTCTTTGTCTTAACTATGTATTTATACATCATTGCTGTAGAAGCTGAAAGGACTCAGGACAGGGTGGGAGAATTTGAAATAATTCAAATGTACTGGATAGACAGTTCAACTACAGGAGAAATCCAAAAGCTTCTGTGGTTATAGGATTTTTGCAGGATTAGAAAATGTATTAAACAGCTTCAGCTGTTGACCGTGCGCAAAGTTGGGAAAGTTTAAATCCCAAATTGTGTTGCATTTGTGGCAGTAATATGGCAACAATTATAACTTTACATTAAGAACTGGAATCAAAGTGTTTGTCATGGTAAACCATTGTACGTTAATCTTGATTACCCACTTATCAAAATATTTTATTTATATGTCTGAATCTAAAAAAAAGTCCTTTGAAGGATTTTAGATTCTCAGGAAACATGAGAATTTCATAGACAAATTTTCATCAATGGAGTTTAAATAGTGGTTTGATCTGAAATTGGTGCATAACAAGTATGTATCAGTTTTTCTTTGTAAAAGCTTGATAAGTTCTGATGTGAGATGTTTATTTTATGATATTAAATCTTAACTGCCTAAATAGCAAAGCTGTCATAAATGTAACAGGTCATGATATTTGCAAGGTTCTAAACTCCAATGTTTTACTTCAGTGTGACTTTTGGGTATTATTTAACGTTTAACACAGATCCAGACATGCCTACCCAGAGAGTTTCTCAGAGGAATCAGAAATTTTCTTCATGGATTGCTCTCAGTTAAATGACATCCTTCCGTACTGAAAAGGGGAAGTATCAGCTGCATGATGGCACTGATGGTTATTTATAAAAATCCAACTGCAGACAGTCACATTTCTTCTCTTGTCTGTCCAAACTGCAGCCTCATTGTGAGACACTTGATCTCCTCGTATGCCCTGAGGAGACCTTTCAAAAGTGGGCGTTTTAAATGCATGACATTTTAAACAATACCTAAATAGCAGCATTCTGTTTCAATGCTTAATTATGGCTGAATGTACGCTTTCACCAAAGGTGTTGCTGAAGTATTTGTGGTTTCTCTTCATCTGTTGCTGCTGAGGTTCCAGCGTGATGTGATAACATTCATTCTCTGCAGGATTGCTGGGTTATTTTTGCTGCACTGGCAGCTGTTTGATGAGGCTAAATCTGAGTGGCCAGAGGCTTATTTTCTGTAAGGAATCGCACAATTGGCATTTTGGGTTTATGTGTGAAATATAACAGCCCTTCTGGCTGGAGACCACAGGGTCCATAAGCAGAACAAGTGGACGTGGGCATTTCTGTTTTGGTTCCAGCCCATGTCACCTCTGGTTGGAAGTCACCCCTCCCTTCATGCCAGGATATATTTTCCCTGTGGCAAAGCAGCTCTTAGCCGAAGCTCTGTTGCTTCATTAGAGCAAACACTTGAACGGTAAGAAAGACATCAGAAAATAAGTCTAGGCTGTGGGAGAGTACAAAACTAGTGTAATTACACAGTGTAACTGAAGGATACCTTAGGAAAGCAGCTGTAATGGGAAATCACAAAGTCTGGTTGGTCTAATTAGGGGGTATAGATTCATTTCTTTAAAGCTGTTTTGAGATATAAAAAGCTGTATGCTTAATGCATTAATTGGCAGTACAGTAACGAAATAACTATGAAAGTTCAGGCAGAACTCAAATACTCTTAGAGGACACAGGGAGGAAAATGTTAAAGCAAAAAAATAATTTTCAGCTAGTCAGATAGGCAGACCAGTAAAGGAACCGCATATTGATGGCCATATGCAGCCTCTCGGAGTGAACAGGAAGCCATCCATTGCTTTTTAGTAAAAGTGGAGTTATATCACTTGTTCTGCCGCTTGCTCACACATGGCATGCTTTCAGAAGGCCTGCATGGAGAACTTCAAATGTGAATTGAATAAACTTTGCAAACTGTTGGAGATACTCACTTGACACAGCAATGTGAGCAAGTCCCTGAAGTCCCTACCTTTTATATATACTGAAAAGTGCTGCCATTTTAAACTCATGCAGTGAGAGAGACAGAGATGGGCTAAGTCATTTATGCCTAAAGCACTCCTGTCTTTTAGTATTTATTCAAATGCTTTCAAAATCTGAAAGCAAGAAAATTACAATCATTAATATTTCCTCTTCTTCTTCTTTTTTTTTCACCCATAATTTCATCACTGTCTACATTAATTGTCTCATTTGCAAAAATCTATTTCTAATTCCTTTCTGGTCAACTCTCTTTCAGCTCAAGTGTAGGTATTTTTTTATCTCTTATGTTTAAATTTGGGCTGACTTTTAACCACCCTGTAGAATCTCACCCTTTGCTTCTGAGTAGCCAGACAGCTATTTCAGTGTAGGGGCCTAAGCAGTTTTAACAGCTGCAGATTCTTGGGTGTAATTGATGTCTTTGGTTAGAAAAAACAGACATTTAAATGATATGTCCCGTGCATTTGAGAACATTCAGTGGAAGAAAAAGGATCAAATAGTTTTCTTTAGGACAATGGAGACTTTGCAACTAGATGTAGCCAACTATGGTCCCACTAAAGGGAAAGCTGGAAGTGGGTGTCTCGACATTTTTTTGGTTTTATTGCATGCAGTGCAGCAGGTAGCTCATACCTAGGTATTTGGAGCCCTGCTTTGAGTGGGTGGTTGGACCAGGTGTCCTTGACTTCACTTGCAGCCTAAATTATTTTTGACTCTGTAACGTTATACTTTTTTTTGCTGAGTTGGGTGTAGAAGCATGTTTGCACCTTGACTGCTGTTAGCAGGTATGGCAAAATGAAACCATGGCACTTTGTACTAAAGGTAGTTCCAAGATTCCCACCAGAGGCAAATGATGCCATGGTGATGGATGATGGATGTTATGTTTTAATGGTTGACACAGTTGTTGATCTGTTGATAACAGAGAAAGTCTACTCCTCTCTATGTAGCATAAATGGAGATCTGGTGCTCCCATGTTTTCCTTCACCCTTCAGCAGGACCTGCTGCTTTTGCATTGCCAGGAGCACGGGAGCAAATGCAAGAGAGACCTCTGTGAGGGACTGAGCTCTGGTTTCCTGGCTCTCAGAGCAGGTAGTCAGCCTAAAGTCATCCTGTGACTTATACAAACCCAGACTTATGTCGGAGTTGTTTTAATTCAATGTTCTTTGTGTTGCGTATTCATGGGCTAACATGCGAGTAGGTTCTCCAAACTAAGACCTGTGAGCATCCTGCACAGCAGTCCAGCCAGTGTTGCTCTTGATCAATTTGCAACAGGATTGGATCAAGGAGCAGGACTCTTCTTTTTATATACCAAGGACAGTGTTTTGCACACCTGAGTTCCACACCTCCTGTGTAGATGCTGTAAATTTGGGGGCTGTAAGAATCTGTTTGGGGGACACAGTTGCAGCAGTGAAGCCTTGCTAAGAGGGATGGGTGGCAGATATCTTAAGTAATTTAAGAAATTGGGAAATCTGAATGGTTTTAATTCATTGATGGAAAAATTAATTCCTTTACACTTTCTCCTTTCCAGTGATTGTACCCTGTAGATACATACCATCATTTGAGGACTTGCTTATTCTTTTTTGTATGTTAGGCTTCTTCTATTTTTGTGTGGCTGCAGAGCAGAACAGTGGCTATTTGTAAGTGTGTTTTACACAAACATAAGCTCACTGCTGTGAGTTGTAAGGTTGGTAATAAATAAAAACTATGTTTTAGTAAGTTTGGCCCCTGTCACTACCAAAGCAAGAAAAATAAGCTAGTAGAGAATTTAAGCTGAGGAAAAAGATTCATCAGAGAACATGTGAGTGAGTGTCACAGTGGATGCTCTCCAGTACTGATTTAGAAAGCTGTTAGTTCATTTAAAAGCAATCTGCTTCAACCATCCCCTACGAGTCAAGACTGTTGCTTTTTATGAAGCTTAGTAATCTGTTTCCCCAAAACAAAACAATGAAAATTAAGCTTTAAATTGCATGGATTTTCAAACAGACCTGGAAGAAAAAAAGCCTCAACAACGGATTGTGAATCCTGCCATTCACTCACATCTTCCACTAATTTTAAAGGAAGTTGTCTCTCTTAGAGTGATTGGGCAGCATGGCCCATCCTCCATTTAAATACAGCACAGTAGCCAGTTATGGCTATAGCAAGCACTGATTTTACAGTACTCTATGTTTGCAGTACCTTTGTATTGAGCTATCTGGCCCTTTCAGTTGTCAAGAACGTAGGTTCTTCAGTATTTGGAAGTTGCCTGGAGTTGGTTTGAACTTATTTAGGTATCTGAATAAGTCTAAAAAGCTGACATCTGCGTATAAATATTTATTGTGAAAAAGAATCACCTTGCGTTTGTTATAAGGAAACTAAACAGATTGTATTAGCACTTGGAGATCCCTACATTGTCTCTGTGAAGGCCAGCTTCAGTCAAGTGGGACACAGTATCTCAGGCACCAGACACTGCTGTCTTTTCTTGTCACCTTGACACTGAACGCAGTGGTGACTGCAGCATGAAGCTTGTCTGAGTTTGACTCTCTGAGACAGAACTTGGAAAGCAGTAACATCAGCCATACTTGTTCTTCAACAAGAAAATCAGCATCTCCCTCGTTCGGCACTAGGACAACTAAAGGAGAGTTGGCTCCAGCAAAATGTGTTAATTAAACCCAAACTCCTAACTTCTGAGGTGTAAAATCCCTCCAAAACCTATATGCTAATATTGTTTGTGTTTAGTGCATGTGATTTCAATGTGATTGGTACTTTTTTTTCTTTAATGGTGTCTGAAATTGAGCAATTTGTGGATTTGAAAGAGGGGTGTTTTGGGTTTAAGTTTGGGGAAAGAAACACTGCAGAATCACTGTGAAAGTGTCTGGTTTTGATGAAAGACGGGGCTTTATAAAGAGGCGTAGTTGATCAGTCATCAGTAATTTTATTATGCTTTATGGGAGACATTTATCCAAGAGTTAATGAGACATTCCAAGGTATATGATACACTGAAGACCAGACAAAAGACTTGTGATATCCTCCTGAACATCTCTTCCTCTCTTAATGATGTTCTGGTAGTGCCCACAGGAGAGCAGTGTTCTCTTCATTGGTATTTGTAACCAGTCCAGGCTCAGAGTGCTTATGCTCCAAGAAGATAAATGATGGGAGAAAACTGAAAAGATTATTAAAAAATCCTTATTCAGTCAAAACATGTTGTTCAGAATGTAACCTCCAAACCTGGACAGTATTAGTGAACTAACTACTTTAGGCACCATAGCACAGTAGGGTTTTGGTGAGACCGTCATTCCTTAGCTAGAAACATAATATAAGTCTTTAAAGAATTTCTAGTCTGAGTAACAAAATGAGATACATTTTCGTCACAGAGGGACACAAGGTGAAAAGTTCAGGTCTGGATCCACTTTGGGTTTGGTCTATTTATATGGATACATCTGATAAAATGCAGCTGCAAGCTTCAGATTCGTGTTTTTCTAATGTTTTGGAGAACTTGGAGTCAGTTGGGTTTTGCACCTTCTGCCGTTTCCAAGCGTCTGCTGCTAGGGAAGGAGTGGTGCCACTGAGCAACAGAGCTCGACTTCTCATGCTGGACTTGTGTGGGAATCATGCTGTTTCAAAAGCAGATTGAAATCCTAGATCATAGCCATCGGAGCTAAAGCATCTTGACAACTCCCCCTGCACCCCCCTTGCTATTTTAAAATTATTTTCAACTCTAAAATCTGCTGAGTAATAAAGCAAGATGCCATTCAGGTCTCTGATGAGGGTCTGAGCAGTGAACAAATTGCTGGCCATGCAGCTAAATGAAGTTCCAAGTGCAACAAAATTTGTGAAGGCATTTGGCTCCGCTACCCAGCTATTTAAAAACCCAGGTGTAACAGATGCATAGCAGCAAATCTCATACCTCTTGGGCTGGAGATTGGCATTTTATGTAGCTGTGTATGATGTGTCAGCTTTAGCTCTGCTCCCTTTAAAGTAAAACTAATCTGTTCTGAATGTAACAAGTGTTTGGTGCCATCCTGCATTCATTTAGAAATCTATTTATGTTTGACTTGTTCTTACAAATAAATCTGTCATGAAAAACTTAAAGTAGCCTGCTCCAAAGCCATATCTGAATTTCTGTTAAGTATGAAAATACTATTCTGCCCATTTTAAATATGAGAAAATACTAAAGAAATAGGTAAGCAAAGACTAATACCTAATCTTTGCACACAAATGGTATTTTTTGCTTTGGGGATTCATTCACAATTACAAGTGCTGAGGAATTCAGTAGTCAAGGCATAGCCTGCTCGCAGGAGTATGATTATGTTGGGGTTTTCCAAGTGTACCTCAGTTCTTCACCTCCCAGATCACTTTCTTTGTAATTAAATCTGGTCAAGGGGAAAGGATTGTGGAGATGCTTGTGGTTATAAATGTAAGAGCCAGTGAGGCAGTAGCTGATATGTAAGGAGAAATGTGAATGTGCAGCCAGATACATCTTCTTCTCTCACTTGAGAGCTGCAGCAAGGACTTACCTCACTGGGATTAGCTTGCAGCTATCAGTGGGAATACTTAATAGGAAGGTCCCAATGAGACTTAACAAGCTCTTTAGTGTGAAATTAAAACTTATCCAGACTTCACTGGCATGCTTGAGAGTTGGCACAGCCACAGCTGCAGTCTTTCATGCAGCATTGTTTTGTCATGCGAAGCACAAGTTGTGCCAGAATGGAGAAAAATGTTCCCAAATGTAAATGCTCTATTCTCCCATCTTTCCAGCACAAAGAGTGCTGTCTAGGGAGCTGTGATTAAATTTACTACCAGCACGATGATACGAAACACAGCATTGAGTTTCTAGCCCCAACAGTTATTTGCATGACATGAAGAGAAGGGGGAACTGGAGGAGACAGACTTTTGATGCTGCTTGTCAGTCTGAGGTCAGTCAGTGCCAGTGAATTCAGACGACCAAAAAGCTTGAGTTGCCCTTAAGATCGTTCACCATTCATCTTCAGAAAAGCTCACATCTTCTGAGGAAGTCTGCTAAGAAAAAGTTATCCCTGTACATAGTTATTTGTAAAGTTGCCTGTTCTTGTCCATTTGGGCTGGGAAGGGCAGAGACAGAAGGTGGAGAGATGCCCCTGCACGTTACCTGTTACCCTGTGTCAGGGGGATTTTGAGAGTTAACATGGGTGTTTGCTCTCACCAGATCCCCAGTGTGCTGCAGAGCATCCTAGAGCCCTGCCAACATGCAGATCCCAAAACACGCTAATCTTAGGGGTGGCGGAGCAGGAACTGTCCTGTTTGTCTCTCACGTTAGAGAGATCCCAAGGCAGATGGGCAGAAGGCTGTGCATGCTGCAGTACCAAAAAATGGACCAGGCTGTCTAGTTTGTTACCTGGTGTTTCATTAAAAAAAAAAAAACAACAACTTTTTTTTATCTGATTTTGTAACACCTTAGTTATTTGTAGGAAAGATCAGGGTTTTTATCTGATAATTTTATCTACTTTAATTGTTCCTCATGAATATACTGCAGTAGGCCATGCCGAGCATGAAATCAGCCTTGTAAAGAAAACAGCTTGTTCCCATTATGGCAGTATATGAACACTAAAAATGGGCTTCGTTAGTTACAACAGCTGAATCCCAGCATCCCCTGAAGTTATATTCAGATAATAATACAAGATTTCACATTTCTACTTGGCATAGGAAATAAATGTGCAATTGGAAGTCAGCACCACAGAGGTTGCAGGTAATGTTTATAAAATGTATTTTCTTGGAAGTAATCTCCTTGAGATTTTGTTGTAACAATGCCAGCTCCCAGACAGCATCATATACCAAGTCTTCTTTGTAAATTACATCACCATAAAAGTTTCATGTGTTATACCCATCCTCATCTGATAGATGAAATCTGTACCTCCATCAGCATAGGATAATCAAATTCTGATGTGCATGGATGTCTAATACAAGTTTATTGAGGATGTATTGGTCTCAGCTGATGAGTAATTCCATTCCGTTTAATGCACTGATGTTTGTGTGAGTTACTAATTTAAAGCCCTACTTGCAATTTCAAGGAAATGCTTAGTCTGTAAGTTGTACCCATAATTTTTCAATGACCTTACATTTATACTGGCACTAACAGGCCTTAGTTGTAATAATGATTATGGATGGAGCTGATAGAAGATCAGATACCCCATCACTGGGTTCAGCACAGATGAAAGCAAGAGTCATGGTCAGAATGGAGGGGTTTGGTGTTAGATGAAAGGCAATCAGTGAATCAGACCAATAATCAGTACTGAACCAGAGGAAGACAAACAAAACTAAGCAGATGGCAGGAAGTAATTCAAAGGTTGAATTTTGCCAGCCAGGGCTAGTTAACAATGACCTGAATATATCCGTGAGTCATTTTCAGGATATTTGTTTCTTCTTTCAGAAGCCCTTTTAGAAATCTAAAGTGGAGAAATCTACTGAGGTTATCATTTGTGTTAAATGCCAGAGATATTTTCACTGTCTCCAGAAATATGCAAAATAAAAGGAAATTCTGCTTTCTAAAATATATTAAAAATACATAAAAGACAGTGTGAAGGTTTCATCTTAGATCCTGCAATTGCATTAAGTGCTAAGAAAGCCTCATATTTGTTTCTCAGCAAGATATATAACCATCCGCACAGTTTTCAGTTGGGGAAACGAGAATCCTGAGAAAAGCCCATGTTTTAGAGAATCATTTTTATGATCACCATATGGGGAAGGAGTCTACATTTTAATATTTGTGCACATTTAATCCCACCACTGTCAATGGGATTTAAAATGCCTACTAATAAATGTGATACATATGGTAGATGTCATGGAGTGATTAATGCAGTGTAATGCAGTAGCCACTGTATACAGGGAAGCCTCCTATGTGGCTGTAAACATCTGCTTTTGTTATCAATGACTCTGGAGTCATCATAGTTGGCAAAGGGGAAAAACAAAACAAAGAGAGGTTTGCAAAAGAGACTTTTCAGCTTTCATCTGTGTGGGGGCCCCTGAAGTGAAGGGCCCTTTGGGGAGCAAATGGAGCTGTAGATGTCTTCTCTCTCTAGGTATCAAGGAGATCCCTCTGCCCCCACCAGATGGTTATTCTTAGTTGAAGGGTCCCAGCTTCTACACAGAAATAATTTTGTTGAACAGCTGGTGAATAGCAAGTATTTGTGCATGTGTGTGTGAGAGAGGAGAGAATTACAGTACAAAGGGACACTGGTTTGCTATATACTAATGCTTCTGCCCCTTCTGATGACGTTCTTTATTGCTGGCCCAAAAAACCAGTTCTGTTAGGCTGTTGAGTGTGGTGGGTACATGTGGTGAGGATCATCAAGATTCCAGCTCCAAGGGAGAGGCTTCTCATGTTGTTTGACACGTTGCAGTATAACCCAGAGAAATGTCTTTTCCAAGAGGGAGGTGTCAGGGTACTGATTTCAACATCACATGGGTGTTTGTCTTTACAGTTCTCACTTTTCATCTCAAATTTGCAATGCCTGTGTCCCAAAGTTGAACAAACTTACCTCTGAGGTTTGATGAAATGCCATTTTCAAGCACAGTGTGTGTGCTGTGGTATTGTGGTGGCCTTTCCAAAACAGCAGGTGACATTTTCATCATTCTTCATTTGCAAAGTGGATCTTTCAGAGGTGAGGCAGCTCTGTCCAGCTGTGTTGTATTGTCCCATGCAGTCTTAGGAGGGAGGGACAGAAATGAGCCCATGTTGATTTACTTCCTGATAGCCTTTGTGTTGGGACAGGCATAGGAAGACACTGCTGCTGTGTGTGAACACACTGGCTTCAGCAGTTGGAACGGTAAGAGGAGAGAATCTAGGCTCTGGGAACTTACAGCTCCTGGTGCCTGGAAGCCTGTCAAATGTTTTAAATTGATGCTGCAGTCAAAATATTCACCTATCATAAACTCTGTTGGCAAACTCAGGCACAGGCACAATTATGGCAATGATTTGCTCCCATAATCTTCATCTGTTTCACTTCTGTTTAAAATTAGCCTTTCTATTATTTTGATAATACATGCTGGCAAGAATTTTGTGGGTGTGATATTTTAATGTTTGCTGCTTCCTGTTGCTTAAACAGTAAAATCACTCCGAATCCATTGCAATGGAGTATAGAGATGAAAAGAATGATCTAAACTTTAACCACTTCATCAACATTTTTTTTCCCTTACCTTATAGATCTTGTTACTCCAAGTTAATTTATAGATGCATGGGATGCCTCTTTTTAATACAGACCCTTTTTGAGTGTTTTGCCCCATTACAAGCTCGAGTAATTCTTGTCATTTTTATGATACTGCACTGGTAGTATAATGCAGTCAGAAAGCTCTTTAAAAAATACTTTTCATGGAAATGGTTACAGCTGCAAGTGGATACAACATTCTTCAATATCTTTTTGTTGTTTGTTTTTTAACTACACCATTACCCTTTTCCCCCTGCTTTCCTTGAACACGTGTGCATGCATGTCCTCTTCCTCATCTTCATTTCTGTTGGATGTAATTCTTTCCGGGTAAATCCTGTCTCTTGTGAGCTTTTTTTGATATATAGGCTCTTTGTTTTAAGACAGCTGTAGCGTCAGGCCCACCCACACTGTGCTGTCCCCATTGCTTTGAAGCCAATATTTCAAACATAAAATAGCCGTCAAGTTTTTGCTTTGGTTCCACTTGCTGGGGATGGCATGAAAACAAAAGTTTTTGTGTTTTGGGCTTTCATCTAAGTGAGCCAAATGAGTAAAAGTTTCAAGGATTTCAACCAAGGACTTGTCATGAAAGCTACTTTTGACTAAAACTGAAAAGTTTATCAAAAGGGAGGAAAGCACAAACTGAATGTGTGCATACTGTATCTCTGTAGCTTTTTGATGTTGTTTTTTGTGCTTGTCTTGTAGGTGAAAAAAAAGAAAGTTCATTTTTGCTGTCGCTTAGGCAGAACTGTGTCTGTGGATTCTGCAGGTGTGGTCTGTTGGGAGAGGGAACAGTTTGTCTCCAGACAGAATAAACCGGTGTGACATTGGCTTGTACTGCTGGACCAGCACTGTCCTACCCCATCAGGGAGGTATAGAAATGCTGCCATGTGAAGTCATTCCCATGCCAAAGCACTTACACAAATTTGTTCACAGTCTTTTGTTTTGTCCTTCAGAAAACAGTCTGAGAGAAAACGAAAACATGACCAAGGGACACACAAACATATTTATCTAGTGGCATAAGTCTTTGGTGGGTAGGTAGTGCAGTGATGTTTTGAAGGCTGTAGCCTGCAAAGTAATTTCCATCCATGCAAAAGATTTCTTTTAGTTAGGATTTTCATAGGACAATATCTCAAAAAGAGAAGGAAAAGGAAACATGCCTGGCAGTGTACTGATTCAATGCAGTTTAGTCCTAAGGGAGTAACTGCTAGGGAAAATTGAAGGCAGATACTAGGCATTTAGGATTCCCAGCTGATTTAACCTGCCTCCGACAGCACGTGTAGCATGTCTAGAGTGCTCCAGCTTCAGGACTGCTGGTTTCTTCAGGCAAATTCTGATGTAATGATAGAAAAATTATGCCTGATTTTATTTGCATTATAAAGTCTCATTTGTTTTGATAGTCTTTAGAGAGAGCATGTTTGCCACATTCAGGCTCATCTATGAATCCAGGGCTTAGGGAGTAATCGAATCTGAAGTTCAGATCCTAGGTTGCTTCTCACAGGAACTTTGATTTCTTTATTATTTTTCTTTTCATTATTGTTTTCTAGTGTCAGAGATTTTGAAGTGAGATAGTTTTCTGATTGCTTATAGGTAGACATCTTCTTTAGCCAGGGTACTTTACTTACAATCTGTAAACTGTAATCTGTCTGTTGTCACAGTTCATGATGCAGGAAAGGCCAGCATGCCAAAGCAAAAGCAGTTGCAGTGGGTATTGCTTTACATCTTCCAGGGCATACATTTTTTCAGTGAAATGTCTCTTTTGGTATTCAAGTATTTGATAAATTACCAGCCATATTATTGGTAGAGGAAAACAACAGTGTATTTTGATCAAAAGTGTGACTAGAACAAGGTACCAAAAAAATGCAAATGGCACAATATACTTTGATGATATGCATGTGTTTGTATGTGTGCATATCTTTCTTGCAAATTCATCTTGTATGACTCCTTAGTATTGATGATGGATGTGATATAACACAGAGGACACATCTGGGTAGTTTCTGGCTATCCATAGCTTTTGATGTCTTCAGGACTTCTGTAAGTTAACATCCTTGAAAGAAATGGTATGTATGGATTTATTTAAAAATCTGACTATCTTTGTTGGTGTAAGCACTGTTAGTTAATCCAGTCCCACAGCAGCTAAAAGATCTGTATGAAAACACACTGCTGGGGTGTGGAAGTGACCTTGTACAAATGTCATCTGTAATTCCAAGTCTTGTCCTTCATTGGTTGCTAGGTTTGATCTGTTCTGCTCTCATTGGAGCAGGGTTTGTTTCTGGTTTTGCTTTGTTGCATGTCTTGTCACAAGCAAGCTTTGCTGAGGATTGATAAAGCACCCCAGAAGCCCTAGAATTCAGTAGCAGACATTTTTATGGCTAGCACCTCAGAAGCTAGTCCCTTTCCCTCTGAATTTCTGCCTGGATCAGTAGCAAGTCAGATATGATTCTCACTGGAACAAATGTGTGTTTTGTAAATTAAGATACTACAAATGAAGTTCAGTGTTTCAGTAATGATCTGCTTATTTACTTGTTTCTAATGTGGTCATGGCTTCTGCAAGCCATGCCAGGAGAAAGGACAAATGAGTGCTGCAGGGCTCCCTTCTAGGCTCCTCTACTTGCTGTGCTCCACTGGCGTGGGCTGTCAGGCTGTGTCTGCAGGGGAAGCTGTGGATGGCAGGATGGCGATGGTGTTTGCAGCGAGCGGTGTGTTTGCTCTCCGCTCCGTCAGTGCCGGTGTTGGTGCCTCAGGGCAAGGCTTGTGGAGATGGGTTCGCCTGGAGTGGCGAGGGCTGCTCAGGGCAGACCTTGAACGCAGTGTGCTGGGTAGGGGCAGAGTTGCCTGAATGTGAGCTCCTTTTTGACTCTCAGCCCCAGTGGACGCTTGGCTTCCCCTCCTCCCTTGGAAGCACGAGGCGAGCAGGTGCCTGCAGCCCCCCACAGGCAGCAGGGCACGTGAGGGGCAAAGGCAGGGAGAGGGCAGGTGTCTCACACAGGATTGTGTCCTCTCTGAAATATCTGCCTCTGTGTGAAGGGTGCTGAAGTGTCTGCCCGTGGCTCATGTCCATGCTTTGCAAACAGAGCCAGAAAAGCAAGCAATTTTTGCCAGCCTTCATCCATCTGAACTATTGGGGAATTGTTCCAACCAAAGTTAAAATTGCTTTATTCTTGCTTGTATCCTTGCTTACTCTCATCTCAGTTGTTTCTCCTGTAAAAATTTCCTGGATGCTGTTATGCCACAGGAAAAAAGCAGTATCTCTGTATGACTTATTTAATTTGATAAGCTGTTATCTCCGTTAATTAGCTATGAAATACTACTAGACCAGTGCTTTCTGACCCTCCAAGACATGTATGACGAAGTGAAAGGAAAAATAGCTATCCTGTACTGACTCATGGTCTCTGAAAGAATAGAGGAGAAGATGTAAATAACACCGATATGCTTTTATAAAGACAGCAGTCAGAGTAAGCCAAAGTTGCCTCCCATATTTTTCTTTAACTGTGCTATAGGAAATGGTTTTGAATTGTTTTATTTCCTAATAGTCACATCCTTATTAGCCTTGTGTTTTTCCTTCCCTTACCCCTCCTGTGGAGTGTGTTGTACGTGGGAATTTCTGGCCTGTAAAACTTAAAAACTCATGATAGAAAAAGAGTTTATAATTTACAGAATCGTTAGTCTGTGTTCTTGCCCGCTTGTCTATGTGCACACGTGGGAGTATCCCATGTTTTACTGTTGATGTGGACAACATTAGGATTATGCAGACTTTTTAACTGGCGATTTATGATTTTATTGGTCTTCATAAATTAAATGCCACTTTTATTTTAGGAAGAACATGTCAAAATGCCAGAATGAAGGGATTGAGGGGGAAACTTCATTGTTCCCTTCAAATGCAAATTCTTTTCTTCCTCTGTCTCCTCTGCACTTCATGGGGTGATTGGCATAGCATAGCTTGCCTGAAGTTTGAGCTTCCCTGTTGCAGGGAACCCTATGACATTAACTTTGTACTTAAATATGCAAATTCCTTCTTTTTCTTTTTGCTGTTTTCAGAAACCAGTGAAATCATAGCTGATTTTTTTCACTTGAACCCTGGTTTAAGTTTTGGAAAAAGACCTCTGTTGCCTTTTTTTTTTTCTCCACAACTGTATACATTTTCAGTTAAAAGCTATCATCTGTGTGCATTCAGAGGTTATTTGTATTCATTTTGTTTTCCCATTTTTATTGGTTTGATTCCTAAATGTTATCAGTGAGTTAGAGCTGAGCTCTTCTAATTCAAATGGCATAATGCCCAATCCTCTGAGATTAGCTGGCAAGCGATTCTGGGCATGGTGCCACCTGGCATTTCTCAGAAAGGGGCTGCTAATGAAACACCGGAAAAAAATAAGATTGTTCCAGACATGCAAAACCCTGAAGTTGCAGGGAGTGAGGAGTGACAGAGCTTTCACAAACACACCCAATATTCTGTGGCACGACTCGGAAACTACTCAGGAAATACCATCCTAATACCTCTGCAGAAAATTGATATTGAAGTGAACAAGTCTAAGTACAAATGAATTTTTCTTTTCTGAAGTTTGTGACTGGTTTTTGGCACTTGTGCTCAGGATTGGGCTCTCTGTTTTGTCTGCAGTGCAGCTAAGCCTCTGAGAGCCTTCAGCTTTTTAGGACCTGCAGTTTTGTTCTCCTCTGATTTGCCTCATCATAGCGCAGTTTCCCACAGCACCAATCTTAGGGCTGAAGATCATATCCGTCCTGGGTTCTCAGTTACAATGAATGTAGGCAAACTTCTTTGGGATCCTGTATTAGATCTTAACAAAATTTGCTGGCTGCGAGAGACTTTGAATGCAGATTTTCCAAATTTAGTGACTGACATTTTCTGATAATAACTTTTGTTTCATCAGAAAGCCTCCAAAAAAGATCAATGCCTGGATAAGTAGGTCCCAAGACATTTAGGGCTTTATAGGTCTAGACTAACATCTTAAAATTAGCAGGCTGCCCAAGCAGGTTATGCAACATGGATTTAATATGCTCATGAACTAAAGTGCCACTTAACAAACAAGTTGCCAAATTCTACATCAGCTAACTTTTCTGTACACACTTGAGAGGTTGTCTTACATACAGCATATGACAGTAGGCCGTAGGGCACTTATTTGCATAAAAAGCCTTGCCAAGAGCAATAAAAAAGAAGTATACAGTAAGAAAGTGTTCCTCAGTCAAAAGAATAAGGATATTGTTGGTTTTTTTCTTAAAGTCTTTTGTCCCTTCAGCTTCATTGCCTGCTTTCTGTATGAAAGATTAGTAGTGATTGCAGACTGGGAATATCACTGAGGCAACCTTGAGCAACTGTTTATTCATGGTTTTCCTTCTGCAGCTGACAGTAATAATATATCCTGCATTTCTTCTAAGAAGCCACATTTTCCTGTTTTCTGAATGTAATAGAATATAATCAGATGTGCAAACCCTATTGTTTTCTTGCTGAAGCTGTCTTCTGTACTCATCCCTTGTCATCATCCTTATTTCCCAGTGTCTCTGTATAGGCTTTCAAAGTAATAATAGGGTGGGAAGTGAGGGAGACAAAGGGGTCAGATCCATACTAGCCCTTGGAACACAGTGATTCCTAAAGGCGATGGCACTACACCATTGACTTAAGAGAAGCAGAGATTTTTTGTTCTTGGTTTACTGCCCCAGCTTTTACCTTGGCCTCACACTCCAAGGACACATCTGATGTCTGAAGAGAGAAAGGACAGGGACCTACTTACTCTGACTCTTATTTACTCTGAGATTTGCACTAACCAGCCTGTGCTGTCAAGTGAAAGAGTGATGATGTAGTTTATAACAGTTTTTTGTATCATCTTCCAAAGGGGACAAAAAGTAATATATGAGACAGCCAAAACTTGCAGCAAACAGTTGAGGGTTTGTCAGGAATAGTGAAAAGATCTTGAATTCCTGCAGCACATATGACACTTTTTGAACCATATTTTTTTTGAATCTAGGAAGCCTAGACAGAAGACAGGATTTGGTCTTTTTAATGTTCTTGTAGGCCTTAGCTGTTAACTTGGTTCTAGTTTCATAGCTACAGACTTGTGTCATTGTGATTAATGAGCAATGGAAAGTATGCAAAAAAAAAAAAAGAGGAACAGTAAAAGATCTTCCTTCTGCAAGAGACAAGAAGTAAAAAGGCGATAACTACAGTGCTTGTGCTCAGTAATCACAGAAAGAACAGCTTTTGCATTCCAGTTTCATGATCTGATTCAAAACTCCATTGACTTGGTGTGCTTACACTAAGTGAATTTGTGAATTAATGGATTTTATGCTACTATGTTTTTTCCTGTAACTGGGAACTTAAAAAAAGAAATCACATTAAGTAGCTGAATGTGTGTAATGTGTGCTGTAGTGTGTGCATTTTGCATGAGGGAGCACTTTGCACAGCAGATGGCTGTGTTTATGGTACAAGTGACAATTCAATCCATGTAGCAATTAAGCTTTTCTTATCACATGGAACCTCCTAAAAAGAAACTATTGTATTTATATGTGTAGAATTGTGGATGTATATTGTATATATAAGAACATATAATTTATATAACTAACGTGTGTATACGTTATGTGTGTTAATATATATCGTATCTGTGTGTATATAGATATTCTTCTGATTAATTAGATAAGTAGAGAGAGAGGTAGAGCTCTTTACAGCCAGTGACCGAGTTAATAACAAACAGAGAAAGATTTAGCATAGCTGAATGCTTTCGTGTGGCTTTGGTCAAATTACTTAGAGGTGGAAATAATCAGCGGTTGAATTAAGCGAGAGGCCTGATACACACTGGAAAACCTCCATGGTCTGTCAGATGTTTTACAACTGTGATGAATGAGTTTGGATAAACAACACGAACATGTGTTAAAGAAGTTCAGGCTGGGTTCCACATGGTATGGTAAACAGAAATTGTGCTTGAGGAATGTTTGAAAATGTAAATGTCTGGTAGGGTGGTATGGTTGAAGCACTGTGAGGATAGCCTTTCCTTTTACTCTGGAAACTTGCAAACTTGCTGGAAGCTGCCCTGATCCAGCAGAGGATGGGGCCATATGGGAAGGAGCCCCATAGCCTGATTGACTTTTCATTTAAATTATTTGTTGTAGAAACTGTTGATGTGGAGATGTTGAGGGGGAAAGTTAAGCAGTAAATCATTCCAGGTGAGGCTAGGAATGCTCCAAGGTCTCTCTTACCTCTGCAGAGAGAGAGAGAGAGAGGGGTGAAGAGCTGGTGCCCCAATGGGCAGCACACCATTGCTTGGAGAGGTATCAGCCAGCTTTTGTTTCAAAAGGGGAAATGGGTTGCCAGAGAAGTGGGTGGATTTATATACCAGCTTCTCTCTGGCTGCAAATGCACTTAACTGAACTCACTGATTTCCGAACAGAACTCAGAGAAGCGTCTGGCACAGAGGTGTATAGTTGTTGTGTTTGTTAATGGGGGTGAAATGATTGTTCCGATGTTGGTTTTGTATTCCCTCTCAAAGATCCAGCCATACTGTTCTGCCCCCTACAAACATTATACATCTTGTTTCTGGAAAATCTAGGATATTTTTCAGGTATGAAAATGGGGGAGAATTTCCATAAAGGAAATTTCTACCTGATGTATCAGTAGAATTATCAGTAATTTCCTGATTTTAATACATGTAGGTTTGGACACCTCTCTTCACCCTAATCATGGTACTTGGAAAGTGGAGACATACCCTACTTTTACGTCATTTTTATGTGGATGTCAAACACCAAAGTACTTCTGCCGTTTAATTTTTACAGTCTGATATACAGGTGCTTAAGGGAGTACAGGGGTGTCTCCACTTCTGAAAAATTCTTTGTATTCCCAACAGTCTGAGTGGTAATAAAAGGTAGTAACTGAAGGACAAAGAGATTGCTCTGGAGTACAGGACAGCAGCAGCTCTCTCTTGCAGGACTGCTGTGTGCAGCATGTGAAGTTCAAGGCTGTTGGCTGCCCCAGGGTGTCACCTTCCTTCCTCCTGTGTTAAGCTGCTCAGGGTGCCTGTGCCACGTTCCTGGGATGCCTGTTCTTGTCCCTCCTGCTGTAAGACACGGGACAGCAGATGGAGCATGTGCCAGCCACCTGCACCTGCTGTGTGCCAGTCTGACCCAGGAGATGGCGAGGCACAGGGTGCAGCAGCGGTAGGAATGCTGGGAATTGAGATGTCCAGCAGATAACAGGGATCTCCAAGCCTCCCCAGCCTACTGCAGGAGGACTGGCCATGTGCTTGATCTGACATCTGCATCAGATGAGAGTCATGCATTGGCATGGATTTAGCCTGAGATCTTCGTGGTTCTGTTCCAGTTTATTTGTGGGGTTTGCTTTTCAGTTGCCAAAATGGTGCGTTTTTCATATGTCCCAGCAATTTCAGAATGATGGGAAACTTGCTGACCCTGAATTACTTTGACATCTGCTAAAAGTATTTGTGCTGCAGTCTTTCCTTCTGCACATCTGATATTTCTTCATTCTCCCTCTGTTGCAAATCCATCTCTGTGAATTTAATTTCTGCTAATTTAACTATATCCTTCAAGTATTCTAAAGAAGCATCCTTCCAAAAAACTCTAAAATGTGTCAAGGCACATGAGAAAAGGCAGTTAAAGTTATTAGAACAAAGCTGGTTAACGAGCTTATTGTTTTTGACTGAGATCACGTCTGCTAGGAACTATGAGACTGTTACTTAAGGGATTGTTCTTTGTTGCGTGACTGTAACGCTAAAGCAAAACCAAATCTTTGTCTCTTGAAGTGCTCTTTCTCCTCTGTACTCAAAATCAGTAAAGCCTTAGTTGTATTGCTGTGTCTGGGTTTACACATTTAAAGATGTGAATTGATTAGAGGATGTACACAAGAACAGGGAGGTGTAGAAAAGATGAGCTACAAATAAAGTTCTTAACATAAGGAAGGGGCTGTTATATCAAAATACTGCAAGGGTTTCAGACTCAGGAGGTCTGTATATTGAATTTAAGTAATAATTTTAAAAAAATCAATATTATCATCACTAGATGTAATGCAAATTTGAAATAAATATCCTGAAGATGCTATGGCATTTACATTGAAATTTTTTGTTTATTGTCGCTTTTTAATTAATTTTGGAATAAAAAATCCTAAAGATGAAGCTCCAGTGGATTCAGGTGCCACCTCTAGAAGCTTTTCAGAAGGGATCTTCATGATTGTGTAGATTTCTGGGGGTTGGTGAAGTAAAATTAAATACTAAGCCTTAATGTTGGAAGTCTGTCACAATCACAGGCACATCTACTGGTTTTTGTGTGTGAGCATTTTGTGGTGGATTCTTGGTCTTGGCCACTTCAAATGGTCAAAAAAAAAAACCCTAACACTGAGTTGGAACCAGTTGCCTCCAGCAGCATGGCTGTGAGACTGGGAAGTCTCACATGCACATAGGCAATGCAGGTTCGGGTATTTAAAAATGCACACATCATTTTGATTACTAGCAGCAATCTGAGGAGAAGCAGCTTTATCAGGTTTTCAATATGAACTGCTGCTGCTGCTCCTCTTTTGTCTGTTGCCTTGCTATCAGATGAATGGTTTCATCCTTCCTTTCCAAATTTTTGAACAAATTGATGCTTCAGTGCAGGCACTTAATTAGGAGGCTGCATCCTCTGAAGTGAAAGGAGTAGTTAAGTTCTGATGCACTTGTTGAGGCTGGACTTGGGATCACTGCAACAACTCAGTCTTGGAGATAGCATCTGACATATTTTGTCATGTATTGTGCAACAGAAAAACTTGATATGAGCTTTAAGCTCAGGAGCTCATTCAGGTTCTTGGCACAAAGCTGTGATGTCTTTGCACTCAGGCGTTTTGCCTTTTGCCAAGCTGTCAGCACAGATAAGGCATCCACAATTCAAGGAATAGTGAGGGTGTGCCTAAATTTTTTGTCTTTTTGTGGTGATGGGTTGCTATAATTTTCTTGTTGCTCTTTGTTTACTAATACTGATTGAACCGAACAACATGTTGGCACTGTGTTTAACATAGAATGAAACCAGAAAGCTCAAATCATGAGTAGCATGTTCTTATAAAATATTTCTAATCCAGGAAGCACTGTCTAATAGTGCTTGTTCAGGCACAAGCACACAGGTCAGCAACTCAGAGACCGAGTTGTAAACTGAAACAAACATTAAAGGTTGGTCTCCACATACTTTTTAAAATTATGGTTTAGCCTCAGTCTTGCTACAGTGTTCTCTAAAGAAGCAGTAAGTTCTTCTCTATTATTTTCTTTTCTAGCAATTTTCCCCAGCCCCATTCTCTTGAATTATGTAACCTATATTTTAGGATAACAACTACTTTTCTGCTGTATTACTCTCTAGGGAACAATTTTGCATTAGCAGGGGGATGAACAAGATGACCTCTCAAGTCTTTTCCATCACCACTTGCTCTAATACAGTGCCATAATATTTGACCTTGTTACGCAGCCTTTTCCCTTTTGTGACCCTTTGACTTTTACAGAAGAGCAGTCATAGTATTTTTGGGACATGAAGAAGTGCCCTCCTTTGAAGCTGTCAACCCAAAGTACTGTTTCCTGCACTTCAGAACTAAAGAGCATATTAGTGCCTTTTGCATTCAAGTGGAGAGGACCTATATAAATAAATCATTGTAGGGAAGTTCACTGTGGTGCCTATTCCATAGCTGAAATAAGTAGGCTGAAGATGCAGAGGCTCTTTATTTTGTTAATATGTTGGAAAGGCTGTAACTTTTGAATATGGCTTTTTATTTCAAGGAAGGAAGGAAGGAAGACTGAGCTGATTGAGCAGTTCGTTCTGTATGCATAGACCTACATAGTGATCCCACGGGCTCAAAGTTACCAGTAACCATCAGACACACTGGGAAATGTAGCTGTAACTGTAAAGAGGAATTCTGTATTCTAGCTTACAAAATCAGAAAGGATACATGAGAGAAGTAATTTGGAACTGGAAATAAAAGCTGTGGTGATAACCAGATGGGAAGTGGATTCAGAGTTGACTTACTGTTCCAGTCATGGTTTTTGGCTCATAGAAGGCAGGAAAACTTTTTGTGGCACTGGCCTGCAATATTTTCCCCAGCCAGAAAAGTCTGAAAGCCTGTTCTAAAAAAGATCTTTTGGCAATGAACACCCCATGCATTTTCTTTATCTCTCCAGATACAACTAATTTTAAAAGCCTGGGGGTTTTAATCATGGAAATTCACTAACTATTCAAGTTTCTTGGGATTGCTGCTGTTGCTTTCTGTTTGGGTAAGTGATTCTTTGTTGACACTGAATTTCAACGTCCCACTCTGATTTTTACTTCATACATTAGGTAAAACTTGCTGTTGTGCTCTCCCTCTGTTGGGCTTTCTTATTGCTTATGTCCTTTTTTCCACAGCAGCAAGCAAAGACAACTGACACAGGTTTCTGCATTAGAGAACTGGGAAAACAGTAGTGAGCAGAGACATACAAAACTAAGAGGAGAAATACAAACCCTTTTTGTCAGGCAGTTTCATCCTGCTCTCAGCCCACATCACCTTATATGTCCTTTCTTTTGCTTATGAGAAAGCAGGGCCTTAATACACTAATTTAGAAGTGGAAACAGTAAGAGGAAGTTCTGACACCATCAGTTTTTAGGATCTTAACATAATGCAGTGCAACATACAGAGAAACCCCATCTTCCCCAGCTGTAAATGCCTGGATCCAGCAGATGAAGACTAAGGTTTCCTTTTGCACTTAACTGTATAAACACTTGCTGCATTTTAACGTCTCCCTTTAGTGTAAATCCTTGGCATTTGTTTGCCATAATGTGTGCAGATAGCACGACAAATGTTCTTCCTAGTTCCATGTGGATGGGTCTACAGAAGTAAAAGGATAGTAATTTAGAGCTCTGTAAAGGGGAAACTCTGGCTAATGGTTTATCCATGACATGTGGTTTGCTTGAAACCAAGCAGAATATGCAGAAGTTTGATAGAAATGGTTGAGAAGAGATCACTATAGTCCTGTTATGCTGCCAGAAGGGTTTTGGCTGGGGTAGAATTAATCTTCTCCATAGTACCTAGTTTGGGACAGACTTCTGGACTGTTTTGAATTTCTGCTGAAGACACTGATGGTCATCCAGAGATGTGTTTTGTTACTGCTGAGCAGCACTTAACAGTCAAGGCCTTTTCTGCTTCTTGTACCACCCCATCAGCAAGGGGGCTGGGGGTGCACAAGAGCTGACCCCAGCATACCAAAAAGGGACATTCCATGTCATATGGTGTCATGCTCAGCATATAAAGCTGGGCAAAGAAGGAGGAAGGGAGGAACATTGGGAATGAAGGTGTTTATCTTCCCAAGTCAGTGTTAGACATGGTGCAGCCCTGCTTTCCTAGAGATAGCTGAACACCTGCCTGCCCATTAGAAGTGGTGAATAAATTATTTGTTTGGCTTTTCTTGTGTGGGTGGTGTTTTCTTTTACTGTTAAACTGTCTTTATCTCACCCACAGGTTTTCTCACTGTTACACTTTCCATTCTCTCCCTCATCCCACTGGTGGGAGAGTGAGCGAGTTGCCGCCTGGGGCCTGGCTGCCAGCTGGGGTTAAACCATGGCAGTGGAGTAGGCTAAAGACTGGAAAGTCCCTTCTACCAGATATCTGCATAAAACCTCCCTCTTTTAAATCTCATGGAATTACTTAGATGGTACTCTAGTTTATACTGAACCTCCAGCACTGACTAGTGCCTAGAACCAAGGGCAGGGGAGTCACCAGGACATTCAGGAATGATGTGTTCAGAATGAAAAGGACCTATTGTTACATGTCTCTGATTCCTCATCCTCAGGGTCATTGTCTTTCTTCTTGATCCTCTGGACTGTTCTTACACATTACTCACTTCCCACAATTGATTGAGTCTCATTTCATATCTCTTAGAAACATAGGAGCAAGAAGTGAGGGAGGACACTTGCACCTGCAGGAGCAGATACTTTTTTCAGTGGATTTAAACATACAATCATTCTTGTGCTGACAGTTTTATGTTAATTCCCTTGTGATAGAAGTTAAGACAGTTGGCATTTCAGAGAAGTATTGAAAAAAGATTAGCTCCAACCCATCTTCCCAGAGTGGGGGTTTTGCCCAGTGTGTATGCTCCCTGTGAAAATCCAGGGACTGTTTCTGCTGGGTACTTTTTGTAGTGTCAGGAGAGCAGACTTCTGCTTTCAAAGAGGCAGAAAATCCCATGTATAAGTGTATAGAATTGCTCTGAAGTGCTGGCCGAATTGGGTAATTCTCGTTCCCAGGGGAGATCCTGCCCTGGAGTTCTCCCTGCTTGTCAGTCCAAACCCACAGGCTCCCTGGGGTTTGCAGGTGGCTCTTTGCACTCTTTACTTTGAGCCTCTGCCAGCATGGCTTTAGGGTATAGGATAGGAAAGGGTGTCCAAGGCTATTTTGTCTTTCCCTCCTCCCACTCCCCACCTGCAGGTCCTTTACAGAGAAAGGGAATAAGGATGCAGGCTTGAAGCTGAGCTCTTCTCATATGCAGGCGTAATAGGATCCTTTCCCGACAAAGGATCCCCCTCTCCCAGTGGGGGCAAAGGACCCTGCTCGCTGAGGGGACCCACTGTCCCAGATAATTAGCTAAGCAGCTGCTGAGTGTCTGAATGAAAAGGAGAGTAGGGAGGTTTTTTTCTCTGCCGGGGAGCTGGGGCAGCATTCCTTGAAGGCAGCCTGCACATTCCTCCAAAGCAGTCGGTGCTGACAGTGATGTGGGCTCAGCTTCCCGAAATTTGTACACAGTCACTTGCTTGGCCTAAGGTCCTTTATTGTGAGAAAGCTCCTTTCCTGCTCTAAGTGCTAATCATTTATCCCTGGATCAGTGGGAGAATATGTAGCTTGAGTTCACATGTGACATGTTCCACTAATTAATGCATAACCACTTATCCAGACAAAATAAGATCAGATTCAGAGGGGAAAAAAAGGAAATTTGTAATATGCAAAACGAAGTAATCTCAGCAGAAGCAGTAATTGTGTTAATGCAATAGTGGGCAATATGCCTGTGAATGAATCCCTTCTTCGTGTGTTTTCTAGGGGGTCTGGGAAGAAAAGGAGAGTGCCTTGTCTGGCTAACACATTTATGACTAACTTTCGTGGACAAAAGCTAAACTAAGAAAAGAGCCTATTCTTGGCACAGGACCAGGTCTTTTCTTAGAGAACTGCTTTAATTTGTTTGACATACAGTGAAAGACTGGCACACTACGCTAATTAGTTTTATATACAGTTGTTTTATAGATCTGCAGCACTACATGTACCCGTGGGCCTACTTGAGTGAAGTCTACCAGGCTGGTTCCTGATGCCTGTTCACAGGAGTGGACCCATTTGTCTGACTTCTTGCTGTATTGCTCGAATTTTTAGTTTTACAATTATATACATTCATTCAGATAAAATAACATGCATTTAAAATTGGAATAGCACAGTAATAAATTTAGAAGTGTGGCATGGGCATTCACAGAAAGAATGAATGCCAGAATTTCTTACCATTATAAAGACTTCTCTTTGTTCTTTCAAGTTTTCTTTCCCATCAGTGCTGCTGGAAAGGTAGGCGGTTTGTTTAAATTTTGAAAGCCTTTTAATTTTATCACTAATACTTCTTCCTAGCGAGCATTTAAAATAATATTTTATTCCTTGTTGCAGGGAAAGGAGTTAATTTTTTTAGTTTCTAAGTACTGCCTAATTTGCAAGTGGCTACTGGAAGCCAGAGAATATTGTTACTTCTGTCCCATGCAAGGTAAAAATGAATGGCAGGAAATGTTTCAAATGTCATTTAAGTGGGTCTGCACCAGGTATCCTGCTAATGTAATCAAATGTGGAGTTAATCTCCCTTTTATGTTTTTGTAAGGAAAGGAGCTTCATCTTGAAATTATAGTTTAAAGAAAAGAGGCATGGATGGGAGACATGGAGGTCATTCAGGCAGCAGCAAGTGAAGCAGAGCAACTCCCATTTGTGCTCAGCCAGATGTTCACAAGCCTTTGCCAACAGCTCAAAAGGCTGATGCTGTATAAATTACTGTATCCCAGGGACTAATTCAATGGGTGTGATGGAAGAGGAAGGGAGGAGGATGGTACCCTGTCGGTCAGAGGTCAGGTGTAACACGTGGGACTGAACCAAGAAATGTTCCGCCAGTTCCACTTTTTCTTTTACTACTGTAAATTGAAAACGCTCTTTTTTTCTGAGAGAAAGCAGAAGTCAGTACTTTAATTAAGAATATAGGGACAAATTATTATTTTCTTTATAAAGTCCCTTTTTCCATGTTAGTAAAAGAGGTGAAAAACCAATGACATTAGAGCCTCTGACAATTATCTTTGAAAATACGGAATCCGTTTGAAAGATGCAAGTTGTCTGATAAAATCTTTAAAGACTTCTCTTCCTTTCTGAAAAGATGTTGATTTCAAACCAAACTGCCTTCCTCGTACTGCTACATTTGTACCAAATTCACCTATAGGAATCCCTTTTCACTTAGTCTGAGTTGTTTTTCACAAAAGTAAAAACAAGCAAAAAATATGGAGTAATGAATAATATTTTTCTTTTAGAGCATAAAGGCTTCTCTTAACCGAAGTTCTGCTATTGCATGAAAATAGCCACTTGCAGGTTGCTACCTGTCACACGTGTCTGTTTCTACCACAAGTCTGGTCATCTATGATTCTCTGCCTCTAGAAACAAGTGCTGAGCTAAGGGAATCTGTCTGTCTATATATCTGAGGATATACACATCCCTGCTATGATCTGAAGGATAATTTAATAAATGCAAGTATTGGTGCTTGCAGAAAGGTAAATGAAACTTGGGCCCATACCAGTACCTGGTTTTCTATCAGTTTCAAAAGAGTTGACTCTGATTTTGAATATTTGAGATTGGCAATGCTGCTACTTTTCAATTTTGTAGGATATCTTACAGTCTACGGATTGAAAACAGGGTTTCAAGGTTAATGGAGTACCAGCTCGGCATCCCAGTGTTGCTCTGTCAGCGGGAAGCCCATGGAGGGATAGAGTGCCTTTCTTTCATAAGATAAAGAAATAAGCAGTGCCCTCTAGTGTTAGTTAATATCAGAGGGAACCACAAGGAGAATTTTCTGTCATCTGTGTATATGCAATTAAAACTATTTCACAGCTGTGGTTGCAACTCTGTATTTATTGGAGAAAAGTAGTAAAAGTGGCTGCAATAGCATCACTTATCAGGACACGGCCATCAAAGCCACCATCATTAATAGGTAGATGAAGTCTATGTGTCAGATATCACAAACTCCCTGACCTACGAACTCACTGGCCTGTCTTATCTTACCTTGAAGTATATGAATGTAGAATGCCTCCAGCCTGCACATGGCCTGAAGGACAGGAAATATGTTTTACCAAAGGACCAGAGAAGTTTCATGGAGAGGTGTAGCGGCACATTTCCTGCTTGAAATTCAGAGGTTTGTTTTCTGGCATGATGCAGTCATGTACATATTTGAGCTTATCTGACACCTTATAGCAAGGCAGTGAACATGTGAGTCTTTTGGACTGTCCTTGGAGCACGTCAGAATTTTCTGGATTTGGTGATAGTAGCAGGCTTGACTCCTGTTTCAAAGCTGTAGACATCATTTGTCTCAGTTACAGACAACTCTCCCAGGGAGGCACTATGCCAATTAGTCACCTCTGTGCTTTAATGTTGAAAGTTATTTCTCAGTCTGCTTCAGAGGGCAACGCTTTGTACTGCTTATGTAAAACAAGCATTAAAAAGCACTTACTATCTAGTTTCTGAATCATCTGCAGTGTGAAAACATTGTAAGTAAATGTGGCTTTTCCTCTCTCTCTCTTTTTTAATTTTGTTTTTCTACTATAGTAAAAGAGCTCAGAACTGTTTTCTGCCTTTCAGTTTCTGCTGATGCATTTTTGTAGCCTCAGTTGCAGTCTAGAGCTTTCAGGATGAGCCTGGCGTGATAAAGTTACTGTTAACAATTGGTTATTCTCTAAGGCCTTGAGGGCATCTTATCCAGTGTCCCCCAGCTGTAATCTGAAAAACAGCACACACAATAAAAGTACAAGCATTTTGAAGGGTCCATGCAGTACCTTGGCTTACGCAGACTTTCCTGCCCTGGGTGAGGTTCATCCTGGACTAAGATTTTCTAAACCAAAACATCTTCTGATATATCAAGGCCACCTCACTTTCCTCCTTGGGTTATGGTCAGGGAATGTTTCTGGTGGCTGCCAGCACTGTAAGAAGTGGGTGTCAAGACTTAGGCAGAGTGTGTTGCCAGTGTGTAAGAGTAACAGGTGAAGATGCTGCGGGCTTGTATCTTTGAGCTGACTGACCAAGATCAGCTCTGCAAGAGGAGGTACCTGTGAGTGTACATTGTCTCTGGTAGAAGATACCAGAAATGAGATAACTTACCTGGACTGTCACTCCTCAGATAGATTTTCAACCCACCTCAAACATTTGTGACACATGCCACAACTGTGGTCAAACTTGATACTTGCAGTAGTTATTGATTGTTAGCTCTAACCATAGACCCCTTTTTGAGCTGCAGCCAGTAACCTCTGTGCTCTTTGCTACAGACGAGCAGGGAGAGCATTGTTTGTGCTGACTGCCAAGGATGAGGTTATGCTCTCTGAAAAGACCAAGGAGAAAAAATGTTCAGCATTGTTCTTCTGAGATGTACCAAAAATCTTCACGCACCAATGAAACAACCAGTGTTATGGTATCATAACAATGGTTTGTTAGGACTTCACCCCAGGCTGGGATGATGATTTCTGTTTAAGACCAAGACCAACAGATGGCATTTGTTAGGACATTGATATTTATGTACAAAGTTGCCAGGACTTTAAGAAGTGGTGCCTCTCTTAATTAAGATGATAATGCACTGCCTTGTTTGGAAACATTCTGCTCATAATGATGCTGGTGAATTATGAATAGAGGGAAATTAGTAATAACAAATGCCAGATGGAGGTAACTTTCAAAAAGGAATATTTTGTGTAATGTGGCATGTAAAGTTGACAGACTGGGTCTTAGAAGATCTTTATTATTCTTTAGGCTTTCCTGACAAAATTACTCTTTATCCTGCCAAGAAATGTGGTCCCACATGCCAGTGTGTTTTTAAGTGAGAGTAATTAAAGTATGCCTCCAAGTTTATAGCTTGAAGTGAAATCCATTCCTCCAATGGGTTGTCAGGAATCTATAAAAAGTGCAAGAAAAGAGACAACTTATAAAAACAATAGTTTTGCCAGTTCTGTACTTTCTGCCTTTGAAATCAGAGGCAATTAGGGATGAACAAAACAACTTTGAAAGTTTAAAAAAAAAGTGTTAGTTCTGCTGACATTTTACTTCATGTTTTTCCTTTGGTTGAAGATGACTGTTGGGAATGAGAAATGTTTTTTTCTAAAATTAAACCCCACCTTCCTTGATTGAAGTAAAAAATGATTGCTGAGTTAGAAATCATTGAATCCTCAAATGCTGGTCCCTTTTTTGCAACTTCCTGACAGAGGGAAATAAAATTTAATTTGGTTTTGTAATATAAAGTGGTAATTGAAAGAGAAATAGACAAGAGAAAGTAAGAAATAAAATGTTGGGTTTTGATATTTCATTTTCTCCTAAGAATATTATCATTTCATGGGCATTCCAGCTTTGATCTCAGGACCTGCTGACCACTGTCCATTGCAGAGAGTGTGTTTTAATGATGATTTGTGGGTGAGGCAAAGTGTGTCATCTGAGATGACCATGAAGATTGGATTTTCCTTTGTCATTGCCCTTAGATTGCCGTAGTGTAATAAAATTAAATTTAGAACTGTAGAAGTGTTGCATAAAGTCTCTTTCTAGCAGACACACTAAGCGAAGGAGACCAGGAAGATTTGAAGAGCTCACCTGCTCTATCCCTGCACAGTCACAAATTTGCAACAGCAGACTTGAGACATGCAGTCCAAGACTTCTTCCAAAGGCTTCAGGGTTCAGAAAGATAGCAGAGTTGCTTTTGTCTTTAAATTATTTCTGTGATAATTGCATTAGTAGGGGAATAAATGAAGTAATACATTTCAGTATTGGATGATGAAAAGAAGGCTTCTGCTTCATTTAGAAAAAGGTCAAGATCAGTTTTCAGGAGAATAAAACACTGTTTTGAATTATGCTAAGAACAGACTGTCCGACTATTTCTGGTATTAATGTTCATTGCTATTGGAGAAAGGATTTAACAATAGAAAGATGAGAACATGAGAAAAGAATGTCTAGAGGGAAGGCAGTCAAGGATGGGATTCAGTGGCTCTAGCTTTGATAACAAAGGCAAAGAGTGGTCTCAGCCGAGTCTTTTGAGATTAATCTGGTACTTTCAGTAAACCCTAAATTTACCTTAATGCAGAAAGAACAGTATTTGGAAGCCTTTTCCAAAACTCTGGAGATAACTGTTTCTCGCTGATCTCGTTGAAGTTATTGTGAATTTACCTGGGAGATGCTATCTTAAGTTATAGACAACTAAATCCTGGTTTACATGCACACTTAATGAATAAGTCCTATATCTATATTTAGAAAAGCTATGTTTTTTTTAAGAGAAGTTTGCCTAATGGGAAGTGGGTGCTATGATTCTTTCAAAAGCTGTACTACATTCTTGCTGTGTTGTCAGGTTTTTTATGCTGAAGTTTTTCCTGTTGTTTTGTTTTCCCAGAAAAACTTTACAATTCCAATGGACGGGAGCTGAGACGGGCACTTTTTTCCTTGAAACAAATATTTCAGGTGAGGAAATAATGGCTGTCTATTCCGTGAATCTGAATGTGTTTCAATGTGGACTGAGTTTAGAGGAAAATATTTACTGATAAGTCATAAAGATGCTTCATAGAGCTGAGGAGGATATGGTAGTGACTGATCATTTTAAGGAAAGGCATGGATTTGAATGTGAATGTTCATTATGGAGGAAATCTGAAATCTGGAGAATTTTGGGTCCTGTGGGGAAGTAGGCAATGTGATAGACAAGTGGTGTGGTTGATAAGAAATTTGCTTGAAATAAAATCTTGGATTTCAGATTGGTTTTACTGGATAAGGAGAAGGACTTGGGAAAACTGCAGGACTGCAAGGAAACTTGTTGGAGAGAAGAGGTCAGGAAAAGAAAAAAAAAATCTGTGAGAATTAGAGCATGCTCTCAAAGGGATTCTAAAATGGAATTCATTTGAGACATTCCATTTTCAGTAAATATAAGTGAGAACAATAAGGGGAGCACATCTCCTTTACTAATGGTTCCGAATGGAGGATTACAACCTACAACCTACCTTTTTTAGCTATAATAGGTAGGTGGAAAGATTCCAAACTCTTAGTTTAACATTTTTGCTTTGTTTTAAATAGACATTTATTCAAAGAAGAATAAAAACATTTAAGAAATCCACAAGACTGCAGAATTGCAAATTTTCTAAACACATAATCCTTTTTATAGGTTTCAAAGTTAAGCACTTAGAATTTTGAAAATGCCAGAATTAAAATTTTCTAAACAATAGGAGTGAGTGGTGACAGGTAGACCACTTAATGTTAAATCTTGGTAGCTGAAGACGTGTTCTGGGTCAGAAAAATGTCCCTGAATTTTGAAATTTTTGAACAAAGGAGGAGTTCCAATTCAAAACAGTCTGGTCATCTCGTGAGTGCAGATTGGGAAAACCATTGTCTCTCCAAGGAACATTATCTCTCATTCCCAGAGGGAGACTGCTTGAGAGTCACAAGGATGCAAGTTGGGTTTCCCTGTGAGCTTGTCAAGCATGTGGACTGTGTGCTTACAGGAAATCAGGCAGGTTTCCAAGAGTCTTCTATGGTTTCTTCTCTTTTTGTGCACCTCAGCTGTTTCCGGGAAATATTTGTGTTTCTCTGCATTTATGTGTTACACAGATAATCTGGGCACTCACACATATTTAGCAATAAGTGCTCAGCCTCTCTTCCCACCCATTGTGCGCCTCTCATGCCCTTCCATCATGAATTCTCCCAGTTTGGACATTCATAAATATCCTCTTTTTGAAGTCTAGTAGGTATTTCTGAGCACAAGCGCTCAGTGCTTTCAGAGAATACACCAGTAAGATCTTTCTCTTCCAGCTGATCAGTTGTTCTAATGAAAAAGTTGTTTAAATATTTTTCCTAGTTAATTTAGGGGTTGACTGTGTTGAAGAGTAACGAGAGAGAAGGGAAAAGCAAAGCACACAACCCATATCTGTGTATGAATTTAGTTTTAAGTGAAACCTGTCTGACTGTTTCAGGACATAGTTTTCCTTGAAGAATTTAACTTCCTTGTTTTCAAATGTATATGGTATGGAAAGGAATTTGGGAATTACCACATACAGAAGTTCTTTCTGGTGGAACTGTGGTTCATTGTCAAGCAAACATACCCTTAAAAAACCTACATATACTTTTAAAATACAGGTTCTCTTAGGTGAGACTTGAAAAGTGTTCCTCGGGCTGGAGAGTATTCATTAGAGTATGCTCAAGTATTTGAGGTAGTACACTTTCAATTGGAAAAGAAGCCCCTGTCAACCCGGGTTTACCTGCCAGCTTTGCTGTCCTTAACAGCATTGCTAAGGGCATTCTTTGAGTATGATTTTAGTTTATCTCATAATGAACCGTGAGAGAGAATGTAAGGTAATTTTTGTATTAGTTTTAGAAAGAAAAGCTGCTTCAATTTTTACACAAGAAAAATAGAAACAAATGTAATAAGGTTATATTATAAACAAAACATTATTGTCCAAAATGTCTCTCTCTCTCTCATTTTTGTATATGACATGAAAGTATGTCAGCATTGGAAATTTATCATTATGGTAAAAGTTTTTTTAAAGTGTGTTTTTCAACATAAATATATTTTTTGATTTTGTATGCCATTATAAAGAGTATTTTAAATTCCTTGAGAGTGTAACATTTTGGAAATAAGATGTTGACTTAAAAAGAGTGTTTTCATAATAACAAGTTTTCAGAGTGTTATGGAGACTTCATCATGTATTTAAGTGCCAGGACAGTTCATAACATTTTTTAATAATTTCATCATTGCTGACTTAATTTGGCACAGTTCTATGTCAGGATCATTTTTAATTGAAAGACCTTCAAGGTAGTGTGCAGTCTCTCATTTGCATTAATTGGGAATAAGCCCAAGTTTTACATTGAATTTGAATTCCAAATTGTCGGAGCTCTTGATTTTTCACGTGAGACCTCAGCAAAGCTTAGCAATGTTTGGCAAGAGCAATGTCTTTGTTTCAAAATTTAGATGAAAGATTCGTTTGGCAAGTCCACACTTGGAATTTCTCTTTGATTTCTTCTGGTGGGCTGGTTTTGGCAAAATGATAAAGGTTATGTGGAGTGTCTTTCTTTGACAGAACTGCCATTCTGTTCCAGTCATTCATTCTGGGGTGAGAGAGCTACAGTCATCATCTTTTTCTGGATTGTACTGCAGTTTTCTTCCTCTGTTTACCAGAATGCTTTTTGACAAACTTACAGAGTAATATATGATTGACAACAAGTACAGTTTCTCTCTTTTTGAATGGATTTTCTGACAGACTTCTGAATTGCCTAGTTCTTGTATTTATCAAAACCTCATGATTTTTGGGCAAAGTGCTAAAACTTCCAAAGGCATTGAGCAGAATCCAGCCGAACATGTCACTTAGAAAATCAGGCTTGAAAAACATTCCTCATTTCATAAGAGAGTCCAAAATACATCTGCTTAAAGCATTTAATCCAATATCAATCTTAAAAGCAAAAAAGCTGAGCAAAACCACAAAAATAAATGGAAATAGTGCTGTGAGATTTAAGTGATATTAAAAAAGTTTATTTAACATGTCCTTTGATACAACAGGATGTAGTATGAAGCAGTCATGCTTTAGAACCTATAAGCAAGTGTACCTTGTAGTTACACAGCATAGTTTCAAATCATGCTGATTGCATAATTTCAAAATAGGAAATAACTGGGTAAGAATATGGTGCTGTAAGAAAAAATAAGAAAGCCGTGAAGCACATTTCAAGTCTGTTGAAATCTAAAACCTTGTGGAAATCTGCTTATTAAAGTTTTGGAAAATATTTTTAATCAATATCAATGAATGCATTAGGTTTTCTGAAGAGCAGACCTCGAGTGTATATTTTGAAGTCTTCAGGAAAAAAGACAGGTTTTTTTTAGGATTGTTTTGCCTACAAGTGTCATTTGGCAGGTGCAGGAGATCTCCCGTTAATTTTCTTAAGGAGCCTAGGTTCCTGTTCTGTGTTGTGATCAGAGTACCAAGGGACACAGTTACAAAGTTCTCTTACAGAATTTTCATCTGTTGTTGAGAAATTCATTAATCATTGAACAATTGAGCTTTGTGTTAAAAAATGTCACAAAGAACAGCTATGTGGGGGCCCTGGAAACATTAACTAGAAGGTGTTTGGAAGACACAATCTTATCAGTGAGTGAAATCAAATGTCACACACTTCAGCTGCTAAGGAGTCATCAATCATCCTTAGGATGGAGTATTCTTAGGAGTATTCTGTGTTTGCCTCATTGATCTCAAGGAAGGAGGCTGCTCCTTCCCCTCCTGCAAGCATGACTGATGACTCCTTAGCGTTTGAAGCTGTGTGACACTTGATTTAGGGGCTGCTGTCATCACTTGTGAGGAGGCTGCCTGCCACCTCTCCCCTTTAAGAGCCTCTTGGAAGAGTTCTTGGTTAAGTCATGAAAAAGAGAAACCTTCATTTCCTTTCCAAATCAAATTCACCAGAGTTCTACGCAGCAGTTTACAGATCTGTTTAATCCTGTTTTACTGTTTAGAGATTATTTTTAAAATAGATATGACACATTAAATGTCAAAATGAGTTTCTCAGTTTCATTGGCAAGTAGAGTGCCTTCTTCATGTCTAGACAATGTTACAGGCTGAGATCTAAACAGTGCTTAATGAGGGTAAAAAATGTGAACTGCTTACACCATAAAGTTAGCTTAAAACTTGGGAAGCCACCAGTATTCATTCTCTGATCACTGTGAATGTTTGAATTGGATCAGGAAATGTTGTTTAGTATGATGCCCCTGTCTACTTTAGCTTCCTCAGGTATGTAATAAATGCCTGAATGTTGTTTGATCTGTTGCCTATCTGCCATGAAGAATATTCCTGGTAGTGTCTGCTCTAGGTGACTTTTCTAGTAGTTTTTAATTCTGCTGTTAACTGGGAGGGCAAACACACAGTGGGTTGATGTATCTGCCATCTACAAAAAGTGCAAAAAATTAAATTCTGTCCCCATCACGTCAGTGGCATAAAATGTCTTTAGTTTCACTGCTGTTTTTGTCTGGTGGTTGAGTGTATGTAGGGAGATAGACTGTAATAAACAGAGATAGGTTCAGCAGGACTTTTTTTGTTCATTTCCTGCTAAATGCCGTTATAGGGGGGAGGCAACCAAAGATTTTCTGCCTCATAATTGAATAGCTTAATGTAAGACTGAAGTGTTTTTTGCTTGCTTGCTTCTTGCACTCACAGGGGAAAAAAATGTTATATGGGGAAAAATATCTTCTTATTATCTGGGCCTTTTTAACTGAATAAAATGAAATATTGAAAGCAGAAATGTGCTTACAAATTGTTCAACATGTTAAATAGAAGCACAGTTTATTTTCAGTGTTCTTTCTTTCAGCCTGTTTTAAGAACTGTAACACAGTTCAGTTTCCTCTCAGTTTAGTGTTCTGTACAACCCAAAAAGGCAGCCTAGCATTCTAGTAGTAGAACTTGATGATAACTGCAGTTTTTCTCAGGTGAACATGGCATCATCCCAGCTACAAAATTAAGTTCAGTGGGAGCACTAGAAGTAAATATTATATCATCACAGTAAGAAGGCGTTCTACATGCAGCTCCCTCAACAGATGCAGGAATCAGGCAGGTTACATAAAAGGAGTGAAGTTAATGACCGAAGTCACAGAAGAGGGAAAGCGCCATGTTCAGAGTAAAGGGGAAATGGAACTTTTTTGAAGAAGAGGCAGGATCACAATAATTCAGTCTTGGTAATTGAAGAAAGCAAACTTAAAGAACATAAGTGCAACATGGGAGCAACTTGGTTGTGCAGGCTAAGGATCCTTTCTTCTCTAAATTTTGTCTTTAATTAACTTAAGACAACAGTAATTTGGGGGGGTTTCAGTTACATCCACTGAAGTAATCCTTGTTTTTGTCTTAGTTGTGCAAATTTCTATTTCTTTCCCTACATGTTGGATACCCATATATGTGTTTTACTGACTTGTTATCTATCAGAAAAATGTAAACATGAAAGACTGTAGGCTGATTTTTCTCCTTGGTCTAACCTAAATTTCCCCTCTTTCAGTTTGTACCCATTACTCCTTGTCCTGTCTGTCTTGTGCTTGTCTCTTCCTGATGAAGAACCCCTCTCTGACTTCCCTATAGGCTCTCTTCAGATACTGGGAGGTTGCTATGAGGTCTCCATGCAACCTTCTCTTCTCCAGGCTGATCAGCCCCAACTCCCTTGGCCTTGTTTTGTAGGAAGGGTCCTCCAGTCCTGTAGTCTACTTCATGGCCCTTCTCTGGACTTGCTCCAACAGTTCCATGTTCTTCTTATGCTGGGGACACCAGAACTGTGAACGGCAGTCCGGGTGGGTCTCACCAGAGCAGAGGGGCAGAGTCCCCTCCCATGCCCTGCTGGCCACACTGCTTTGGATGCAGCCCAGGATACAACTGGCTTTCTGGGCTGCCAGTGCACATTGCTGGCCCATGTTGAGTTTATCATCAACCCAGGTTTCCCCCACCTTTTTCCCCCCAAGTTTTCTCCACAGGGCTGCTCTCAATTGCTTCTCTACCCCACCTGTAAATGTGTCTGCAATTGCCATGACCCAGGTCACTTCATTGAACTCCATGAGGTTTGCATTGGCAAATCTCCCCCTCAATCCTGTCAAGGTCCCTCTGGATCCCTTCCCTTGGTTGCATCCCTTCCCTCCAGCAACAGAACTGGGGATAAATTTTCATTGTTGTCATCACCAGAAGCCAAACTTTATGTCACAGGCTGGCTTAGTATATTGCCTCATTGAAAGTAAGGGGGGGGATGGTAATTTCCATGCATGCTATTATAAATGTTGCTCCACGTAAATAGGTGGAAGAATAGGAGAAAAGGGAATGGTGTAAAAATACTTGATGTCTTTGTGTCGTGTTATGGCCATGCTTCTACACGTATGTACATGAGACGAGTTGGGAAGGTGTAAAGACTGGTGAACAGAAGAAAATGAGGAGTGGAGCCACAGCATGGAGGAGCGTAGGGAAAAGTTTGGAGGGAAGAGGAGTTGAATCTTGGCAATGCTGGTGAGGTCTGTAAAGTGGGTGAAGTGCATTTGCAATCAACAAGTAGAGCAAAGGGAAGGAGCTTCCATTGAGACACAAACCAGCTCCTTGGTCCTTGCAGACCCTTTACTAAAATGCTTCTGCCTCATTTATTTCTAGCAGCTGAGCAGTTTTGGGACATCCCAGTCCAGGGCAATCTTGTTCTCAAGGAGCTGTACTTCTAGGTGTACTGGTGGGAGATTGACAGGACAAGGACAGCAAGTGAACCTGCCAAGCACCTATCTAGGGGTAGTTTCTGGGTTACCAAGTATCAGGGGGTAGAAATACGTGTCTGAGAGAAATGGACTCTTTGTGACAGCAGAGGACTCTCAGATCTGTGTTTGGTTCATCTTCTAAGAGTAGTGCCCTGACACGAAGTAGAGCTGAGGCTCCATACTTAGTACAAGACTTGCCTACTTAACCACTGGCTCATCTGGTCCATACATAGAATTGTTTTGTAGCTTTGTAAATAATTGAGATTGAAATGGCAACACAGTCTTGAGAGTCTCGTAGGCCTTCAGTTTATGTATGGATGTGTGTGTATATATTGTATGGATGTGTGTGCATATGTGCATGTGTGTATGTTTTTGGAATGATTTCTTTCCAGATTTATTTGCAATAGATGACTTGGCTTTTAAAATGGACTGAAATAAACAGTGACAATTGAATTAGATAATGTCAGGCACTTCTGGATTGGCAATCTAGTATTTTAATTATATCAATAATTTTGGAGTCCAAAGGACAGAACTATAGTTTGAAGTATGGGAAAGTAACTATAAATTACATCTTGGCAATCTGTGCTCCTTCAATCACTTCCTGACTATGTTTACTCAGTTTTCAAGCCAGAGTGAGCTTTTCTAATGGCAAACATTGCAAGCCAATCTTGATCTGTAAAATGCAACCTGTTGCTTAGCCAATAAAAAGCTGGACTATGGAAATGCTTTGGGATTTCTGTTTCTAATAGAGCACAACATAACTTTTATTACTACATCATTTTAGTCTTGTCAATGGGAGTAATTTTTTTGCTGGTAACTTCAGCAGATGTGTTGCATACTGAAGGCAGGTAGCAATAGTTAAAAATATTATTGTGGAGGCTTATTTGGGATATATTTCTAATGTAGTCACAGAGGTTGCAGAGGTAGGCAGCTGAAAGGGCAGTTGAGAGGAATTGCATGTTAATTTTCCATTGATGCTAGGATGGTGAACTATATGAGTATTTGAAATTATACAGGGAGTCTGTGGATATGAAGGGTCTCAGGTCATGGAAGTATGTTCTGGTCTGTGCTGCCACATGGCTACTGCTGCCCAGGGAAGTCAAATTAGGAGCAAAGTATGGGGTTGGTTTGGGATTTTTTTTTTTTTTTTGGTATATGTGAGGGTCTGCCAGAGCCAGAGGAATGCTTAGGAAAAAAGATCTGTTTCTATTCTCATTGTACTGTTAAGTATAGGAAGGGTGGGACAAGGACCTACTCATTATTAATGCTATTGCTAATAGAAACCTGGATTTTATCATTCTGCATTTTATGCATGCATTAACAGAGAAAGATTTTGAAGTATACTGGGCAATATTCCTTTACTTTCTTGTGGTGGAGTGCCAGATACATTGTCATTTGAGATTTATGCCAGCAAAAGCCTGCAGTCGTGCATGGTTTGCTCTTTGACCTACCTCCTCCTTCCTCCCTTTCCTCACCAGTCAGCTGCTGTCCCTTTGCTGCTAATTTACATCCCCAAATGAATGAAGCTTAATCCCTAAACCTTAATCCTCCTAAAACCAGCTGAACTTTGTGATCCTTTCTTGACTTTGCAGGAGATTAAAAATAAAAAAGGGAGGGTTGGGGGCTGTTTGAAAAAGATGTGCTTTAACTTCTAAAGAGTGCAGCAGTCTTTTATGTTTTCCAGAGGGCTCAAATGCACTGGCATTTTATTGATCAATGTATTTTTCCTTGTTACTTTATTTTTTCACATTGAGCATAATCATTTGGGGTTTCTGTTTCAGTTCTGTTTCCTTGCTGTGCAGTGTGAACTCTTGGCAGGAGAATCTGAGGAAGAAGGCCTTTCAAGGAGACCTTGCTCTGACATAATAGTGTGGCCTGGGGACAGTGCACTTTGTCATGATACTATTGTATAGATGAACATAGCAAAGAGTCAAAATTTTACTAGCTCTCTCTTGAAAAGTAGGGATGTTTACTTCAGGAGCCAGGCCAGGTAGCATCTGAATGAGCTGTGCCCTTTCTGCTCATAGAATCCTGTATTGATACGCTGCCAGCATCGTGTCCCAAAAGACTTCAGGCAGCAGAGGAGGCTCCTTCTCCTCTTTAAGTTGGGTATATATTTCTCCTCATATGCATGGTGCCCAGTGAACTGGCAATATTCATCTTACCTTTTGCCTTGGTGAATTATCACAATGTTGAAATGTGAATGCAGTATACCTTTCTGAAGCTACAATTTTTGGTCTACGGACAAAACCCAAGCTGACCTGATAATCAGAGTTTAAATCTCTCTTAATAGGGATGTTGTAGAGTGACAGAACAGAGCGGGAAGCTCCTCCTCTAGCAGACAGTGAAATGCATCAACCACTGGAGCTCAGTTTGAGTGCAATTGCCTCCGGTAAAGCCACAGGCAAAGCTTAGCGAGGGGATTCTCCTGTCTGTGACTGGAACGCTGTCTGCCTGTGCTGCTCTCACTTTTAGGCTGGATCACAGCAACTTTTGCATTTTAGAAGGTTTGGTCAGTACAGAATGTGATTGCTGGCTCTCTCAATAATGTGTCATGTTGGAAGCACGGGCTGGAGAACCTGGAAGCCATGGGAAATGCATGTTTTTCCTTATTTAAAGAAATTAACATTATAAAATGTTCGGTATTAACTTTGTAACAGAAACAGGAGAGAATTGTACAAGATAGAATTAAATATGGGAATGCTTAAGCACACAGAAACAATGGGACAGCTTATTAAGGCGGGGGAAACTCAAAAAACATAAAAATGAGATTCTTCTTGATGAAAATCTTATAGACAAGCAACTTGTTTTGGTTTATGATTCCTTGGAAAGACAGTACTCTGCACAGCTGTTAGCCACGTAAGAAAGAAATACATATGTGCATATCCAAGTGTGAATATTCACTTACTAATCCAGTTTCCCCAAATACTTGGAATGAAGCTTTCAGCAGTGCTCGTTAGATTAAAAAAAAAAAAATCCCCTTGAGAAACTATGTTCCAAAACCTCAATTCTTATTAGGAAATGAAGCAACTTTCTTGTGGCATAAAAATAATGATGCTTTGGGTAAAAGCTTTCAAACATATGGCCCACAGAAATAGCAGGTTTCAGAAAGATTTATCCTAAACAGTACATAAACAAATTATCTTTGCACGTGCAAGCTGCACATTGGATAAAACATGTTCTTGCAAAGTGCCGTTCCTTAGAAAAATGTCTTCAGTCTCCATCTTCAGGTAAGACCCTGCAAAACTACATTAGAAAATATATCAAATGGTACAAACATGTGGGAAAGAAGACAATGGCCCTCACTGCTTCTGCTAGTGGCACAAGAGCCGGATACAGACTGCTTGATTACAGGGTTTGTGGGGTCTCTTTAGTTGCTAGGCTGAGTTATGGAGGTGAAAAAGTATGGTTTGTGCATTCTGCCAACCACATAAGCAGTTTTCAAGTCACCACTTTGAGTATACTTAGTGTCTTTTCCATTATACATTGAACAAAAATAGACATCTATTGCACAGACATACATTATCTTGTTTTGTCTTCCTTTGAGATACCTAAGAAAGGGAAGAGACATGATCTAATTCAAGACAGTGAATAAATGAGTAAAATATAGTTACCTGATGAGGCCAATGGTATCTTTTTGTAAAGACTTTAAGTAGCCAGCCTTTGTGTCACTGCACAATCTTTATGGTTGCAGAAGCTTAGCAGTAAGCTTAGAGAGCTTTGCCTGTTTTGCTGCTTTTCTCATCAGTGCCTTAATGCCTGCTGATTAAGGGCTCATAAATCTTTGCAATATTAGCAGAGGAGTCCATTTCCATAGCAAATGGCAACATTTCCCTGCCTCCTTCTAGCTGTTATCACACACGTGTGGCATATACTTGTAGGTATCATTGTCACGCTCATGCCATATATTCTGAACAATGAATGCTCTCTTCCTGGAAACCTGAACCTCTTAACCACTGCTAGAGAGTAGCCTTTACTCTTGAGGTCACCTAACTTGGCAAGTCAGTGAGTTAATGGGTCTGAAAAGATTATCCTAGACCAAAACTGATGTAAACATTCTCCTTTCAATGTAGAACGTATGAGCTTGCATGCCTTTCATCTTTCACTGCACATTCCAGATGTTTCTTCTTTCCTCTCATCATATATACATGATGGGATAGATAATGTACTGAGTTGAGATTTATGTCTAAGGCATGATGTGTTTGTACTCTACTTCATTACACCTTCTTTTTCCCTTTTATTTGGAAAAAGGAGAAGTACCTTAAAAGCCTTTATTTTTAAATTCAGGTTTGATTTGTTTATTCAGTGCTTTCCAAAAGCAGTCTGGTTGGACTTCCTTATCCCCTCTATTTCCTCTGCTGTTACCCTGCAATATATCTCTTTTCAGTTTAGGGTGACTCTATGACTTGGTTGCTTTGAAAAAGTTCCATAAGACAGATCTCAAAATTTGCTGTAGAAAGGTTCATGTTAAAAAATAAATAATTAAATATCTAACTAAACAAATAAATAAATATATATATATCACCAACATAATACCAGATTTTTAGCTTGATTTTTGATATTTTGACAATCTAATGCTAATTTCTAATTTTTCCCCAGGTGATGCACTAATGTATTCACTATTTAAGATTATGGAGAAACTAAAGTTACAGTGGATGTTTCAGTTTTTATCATTCACTGAATGTCAGCACCCCTTAGTTGCTAAATGCTATTTAAAATCTTACTTTGTTTTTTGGGTTCAACCTGAAAGACTCTGAAACTGAATTACTGTTAAATTCTCTGCTATATGGACTTTTTTTTTTGGTCATCCAGATGTCATTTATTTTTCCCAAACAGGCATTGTAGGTCTGTTAATAAAAGTCAGAATCTGCAGACCACAGTTATGCCTACTTTTTCCTGTTTTGCCAATGTTCTTTATTTCAGTGTGTGTCAATCCCGAATAGATTCCTTTTTCCTCAGTTCAAGGAGGATGCAAACATACTTGATGCAAAATCAAAAGATATGCTCAAGTGTCAAGAGAAGGCATTTAAAGAAAAAGGAAATATTTTTGAACCAGGATAACATTATCATCTGGAAAAATTGTGATTATTTCATTCAATATTTAGATTTGTTTTATATATTGTTTCTCTTAAATTAAACACCTTGTTACCATGACACATAACCTTAGTTTACCTGAACCCTTAATGTACTTTACGTTAAGCTTAGCTGGGAGATTCAGTGGATACGTTTCCTCTCTTGAGTTTCAGGAGAAACAGAATTCAAAATTCTTAAGAAGAAATGATTCAGGTATCTTTGAGTTAAAAACACCATATAACGAAGTGATACATGGGAGGGAGCACTCACCTGGTGGTGAAAATGCATGGAGGAAATTCGTTGTCATGAAATTGTGTGCTTGTATCTGTAGTGCCTTGGTCTGACATGTGAGTTTGTAAACTTCTTAGCTTTTCAGAAACCACTATTAAGATTTTTATCTAGCTACTGAAAAAAAATAGCACTCTTAAAAGATAAAACATTGAGACTAAGAAATAAAAAGAATTTTTAGCTCAAGGGTGCATATGCAGAGGTTTTATCTTATGTATTTTGGGCTTTTACAATATACTTTCACCAGAATGTGGGGTATGATTGCATGCTTCCACTCTGTATACTTTTAAACTTCATTTAAAGGATAAATCACCTTTATCATGTGATTAATTTGTGTTTCTGTACGTGACTATAATATTTTTCAAATTGTTTTAACAAATTTGACCAGCTAAAACATAAAATGGATTTTTTTTTTTCTCATAATTTCTAAACTTCTCACAAACTGCTAGATCACCCTCCAATTATTAATACCTCGTTTGGTCAGATGGGAGGAATTATGTAAATTATCTCTGGTGAGAGAAGGAAATTCATAATAAATAAATAAACTATCTGGCTGAAAGAAACTTGCAGTAAGTGAAATGGCTCACTAAAAGGGGCTTGATTATTTGATTTCCCTTGGCAGTTTGCTAAGTGTTTGCCATGAAGTCAAAAATCACTCTCAACAAATTTACTGTATGGGTCTCGGACTCTTGGGGCCACATAACTGGAACGCTGGAATTTATGTCTGTTACACTGTTGTGTATAAAATCATAAATTAAGATTATTTGAAAGAAAGGAGTCAGCAACTGGAATTGTCTGCGGAGTAAATCTCTGCCATTAAAATCTTTAATTGGTCTTGTGCCTAATTTGCATGGCTAAATCATTAAGGGCTGTTTAATCCAGTTCTTAGTAGCTTCTTGTTTGTCTGCATGTGCCTTCTGTAAGAGTAGACAAGCTTTAGATGTGGTGCTCTATAGTCCCTTGGCATAGCAGCTATTCATATAAAGCCCAGGAAAAACCCCTCCTCTTCCTGGTGTCACTTCCACCTGTGACATGGGGTCATTCTGCTGCCCTAAGGAAAGAAATAATGGTGAAAAAACAGTGAGCCACTTTAGCAAGTATAAACTCCTGTGAAATTTTCTCTTCTATTTGTTGTTTCCATCACAGTGTGGGCATATTGTCTACTAGTGCTCTTATTTTTAACACTTTAATCTCCCATTCTAAATTAAGGTAATAAATATAATATTACATTGCAATAAAGCCAGTTTTAAAGTTCTGCTGTGCACACCTAAAATACTGAAACTGGAGTTATGCTAAAGAATAGAGATTGTGTTTTCTTGTTGATCCTGACACTTTAGGGCGTTAAGGTTATTTGTTTGTGTGATATGATGAGATTTAGTATTGTGGAAAATATCTGCAAGCCTTCAAGAAAAAAAAATGAAAAGTCTTATTTTGCAGGTTTTAATTTTCTGTAGTTGACTGAAAGGTTAAAACTTGTTTTTTCTTGCTTTACACTGATGTATCTCATTCTGATTTTAAAACTCAAAATTCTGCTTTTGGTCCTCTGTATAACAACTGTCATATCAACTTGCTTACAACACATGAAACATAAAATCAGTGTTGGAGGCATGCATTTGTTTTTACATTATGATATAATCTGTTTCTTTGTCTTCCAAAAATCTAATTCAGCTTTTTCCTTTCTCCTGTGACAGGATGACAAGGACTTGGTTCATGAGTTTGTTGTTGCTGAAGGTCTGACTTGCTTAATCAAAGTGGGAGCAGAAGCCGACCAGAATTATCAGAACTACATCCTGAGAGGTAAAGGAAATGCATCCAAAAGTTGTTTTTATTGCTTGGAAGCTCTCGCAGGTCTGCATCAACTTGCTGTGTAAAGTGTCTTTGAACTTGCTTCTAAGTTTGGTCCTGATTCTTTCATGTTATGCAAGAAAATTAAGGGAAGATTAATACTCACCACTGAGCTGAATGAATTGGGATATTTGGAATCTTGATAGCCTCTTCGTTGTTCACCTTTTCTTGTAGATTACAGTGCACATCTCTAATTCCAGGGAAGAAAAGGCATTCTAAAGCCTTTACTGGATAACTGTGTCAGGGGGCACAGAACAAATTAACTTTCTTAGAGTATGGTCATCTTTTACAAAGGAGCTGCTGCGAGCAGGTTGGATGCAGCAGGAGGAGTTTTGTGAGCTGTGTTTCTCTCCTTTCTTGCAGTGATGGGTGTGTGTTTACCTCCCAGGCAGCATGGAAGGTTTTCTCCATGCTGCTTAGACAATTGAAAAGTACCAGGGAAACAGAGAGAGGCAGCACCCAGCCTGCTCCATCACCCTGTTGGGAGATGTATTTTCTTGTCTCCTCTTTCCATTGTGGTGCAGCAGAATGCAGCATCCTCCGTATCTCTGGATATCATGCAGTATCTATGGAATAAACTGGGAGAAAGTCATACTTTAAGGGGTCAGTTGACTCAAAAGAATTTTTAGTGATCTGACATTTTGGAGTTAAACAGGTAATGAGAGGTTTACATTCTATTCTTTGCACTTAAAAGATAACTGGCAAAAACAGGGTTTGGAGTGGGATTTGGAAAAGGTGATTAAAAAGCTGATTACTTCTGTTGTGGCCCAAATGGATGCACGTGGTTTTTCATCTAAAAGGAAACCTAAGCTGTAAATTTGGAGACTTTGTTCAGTATTTTGAGGGGGAAACAGTCACTTCAAGGATCTTTGGTGCTGGATGATCTCATAGTAAATGGAGGCTTATGAATGCATAGTTGTGGTAGATTGCTCATTTGAGTTTTCTTAGACTGACGTATATAGCTGTATTTAGAAAATATCACTCTGAGGTATTTAACTGCTAAAACTCAAACTACACATTGAGGAGCAAAAAACAAAACAAAAAACAAACAAAAACCCCAAAACAAAACAAAACAAAAAACCCCAAAAACGAAAATATATAAAACGATTTTGTAAGAACCAAAAATGCTGAATTATGGAAAGCAAGGATTCAAATAATAAGTGGGGCTTCATGCGAAGTTGTTGAAGATAAGACCAGGTTTGGAGGTGTAAAAGAAACAAACCAGTACTACAGGAATTATGTCCTATGGCAGCAGCTGTGCAGTCACATAAAAGTACTTGAATAGAAGACAAGGACACAGAAACATGTCCAGTTAGAAGTTTCTCGGAGAAAGCTGGCCATAGATGCTCTCAGAAAATTCAGACTGGAAGCAAAATAAAAGTGCTGTATGGGAGAGTCCAGCCTTCAGTCTAGGAGCCTTCCCATTATCCCTCCCTTGCCATATCCTAATGCATCCAGCATTCAAAGAGATATAATGGTCTCTTTCTTGTGGCTTTCAAGAGCTTTGTTTCTATGATCTAAAATTAGAAATTTACACGTGAATTCAATGAATGATAAAACAGAGCCTTAGTGTCAATGTTCATGGCATCATATAAATTCAACTCCAAACTCATCTTGTTGCATTGTTCTTAACTAGTGATTACAGCTTGTTCAAAATAAATATAACAAAATCACATTAATAATAACAAAAATTAACTATGTAGCCATATACCATAAATGTAAAAACATGATTTTAGGAAGATGTTTCTAGGGATTGGTAACTTCTGAAATCAGGTCTTTTTTTTCCCTACATTGCTGCTGTGTGAAGCTGAAGTTTCTCTCTGGGTAGTGCGTCCTAGCATCCTTGACAATAATACAATTTTTTTGTGTGATGTGGGCTTCATTTCAGTTTTGGTCTTGATTGTCTTTCCGGAATTTCAAAGCTTGTTACAACTCCAAAATTATGTCAGGTGGCTTGCAGTTCCAGGAGCCAGCATGTACTTTCTGAATAGGTCTGAGTGTGCAATGAGATAAAGATAGATTTAGAAGTACAGTATAGCCAAACAATCTTATCTGAATACATTGAGGAGGGTGCTGAAAAGAAGCATTAAATACATCATGTAGGAGAGTTTCTGGTGTATTATTTTTGGAAGATCATAGTGATTGGTTAGTGTTTTTTTTTTTTTTTTAATGTCAGTTGTGTGTACCATTGCAGTGCTGCATTTTATTAAACCCAGAGTACTGGTAAATAGATGAATAAATTTTACTGAGGGTACATCACAGTTAGCAAGGAGGTGATCCCACTAAGCTCTAAGCTTAGTGTTAGATTGTGGAGATTTGAGAAATAAAAAGTAGTCTTTATTTAGAGATTTTGTGCCTTCCTGCTGTGGTGTCCTTGTTCTGCAGATCCTTTTGGAGTGGAATTTATTCTCCTTATTTTCAGTGAATTTAACCTAAATCATAAATAGATGGGATTTCTCCTAAGTTCTGGCACTTCTCCAGCACCTTTGGTGTGATTCCCTCTTTTCCTCTGGCAATTCTAACTCAGCGTGCAGGGTTTGTGACAGTAAGTGGCAGCCTTAGGCATGGCATTGCCTCCCTCACTTTGGGGACTCACCTACATGAGACTGTCATTTTCACTGTCATTTTCCCAGTGTTTCATATCAACTTGTTTGCCTTCACTCATCAAGAAATAACTTTGTACCTTGGAGGGAAAATAGACTGGAAATACATTTATGCTTAAGGGCTGTAGGTGCTTCAGTGAGTTCCAGGTACAAGTTACTTCTTGAGGTTATTATTTTCCTTTTTCCAAAAGTCTGCATTGTTTCACTGTAATGTTTCTGCTTGTGAATTTCTGCTTGGGAGTTTTGACTTGGTTCAAGTAAGACTGAGCTGCCAAAAAATGATTAAATATGAATCATGAAAATTTTAGTTACTTCAATAGGAAAGTGAAGAGAAGGTAAGTGTGGCTTTTACATACAATGCTGAGAAATCCAGATAGTTTATTATTGAGTGCTAAGGAATGACTGTTTATTTCTGCTCAGGTCCTCTGAGCTAAGGCTGTTTGACTGTACTTTTCCCAAGGTGTTTCCTTTTGTCAGTATATAGTCTATTGAATGTAAGCCAACAGTAGCCAAGGCTTCTCTCAAGGGTTACTTTTTAAAAAGACTAGCTTGGAAAACAGCTTTTGATCCTCCATATTTAACAGTTCTTGAAACTAGATTTATTCTCCAATGTTCCTTTTAATTTTATGGACATCTAAAGAAACCATGTTTTGAGGGATTTTTCCCTCCCCATGGAAACAGGCCTGTTTTCCTTTTGTTATTTCTTGCCTCTTCCTTTTTTTCACAAGGATCCATAAGGATAAAGAACTTCACTGATAACACTGAAATTAAAATTTTCTGTCCCAGTTACAAGATTGTGGTATGGTGGATGTTACCTAAATATTCAAAACCAGATAGAAATGATAGATAAAGGTAATGAAAATATCTGTAACTGATGAGGATTAATATAAATCTTACTGTAATTTTGAAGATTCTTTGGATATAATTTTGAGGTCGTCTGTTCATTGCACAGAATGAGAAAGCAACACATGAAATGCCATGGTAGCCTTCATGTTTTCTGATAATTTAGCCAGTGCTGTTGGGAAGGTGAAGAAAAAAAAGCAGCTTGTGTAGACCAAAGTTTAATTCTTTTAAAGATATACTGAATAAGTAAGCTATGAGGGTTCAGGGATGACTTTACTGGCACTGTGATGTGAGTTCTGCCTGATGGGGTCCCTCAGATCAAATGAGAAGGTTGTCAGAAGGTCATCCAGCCTTGTTTGTAGAGTGTAATTGTGTACTTGGGTCCCTGTTAGGCTGCTTGTGGATTCAGAAGGGTATTTAGAGGTGTCCATAATTAGATGAAAGCTAGATACTGTTCTTTCGGTCTGGAAGCGCAAGGCAAGTGTTCAGCTGGAGCAGGCAAAGGCCTTGACCTTGCTGCAAGGTCTGAGGAACTAAGGCGGAGGAAAAAATAGGACAGCAGTCAGTGCTCATGCTAGACTATCCTTGAATCAAATTCAGCTTTTGGATGCAGCTCTCTGATTTAGTGAGAGCTGTGCGCTTATATGGGGAACAAGAATTTGAGTGTCAAGTCTGGATAAGAGATGGTTTCAATTTGGTTTGGCAGTTTTGAATTTTTAGTGTAGGGTTTTTTTAAAGAAGACATAAAGAAAAACAAGTGCTTGGAGGAGCCTAGGAGTTATGATTTGAGGTAATATTTGTGCTTTAAGTTAACCCCTCTCCCATAAAACCCCAAATCATTACTGTAATCTGAAATTAAAGAGAAGTAGAACCCTAGAAGCATTTAGTTTGAAGAAAGCCCTTTATATCGAGTTCAACCATTAACCTAACACTGGCAAATGCACCATGAAACTGTGCCCCTAAGCACCACGTGTGCACATCCTTTAGGTATCTCCAAGGACAGTATAGTCAAAACTTCAATAATTTGTACTTAATTCAATAACCTGGGCAGAGCACTAGGTTGCAATAGAATCGGTAGACCATTTTCCTGTCACAGACCTCTGCGCTTCTGATAAAGTGTTGAAGTCCTGTGTGTTTCTACAGACACTCTGCAAGCACAGAAGATAATGGTAATGGTCCTGGGTAAGGAATCAGAAGTACTCTGAGGGATGGTGGCATACCGTTTAAGAGGATTAAAGGTTGATAAGTTCATGCACAAAGTCAACAGCATCTTCAGTCTGATAGAACAGCATCTTTATTATTAAGTCCTACAATTCTTTTCTTATAAACAGTAAATGTAGTTTGGTTTGGAATTGCATTTGTACAAGCATGCTTTTATCTTCATGCAGATAAAATGAGTATATAATAATGCACCTTTTTTTGTTTGTTTGCTTTTGGGTTTGTTCTTTTTTTGCCAGGTTTTGCAATACCTTTCAGGACTTTTAAATAATTTTATGAGAGACTTTTACCAGAAAAGTTCTATTTGAGTCCAAAAATGTAAATAAAAAAGAACAGAGTGTCTAAAACACTAAAATTACATGTGAAACATAACTCCAAGGCCCATTTTGGTCTTTGTTACATCCTTCAATTATGAGGGATCCATTAAAACAATTTCGTTCAAGCCTGATAGCTGCAATTTGCACAGATGTGAACTGCCAGTGATGGAGAAGTTCCCAAGAGGAGCAGTGACTTCCAAAGGTAGAGAACAATGAGAACTGAGGAGCCTGAAACTTTCCAATCCCCCACTGAGGCATAAGAATGGGGCAATATTTTGATCCCTCACCTGGGATAGCTGGTAAATGGGAGCCAACCTTTGCAAAAGGGTGGATGAAGCGAAAGAGTGAAGCTGTATCTGGGTAGTTACCCTTTTAGTAACCTCAGCTCCCTACTGCAGCAAGATGATTCTAAATCTGTATTTTGCATGTGCTTTTAATTATGCATTACAGTGTAGCTGACAACAATAAAAAATGAAAAGAAATTACCATAAGAGCTATTTGGTTGTAAAGCAGAAAGTTACTTTGTTGTTGGAATTAGGAGATGCTGAGCTGTTTGACAGGGTGGTTGGACATGCACAGGAGCCACCAGCGTCAGTCAGAACTACAGATGAATGCCCAGGCAGGGGTCAGCTTTTCCAAACTAACAGGCTAAAACACTGCTCAAACACTGACATGTACCAAAGCCACCAACAGTTATGCCTATTTATAAAGCCAGAGACATGCAGTCCCACCTGCATGCCAAGTTTGGAACCAAGGGCTGTACTGCGTATTCTGGGAAATCAGATTAAATTCCTGAAATGATTCTGTGCTGGATGGTAAAAGACCATCTGGTTACTGTCTGTCACCAGGACACCGTGTGTGCCCAAAGATGTCAGGGAGCTAGAGGAAGTCGAAGGTGAGGGTGAGGTTTTGCAAGCAGGCAGTGGAAGCTGCTGCTGATAACCCTTTCATTCTGAAAGCCAGGCATGAAGTTATCAGCAAACTGGTGGCATTTCTGCATTGAGCCAACTGCTACTAAGAATGCTTGGGGTCTGTAAGTGTGCTCTCTGAAACAGGGGGATGATCTACTTCCAGGAATTAGCTGGCTGTTTTTATCAAAAAGACCCCTCATTATTTGCAAGGACATGAATGTTGCCAGTGCTCTTGAACTTTTCTTCCTCAGCCTGATAAATTATATGGCTTTGGGCTTTTGCATTAAAGGTTAGGCATTACAAAGCATTTAGCATAGAGAAGCACGTTCTTCTGCAGTAAATGTCTATATGGGAAGCAGGGGTTGTGTAAATAACAAAAAAATAGAAATAAAGTCTGTGAGAGGCTATTTCTATCCTAAATAGACATGTCTTTCTGGTTGGTACAGCAGCAGTATAACAGATGGTAGTAATGTAAGTTTAGTAGTGAAAAGGGAGCTAATACTGAATACTCTGTATCTTTCCAATATTCCTGTTTTAGTGTGAACTGGAGAACTGTTTGAAGTTTTCCAGCTGTAGAAAAGTATCCCAGCCCCAAGTAAAAAGGGATAGACAGCACTTGATTAGGCTAACCTGTGTATTTCTGTCTTCTCTCTTAACCTCCAGTGTGGAGGTATCAATATGCAACTGTGAAGTTCCTATATATATCTCTATATATTCAAGTTGCCTTCTTATATGCAGTACTTTAAAATGATGTAAACTTTATCACTCCATCTCAAAGTATCTGCAGTAACAGTCTGAACTTTAAAAAGAAATTGGGTGCCTGTAGCTTGATTACTTGGGAGTGTTGCTTCTGAGAGAGATTTGCTGGCACAGTCTCCCAGTAAATTCAGTTCTTTGACCTTTCAGAAAGCTTATCAGAACTGGACATTTGTCCTGTGGGCATTTCAAGATTCATATCCTTCATTTTTATGCTGGACATCAGACCACAGTTCCTGTGGAACCATACCAACAGTCAGCAACGCCACCTGGAACTTGTGTCCGCATAGTACAGGGCAGCTCCACATGGAGATACAACCTAGGTTTCTTACCACCACTACAAAAAAAACCCACGAAATAAAACACACCAAACCAAGCCACAGCTGTGTAAGCAGGTTAGTAGCAGATTAGTGTAGCTGAGCTAAGAAGACTTGTTAATGGGCTGCACTGCTGAGCTGAGGTACAGCCTGGCAGGGATGCAGCCCTGCCATCTCCCTTTGTGAGACTGACTACACTGCCAGTTTTCCATCAGTGAGCGTTATAGGTACCATTTCTTGCAGTTCAGATCAAAAGTAGCAGTCCCAGAAAAATCAGACCTATATTCCTGATGGAGCAGTACCCCCTTCTGTTACATGTGCAGAAACCACAAGATGTGCCTCTTCTTGAAAAGCCATGAAATGCAAAAATACAAATGGATTTAGCATCCTGATTCATGAACCCTTTAGATTAGAAATAATGAGCTTACGATGCTCTTTGTATACCAGAAGAAAAGGGCACATTTTACTATCTCCATGATTAATAATATAAACACTAAACCTCCTTGTCTCAGTAGGTGAATCCTCTCTCACTTCTGCAAGTATCTCTTTAAGACTAAAATGCATTTGTTTTCGTGTACACGGGCAGTTGGGAGAGCTTGACATTGGAAGCCATGAAGCTTAAAAAGAGGGAAAACATCCTCTTTCCTTTCCACTCTACACTTCTAGCCTTTCCTTTCTTCATTTCTCATCTGCATATTTTAAAATTATATTTATTAAACCTGTTCTATGCATGCATTACACTGAGTTCCCTACTGAATACAACCTTAGGCATTCCCTTAGTTGTTAGAGCAAGAGCTGCCCTCTCCTTTGTCCTCCTCTTTCTCCCTGGATGTGATTGTGATGTGTGATCCATCTGGAAGCAGAGCCAGATAGTCCACACAGAGCATACAGTACAAGTCCTCCCAGTCTGGGATGGGAATTGGCATCGAAGCAAATTTGAGTTCAAAAGTTTAACCACCCTATAGTAATTTACACATCTACAAAAAAACTGAGCTGTTCCTTGTGCTGTCCATTATATGAAATGGCCTTTCATGGTGGGACTGCTCTTGAAGAGGATATAGGGTCTACATGGAATTCAGAAATAACACTACCATAAAATTATGGATTTCCCTTGTTTTTAAAGCTGACGGAGGCTGGGAGACTTTGAGTTGCTTTCTGTCTCTATGAAAATGAATCTTCAGGTCCTGAGTAGGATTTTTTTATGCTTTGTGAAATTCCCATGAAATGTGACACCTCAGGTTATGCAGACTCCATGTAAAATGAGGAACTGAACATGAAAAATGCACATCCTTAACTACTGAGCAAAGACTAAGTACTTGGGAAGTACTCCCAGAGGCCTTTAAAGCCATTGTGGATATTTTATGCTTTAACTACTCAAACTTCAAGAGCAAGCCTCAAAAACAATGTGCCAATTCCAACTGGTTATGAGCATGTTACAGGGTGTTTCTGCCTTTTTGTAGTAATCTTGCAGCCCGAGAGTAGAGAAGAAGAAAATGTGTAGAAAAGTAAAGACATTCATAAGCCAGGACAGACATGAATAATTGCACAAAGTATATGGCTGCTGGTAATGCCACTATACATTATTTGCATTCCATATATGCACAGAAAACATGTTAAAATATCGTTGGGAAATAGTTTGATTATTGTCATTTTGAGATTAGAGACTTCCACAGCTATTTGTGATGGTAGTTGGTAGAGCGCCACACAGAGTGCTCCATCCTGATACATAATCAGGGAAAATTAAAGACTTTAAATGAGAATTGGAAGAGGTGGAGTCAAATGTGTAAGATAATTGAGAGGTGCTGGCTGCTATTCCATGAAGGTGACAAAAATGAAGTTCTTCAAATATCTTCAGAGTTAATTTCCATATCCAGATGCATTATTTTAAGTCACATACTAGCTCTGTCTGTTTGTAATCCTTGCAAATGTGCATGTGTATGGATTTCTGTCAATTACATTCTTATAGGTACAATCAGGAAACTGGGCCAGTGAACTCTTAAAATACTTACTTTCATTACTGTTAGGTAGTGACCACCTTTTAAGTCTCTGAGCACTGCTGCATCAAATTCTAAGAAATTGTAGATGAGTGAAGAACTTAAAATCTAAGCCATAGGACTTCCGTGTATTAGCATGGTATTAATTATTAACTGATCATAAATACTGTGTTCATACACATGTGTCTAAGGAAAACTAGAATAATGACAGTGAAGGATAATCTTAGTGAACACATGGGAATATTAATGTTTCTGTTTCTGCTGTGGAGGGTTTCTGCTTGCCTGTTCTTCTGTGCAGCCCAAAGAAGCACTGCAGGAGCAGTGCCTCTCAAGAAAGCAGAAATAGCAAATAGGTGCTCATGGGTTGAATGAGAAAAGAGTGAAACTCTTTTTGCTGGTTTGTAATGAAGTGTAAGGACCAGCTTACCTTCTGCCAGCACTGCTTCCTACCCTCCTGCTCTGCCCTCTCCACCTCCTTCCATGCACAGGACTGGAGACACTGGAGGTGGCGTTGGAGTGACGAGAGTAGATGGGGGCTGGCATCTCCCCACAGCCCACGTGTGTGTGAAGGCTGTCAGTGCATGCACAGGCAGGGGCTGAGCAGACTGGGTAAGGCAGCAAATTCGAGGTGCCATGTAAAGGCAGACAGGATATTGTGTCTTCCCTTTGCAAGCCAGAGGAAGAAGGGTTGTACCTGGGGCTCCCTGTCTGCATTGGGAGAAGCAGAGGTTTATCCCATTCCTACTCTTTTACAAAAACAGGGACTCAATACATTATTTATTAGTTATAGCATGATTTCTTTCTCTCCATATTGCCTGACAATGAGTATTTTTCTTTCTGTTTTCAGTGAGTGAGGCATTTCCAGCTTTTTCCATTAAATTCTTGGCATTAAAGCTGGTGCTGTCATGCCAGGAGAGGAGACTATGCCTACCTCCTGCACCCAAGCAATACTGGATCACTGGCCTGCACTAGCTGCTAAAAATACAGTACCTCTGTTCTTTAGGGTGTGTTTTTTAATAATGTATCACTTTGAAATTTCTTCCCAGTCAATTTAGTGAAGAGAGTTTGTTACTGTAGGTGCTACGTAAAATAAGCCTTTCTTTTCCTTTGCCTCTTGAATTTGTTTACAGCAAGAAAACAAATATTCTTCTATCCTCTGACCTTGTAAGTGCTTTGGGTTCCCTGAAGTGGAGAAACACTAAAAATACTGTTGTGTGCTCTGAGGAGTGCCATCAAATGTCTCTGTTACAGCACTTTGACTTAAGTCACTAAAGTGCTACTCAGGATATGCTGTGTCTATTGTGTGTTTTAAGTAGGTTTATTTAAATGACAGGTGGGGTCTTAACTTCTGCCAATACTGGGTAATATCCTGTTTCCTCTTACTTAACCTTTCTCCTTCTATGTATTATCACCAGCCTAGGCAAGGCTCCTGACTTCCTCTTGCCTTCTCTGTCCCTTCCCCTTCCCCCTGCAAGTCCCTTCTTTGGAGATGCCTCTGTGATTTTTAAACTTATGGTCCAGATTGGCTTTGGGTACAGCAGGATTGCACAGCACTTACTCCTGATGAGCATCAAGTCTCTATAGTGACAAGGATCCTTAGCAGCAGGCTTACATCCCAGTTCCCAATCCCAGTACCCTGCTCCGGCATGCAGGGAGCAGTTTTGGGAGTAGACACTGTTTTTCACTCAGGCAAAATCCACTCACTGGACAGAAATACTGATTTTAAAGCTGCAGCTTCTAAACACAGTTTCTACGTTCCCAAAATTCTGTAGTGGGTCACCATAAGCTTGCTTTAGTATTTAGGTCAATATCAGTAATGGAAACATTGACTGTATTGTGTATAAACTATATATATTGGTTGCTAAGAATATTTTTTATATGTGCTTGTGATAAATGTTTATTTTTTTCCTAAGATGATTATAGACAAATGTACTAAGAATACTGTTAAGGGTGATAAACAAAACTCTTGAAAATTAAAAATACCTGTCTGAGCTTTCTTTGCAGACAAGCCCACCCCCTTTGTGTGGCAATTGATCCAGCCTTTGATGGCACAGTGGTACAGCTTTTTCCTCAGCTGCTCTGCTTCAGCCAGTGAGCACCATCACACCTGTGCACTTACTGAACACCTTTTAAATAGCTGTTCTTATCAGCAGTCCTTCCCCAGGCTTTGTGATTTTTTTCATGCTATGCAAACTCTGTTATAAAGTGTTTGTTTTCCTCATGGATTTTTCTGTGTTTTGTCACTAGGTGTTATCCAAGAGCTCAAAGGTCAGCATTATCTTTGTGTGGTAGATAAGGAAATGAGGCACTTGAAAACACATTCTGAATTCAGAAAGATTCAGTAACTCTTGAGTTCTGGTTTGGAGCTTGTCCTTGGGCTGGTTTTTCAACGTCGATATGGTATTTTCTGTTTATTCCTTTTTTAATCATTACTCTTAGGATTTCTTTTCCTATTCAGACTCTTGTCCAGTCTGTCTTTGTTTTCCTTCTCTGATCTGTTCATATTTAATTTTCTATTTCTATTTTCATGCTTTTCACATCAACTTCCTTTAACCTCTGTCAATCTGTCAGTTTATTTACATCATCAATCCATTCAACAGTGTTCATAAATTCATTTGCATTAATTTCTTCACCAGTTTCAGCTGTCTTAAATGCCTTTTCTTCCCATCACATCTTCCCACCTCTGTACTGTCTGTCCTGGGTTCTGACACAACAGCTGTGTTTGTGTGATGGTGTAATGAACTTGACAGAGGAATGTGTTCATCTGAAAAATACTGTTTTGGATTTTTTTTTTAGTAGTATTGAGTTACTCATTCCAGTTCTTAATGGTGGGACACAAACTCCTGTGTCAGTAAAACCCTGATTTTGATCTGAGACAAATAAGGGAGAGTGTTGCAGTGCCACTATCAAGGATGTAGTCAAGCTTTGGTATCTTATCTTCTGTACATTTCTTTCCTCAACATCACTTACAGCAGCCCTAATCTGTATGTTTCCTCCAGCCAAATAGCTGTTAGTCTTTCCCATTATTTCCCTCATTTATCCCAGTCACTTAATCTCTTTTCATAACTCTGGGACACTCATCGGGTATTCTGTCAGAGTTCCTCCCTCTTTCATTTCCTTGAACATCTCTAGGTTTGTATTTTGTTTCCTTCTGCATTCAGATTAGAATTCTTCTTCTCACCATCTAATAAGAATAAGAAGGTAGTTCTTTAAAACAAAACCAAAAACCCTCACAAGCTGCTGCTCTTACTTTAAATACCTTGGCCTTCCTTGGAGGGCAGCAGCTGGGAGCATTATGGGGATACTTTGAGCTTCAAGAATGGAGTATACAGAGCTGATTGCATATGTTCAGTAGAGGCTGTTACAAGTATCAGGCAATAGCTAATTTCAAATCCTCATGGTCGCAGGAAGTTTGGGCACATTTTAATATTTTTTGTATGAACTTTTTCACTGACATGAGGTTCTAACTTTTCTGGGTGTAGGAGAATGGATTGCAAGCAATCTCACCCCTAATGAGTTTCAGCTGTACTAATTACCAAAGAGGAGGAACAGCCTCATCCTTAATGGGTCACAGCTATGTCCAGTGAGAATGGGTGTTATTAAAGAGTGGGTTAGCTGGTTGAGAGACAGAGAAGGTGAAGCACAGGGAAGGTAGGGAAGTTTTTTTGGGGGTTTTGGTTTTTGGGGGTTTTGTTTCTGAAAGAACAAGTTGGGAAGGATCTAAAACAAGTTGGGAAAGACATTTGGACCACCTGCAAAATCAGAGATCTCCTGGATCTCTGATGAGTTTATGCAACTGTTCTTGCATACTTGGAACTGTCAGACTGGTCAGGACAGGGGTCTTCCTGCCCCACAAGACTCAGTCAAAAAAAGTCTTGTGTTCTGTACTGTGCTCCACTGGAACTGAATGATACCCAAAGCTGTGCATTGTCAGAGACCGGGCTTGGTCGCTTTACGTGACTGGCATTCACAGATGGCAGAATTGTTATTTCAAGGGAGTTTTAGCCTCATTGCCTCAGTTGAAGGAAGACCTGAATAGGTCTTTCAAAACATCTAGCCTGAATCCTGTTCACTAGATTATGCCAGCAAAGCCAGTTTTTTGCCAACAAAACCACAGTGCATGTCTTCTAAACCTGCCAGTCAGAGTGGTTGGATGTGCCACCTAAATCCAAAGCATTGCACACATGACCTGTGTTGGCCCAGAGCTCATTGGTTGAGTACCATGGACAGGGGCAGCTCAGCCACAGCCTGCTCAAGACTTGAGGCTTAACAGTCTTGTTGAAAAACACCTTGTAAGCCTGCACAGTTGGTGCCAAATCCGCTATTATTGATTGCATGTAAAACAGCTAAACCCTCTTGAGCTTTTTATCACAGGCATTCCAGATTTAGTCCTCCTGTGCAATTGTGTTTGGTCCAGAGCTATTCAAGGCTCTTAAAATGCTGATAGATGAAAAAAACCTACTCCTGCCTGTAGATTTACAAAATTATAGATGTTCATGGAGTCCTCTCTTGGAGCATTTCCCATATGGTGCTGAGAAAACCCTTTTTGAATGCCTATTTGAATGAATTTCAAGAAGTCATTGCCTGCACTCTGTATATGATACTTCATTTGACCACAGTGATCAACCACTGATCTTAAGCTGACCTCTGTCTCCAGTGGTATTAGAACTTCATGTGAGCTAACTTGTAATAGAAGTATTGACAAACTTCTTCCAGATGTGTGTCAGAATATATTGCTTGGTTACAATCAGACAGATGTTTGGCTATGGTTACTCACAGAGGGCTGTTCTTAAATGCATCCCCTTGCAAAGGTTGTGGCAGAAAAAAAAAAAAAAGTCGGGACTTTTGTTTGAGCTTTTTTCTATCCTGAAATATTTCACTACTGGCATGTGGCATCATGTGCTTGTTTCAGACAAGAACAGGTACAAGATAGATAGATAGATATGTATGATATATTTGGGCCAGGAAAGAGTGTGAACTTGAGAGTCTAAAGCTCCTTATTCCTGTAAGGATAAATGTGAAATGCTCAGGTACTGCATGAGTACTTGAAAAATAACTAATGGTTACTCCCAAGAATCTGAAATTTCTTGATATGTGGTCAGTGTGAATAAGGCAACACATATTCTCTCCTTGATTTATAGGTTCTTCCCCTGTTCTGAACTTGCAATTGTCAGGGAAACAGAGAATTGTTTATGACTACTCTAGCCTTTGTGTATGGCATTGTGAAGAGCTATGCACCAAATCATAGTGGATTCAGGGAAATGATCCATACTTGAACACAGCTGCAGCACTGACATCAGTACATGGGCTCTGACACAGTGCCTTATAATTTTATTTCTCCTGAAGCCTATGGAGGGGAATGGCAGTGATGATGTTGGCCTTTGAATTAAACACATATATGAATTAGGGTGAAAGTAAGCTCCTGGGATACTTACTTATAGCTAGGTTGCTGGTTTTCCCAGCATGTGTCTTCAGCAGCAGCTTTTTCCTGTGTAACTGAGGGAGAGCATGGTGAACACCAATGCTTTAAGTTGTAAGATAGGCTTACATAACACTGAATTATTAGAAATAAAATGTACTGATTCTCTGCATTTTCAGAATGATTTCTGCATGGAAGAGGTATAATATTTCTAAGTTTTACTCTGCAGTCAAAAGACCAAGAAACATGGAGCAGACTGTTTGCTAATGACATCACTCCAAACCTGAGCTTGTAGTTAAAACATAAACAGGTTGCTGCTCCTTATGATGGTGCAAGAAATATTCTTTCTTCTGATTGCAGATGGCCCTTGACAGAGCTGCTTAAGCATACAGGCACAAGGTGTGTGCATCATGACAAAGTCCCACAGTTCTGCCTTTAAATGTTGTGAGCCAGGATCACTCTTACCAGCAGTAATTTACAAAGTTTTTTTTCAAACTAGATTAAGATCTGATGGGCTTGATTGTGCTTTTGTTTATTGTACTGACATGAATAGGAGTTAACTCTTGACATGTGTGTGAAACACAAATTTGGTACAGAATCTTAAATAATTAAAATCAGAGTCTTCCATGTCTTCCATAGGTATTTTCCTGTCACTTGTAATGTTCAAGCAAACCAATACACAGCAATATTGATAAATATGTTCATATTGAAAAAGTAATCTTTATTTTTCCTGCATGTTGTATTGACATTTACTGGCCATTTTTCTTTTCAAAAGAAACCATGAAACACAAGAGCTTTTTTATGTAAATGTTCTGAAGTTTGTTAAAAATAATCAGGATAATGCAGTGCTGCTTTAGCTGAAGAGCTCATTTTTCAATTCTGTTCTTTCATGTTTATTTATAAGTTTTTTAAAAAAGTCTTTAGATTAAAACAGCAAATTGCTGGGTTGTCCTGTGAGAACACAAACACATTACTATACATAATGAAATTCCAGTAGATGTCTTATTACATACTTTATATACAATACATAGGACTGTGATTTCTCTAAATAGAGTGGTTATTTTGGTTTGGCATTTCTGGTTTTCCCCCAACACTTGTGTTCATGACGAGAACCACATTGCATTCGAGGTGTTTTTATATGTGCTAGCTAATAACTTGAAATAATTTTAAATCTATATTCTTCTTGCTGCTAATGAAGAACATTGTGTGCTATATTTTTGGAAATTATTTCTTTTTTTTTTTGTCTTATTTTTCCAATCAAATGAAATTCAGAGAGTGTTTAGTCAAAGAAAAGAAATTTCAGTTTTTAATTTCCTCTTCTTGATGATTCACATCTTCTTTACATCACCATTACTGCCAGCAGATAAGATCCAGCAAATCAAAATCATAGAGACAGCTTTGCTTTTACAAAACATTATTTCCACTGTAACAGGCATTAAGCTTTCCTTTGGCATCTCCTTGGAATAGTGCAGGCTATTATATATGTCTGTCAGTGAAAAGACAGCCTCTGCTGCTTCTACTCTAGCTGGAAGAACATAGGGAAAGCATTAGTTTGCTGTTCCAAAAAAGCAGAACAGAATGTCATTCTCTCCCTGTCCTTCTGCACTATTGCTGTCTGTTCCCATATTCCACACCATCTTATCCACTGGTCTAGAATATGTTAAATTCACTGGTTTCCTATTAATTTGTTGGGTCTGAAATTCTTTCAGTTCTTCATCCATTTATTCATGGGTGTGCATAAAGAGCTGCAGCACTACAAATTTAAATGTCTCCCTTGAGTGGGAGAGGAAAATAATCTTTCAGCGATGGCACTGGCTATTTCAGAGTGCAAGTGGAATTCTTGCTCCAGTGACTTGACCAAGACAACTTGGGTTTCTTTCTGCTCTTACTGGCTTGGGGGTTGATTTCGAGTAAGGCACTTTTGCCTCCAGCTGTTTCAATCTGACCATCTATAAAACCTTGTGCTATTATATTCCCTTTTTCTAATTTTTTTTTTTTTTTTAAGTTTGTAGGTAAGATTATATATTCACAGTATTCTGTCAAATATGCATAGAAAACACACTCAACATGACCTGGCAATGTGCACTCGCAGCCCAGAAACCCAACCATGTCCTGGTCTGCATCAAAAGGAGTATGGCCAAAAGGTCAACAGAGAAGACTGTGCTCCTCTGCTCTGTGCTCATGAGACCTCACCTGGAGTGCTGCACCCAGCTCTGGAGCCCACAACACTAGAAAAAATTTGACGTGATGAAGTGAATTCAAAGTAGGGCTGTGAAGATGCTCATAGGGCTGGAACACCTCTCCTCTGCAGACAGGCTGAGAGAGCTTGGGTTGTTCAGTCTGGAGAAGGCTCTGAGGAGACCTTGGAGCACCTTCCAGTACCTGTACAGGGCCTACAGGAGAGCTGGAGAGGGATTTTTTTATGGGGACATACAGTGATAGGACAAGGGGGAGAATTGCTCCAAAGTGAAAGAGCGTAGATTTAGATTAGATACCAGGAAGACATTCTTTAACGACAATGGTGAGGCACTGGAACAGGTTTCCCAGAGAAATTGTGGATGTCCCAGCCCTGGAAATGTTGATGGGCAGGTTAAATGGGGCTTTGAGTAACCTGATATAGTGGAAGGTGTCCTTGCCCATGCCAGTGGGATTGGAAGATGATCTTTAAAGTCCTTTCCAAACCATTCAGTATTTCCAGCACTTCAGGCTTCTCTCTATTGTGATCAGAACCGGTTTATGCTTCTTGAGGGCAGAAGCACCAGGGCTTTCTGCTGCTGGATGAGGAAGAGGAAACTGCCATGGCACAGATTGAAAGGACAGCTGGGAAGTGACCTGGAGAACTCTCTTTGCAGCTGCTGCAAAAGGGATGGAGCAGAGCAGCAGTTGGTTGCCACAGTTCAAACATGTTTCCAGTGATAACCACCACCTTTTCAGCTTTGTCTCTTCCTTTGGTTGCCACAGTCTGACCCAGCCTGTGCTTTTCAGCACAGGGAAGCAACACCGTGGCTGAGTCCTCTACTAGTCTGCTGCCTTAGGGAGGTGCTTGTATTAAGGTTGTGCAGGCTGTCACTATGTTCCTGGAGTTATTTCTCAGAAGATGTCACAGGTTTTATTAGAGACTGGGTAGAGAAAGGGAAGATTATCTTAGCTAATGTTTTTCTTCTCTTCTTTGGAAAAAGGAATTGAGATGAAGTATTTATGCTTTTCAACTCTACACACTTAACTCAGCTAAATGAAGAAGGTAAGTTCCCTAAGGCCACTGGGTGACTGACAGAGGCAGACTGCTTAAGAAAACTGTGAAGAGGAAAGCTCAGTTTTTATTCATATGTTTCAGGAGAATAGCCAGAGAATCAGTTAGGTACCTAAAGCCAGCTGGTACTTCAAGAGATGACTGCTTGGAAGAAAATGTAGAATTCATCTAAAGCAAGCCAATGAACTTCTAAATGCTTTCAAAATAATAGCACGATGCAAAATAGGCATAATATTGTTATTAGAGTGCACCAGAGAGGACAGTGGTAGGTATCCTCAGGAATTAATATACCTTTTTCTAAGGATTCATATGTGAAGCAGAATTAAGATTGTTCAAGGTTTGCTTTCTGTTATCAGGTTAAGTTATTTGTGTTATGAGACACAGATTACAGCTGGGTTCCATTTTATTTGACATCTAACTCTTCAGAAGCAATGATATCGAATAGAATCTCATTGCTCAAGGCAAAAAAAAATTGACACCCATTCTTTTGAATCCAGTTCTACTCAGGTTTTTGAGATGCAAAATCCAAGGAGACTGAAGCTCTTTAATGCAATACAGTCAATATCTGTATTGAGTAGGAAAGAAGGCAAAATGCCCTTCTTGCCATTCTTATTACATGGCTAACCCATTCTCCCCTTCAGGTTTGAACTGCTTTGAGTTTGCCTCCTAAGAATTAGAAGTGTTGTTGTGGGTATTCCTAATACAGTGCAGAGTCCATTGGTTCCTCTCCTTTTTCAGTGTGGTTTTGTTTCATAGCATAGTGCAGTTAGCATTGTACTGGCTGGAGAGTTGTAGACTACTTCTCCAAATTACATGTATGGCTGGTGTTCTCTGAGTCAGAATTACTAAATTTTTGGTCTCAAAATAAAGCTCTTGTCTAGCAGTTTTGGATCCCCTTAAGCAAGAAGTGACTTGTAAAAATGACAGCTGATTCTCTATCTCAGCCCTTTCTATTGCACATAAAAAAGCACCCCAAACTAAATTACCATGGAATTAAAATTGTGTTATTAGTGCTGTGTTCATGTTACTGTCTGTTCTGCCAGGCTTCCTACTTTGAATGAGACAGGTCACGTAACACAAAATCCTGTTTTCCAGCACTGAGTGCTGATAAGTCTGCATGTAGACTGCAATAAGCAACCATTACTTGGTGTCTCATGCTATCTCATTTAGACCTCTTTAAAGTGAGAAATTGCAGGTGTTGCTCATATGTTTTCATATGCCTTCATTTGGTTTTAAAAACTTCTTGTGGCAGTTCACTCTCTTTTGTTTACTTTCTGAGAGTCATATTAGTTATGGCTTTGATTGGATTGACTTTTTGCTGTTCAGAATTCAGGCTATAGAGATACCTTGCATGGAAACTCTGAAAGCAGCAGAAGCACTGTTCTTTCACTGAATACTGTGGAATTATTATAAGGAGTGAGTGATTTCAAATTTAATTGTGATAATCTTTGTCAAAGTGGGAAGAAAAAAGAGGAAAATACTTCTACTTCAGTGAGGGGAGGCTAGATTTAGGAATTTTCTTAAGCCTTTTTCTCCCTCTGCAGGCACTGAAATGATATTCTAGTAGGAGCTGGTGGTGAAAGTGGTGTGAAACATTTCCTTTTCTTTCCACGTACGTCATTATATTGGACCTTAAACAAGGCAATGTCATCTGTTGTTTGTAGCATGCATTTTATTGTAAAAATAGAATTCTGAAACCACTGTGAAGGTCTTGGAAAAGCTTATTTGAAAGTTTTTGTACAGATAAACAGCAATCCTTTTAAAAACAAATTATACACATATGAAAGCATTTGTTATGAAGTGACCAATTTTTTACGATACTGGAATAATTTTAGAGAGGGATATATGAATTCATGCAGTTAAATATTTTTGTCTGCAGATATGCATCTGTAAACATATTGTATATTTAAAAACAAGGATATATGCACAAAAAAACCCAAATGTGGTAATGCACAGTTCAGGGAGAATAAAAAGCATTGCTGGACTGTAGAAGAGGCCTGGAAGAAGTAATTTACTGCAGTAATGCATTTAATCTGCATTTGAATACTTCCTAATCTTCCAGATCTCTGAAATTTATTTGCTTACTCACAATTGTAGGTGCTAATGTAGGTGAGTTTGGAAAACTAAAGGGAAAAAAAATATTACCCTATTTGGAAGGCACAATTCTTTACATAGGTTCTGACTGGTCTTGCCAGATCTGGAGCGTTTGTGACTGGTTGTGCAAGGAAACACACACACAAAAAAAGATACAACAGGAAAAAGCACCATGGCAGCTGTACACACAGAGGCTATATTACACAGCTAGTCTTTGAGTTCTTCCTTGTATAAGCTCCATATTCTTCATGTCAATTAGATGAGGAATGTGTATGGTGTGTGATGCATATAGAAGGCTTGTTAAAGTTGGCAGTCTAGATTTCAGAAAAGGTGGTGAAAGAAGACAGGAGGTAAATGCAGCAGTATCTGATTTCAGCTTTATAGCACTCGCAGGCTCTGAGGGCAGGCAAGCTCAGTGTGACCTTGGAAATCCACCTGGGATCTGGTGCCTTGCTCTCTCTCTGGTTTACATTTTACTCTCCAGCTTTATGAAATGTCATGTAATTAAACCCTCAGAGAAATGAAAGACTGCTGAATCTCATGAGTTTAGAACATTTTTTTTTTCCTTTTCCTTCAATTTCTTTAGTGGAAAAGCGATAAATGAAGATGAAGAGGATATACAGCTTTTCCATGTGCATTTATGAATGAGGATTGTTAAGGAGATAGTAAACACACCTCAGGTTGAACAGGTAGCTCTACAAGTGCTGATTCCATGAAGTGGCCACTTTTCATGGAGCATGTGAAGTGCAGGGAAGGGTTTTACTTGTTTTGTTAGTTGAATCATTTCCCTCAAGTGTGTTCTTAAAGCCCTTTGACTAATGAGAAAACTAGAAGGCGTTTCTTTTGGCAACAGATAAGTAAAATATTGTGCTGGAAATCATCCCAGGAGAAGAAGGTGTTCTCGATGTTCAAGAAAATCCCATCTCTCACCTTTTGAAAATTTCTGTTCAGATGAGTGAATATTCCTCCTTATGTTTCCTTCTAGATGGTGAGGGAAGGAAGGGAGGAGAGTAAAGTGAGAGGGAAATAATATGCATGTGGTCAACCCAAAATTAATTGCTTTGCTAATGCTACTATTCCTCTGATTGACCTTTCCAAGGTGTTACCATGTTTACATTATTAGCTGGACCAGCTGTCTGAAATGGGTTGTGTGGTGGTAAATGGCATTGCCTCCCTTTGACCCTGCTCAGGAATTCAGGAAGGGAATAAGGGAATTAATTGGGTCTTTCTCAGAGGCAGCCTCAGCAGCAGTGTGGGGTTCCCAGTTTCTGTAGGGTTCACTTTGGGTTTGGGGGCTTGTTTCCATTTCCATTTAATTTAATAAACATATTGCAAGGAAGGAGATTCATTCTTCTAAGGAAGGATGTGGTAGGAAAAGACTGATCAAAGATGTGATGAGAAAAGATAGCTCTCTACTAGATTTTCCTGCTGGAAAAGCACCATTAGAAAGAATTGTAAGGTTTTATGGGGACAGGATCATATACTATGGAGAGTTTGCCTAGAGATTTATGTAGTTTGGATAAGCATTCTGGCTCAGAGCCTTTCTGTATGTTAAACTTGAAATGAAATTAAGGGAGGCGGGAAAGAATAGACTTTATTTTTTTTAGTGCTTGTACCAGCAATGTTGATTCTTTCTCTCACCACTTCAAATTTTATTTCTTTTTGTAAGGTCAGTCGGATTGGATGAATTATAGGCAACCTGTTTATGTAACCAACTTAGAAGCATTTTCCCAAGTTGATATGTAAAAATGGAGCTCTCAAAGGTTCACACAGAGCGTTATTTTGGAGTCTGAATATTTTATTGTGAAGATGTGAAACAGTTTAGTGCCATTTATTATGTAGTGGTTGTGAAATAATTTTTACAGGTTTATATCAGCCATAGTACTGCAGTGTTGATTTTGTAAAACTCTAAAATTTTCTTACACAGTAGCAAGCAGCTGTCCTCATTTAGCTAATAACTATTGTTTACTTTTATATTTTCTTCTATTTGACTGCAACATGTGAATTACTTGCTTTCAGGCTTTTCTGTTGCTTTTACACTTTGTGCTACCATAAATTTCTGTAGATCAAGCAGTGAATCAAAATGAGTATGTTTTAGTTCCATGTTATATTCTACACCAATAAAGCAATTCGGGTGTTTTACTTATTTTTTATCTTTTCCATTATTTGTACTGTATGAAAAGTGAAAAACCACCCTCTGGCTTTGAGCAGTCAGCAGGGATGAGATTAATTAAACCCTACTCCCAGCTGCAACTATGAAATAAAGGTAATAATTCTAGAAAAAGTAGGCATCATTTTATGAAGAGCAGGAAGGCTCAAGACAGCATACATCCATTTCATTTCACAAGCAAGTAATTTAGCCGATTTTGTTCAACAATCTTCTGTTAAACAGAGGTTGTTCTGGATGGTAACAATGATCAAATTGTTAGCAGCATTCTCCCAGACATAAGGATAGCAGCCCCAAAAGAAGGTGAAGTGTATTTTGAATAGGTGCTTGGAACTAAAGATGGCCATCCAGGACAAGTGGGAGGCCACAGAGCAGCAGCCTTGAGGAACAGTGGCCTAGAGCAGATCAGAGCTCTGTTTTCTCTCCCTATCTCATAATCTGCACTTGCCAGAATTTGTTGTGTAGAGCAGCAGGATGCTCATCATTCTCTTAGAGTTCAGTAGGGTAATGAGAAAGTTTTGGCATTTTGTGATATTTTATCAGTGTTGCTGTGTTGAGAAACATGGATAAAGAGAGAAGGTGTCCCAAATCCAGAGAATAGATTGGAGGATGACAAAACTGTGCATGATGGATGGTGGGTGGTGCTTTGTGGAAGCTCAGGGATATCAAAGCTGATCTGCAAAGTACCTCTAGATATGTCACCTGAATTATTGTCCATCTGAAATAACTCCTGCTTCTTCAAGCTGCAAGTATTGTTGCAATGATGTCCTGAACTTTTAAAATCATGTCTGGTGAAGCAACTTCTGCTAATGTGACTTCTATCATAAACCAGAGACAGCTTGTAGATTTGTTTGTCACTTTAGGGTGTGTAAAAAGTTAATGGGAGAAGTACTTGTTCTGTTAAATTAAATGGCAAAACTCAATGTGATGAACCTTGCAGTTTCATTCTACTTACACATGATGAGCATGATGAGGGATTCTTTTACACACATACCTTTTTTTTTATTTTTTCCTCAAAACCAAAAAAAAACAATCTAACAAAAAAGCAGATCACACAGAATATTCTGAGTTGGAAGGGACCCACAAGGATCATTGAGTCCAACTCTTAAAGGATTAGAATGTTTATAAAGCCAAAATTTCCAGACATTGGAAGTAAGGCTGCCAGTCCTCAAAGTTCAAGGAGAGAAAAGGGACGGTGGTGCTACGCAATTTAATGTTCCTGACATAGGGGAGAGAGGTTTTAAGTGAACCTCTGCCAAAGTGTTAGTATGAATTGTGCTTTCTAGGCAAGTGATTTCAGTTCAGCTTGTCAGAAAGTATCATGTTCCCTGTCAAGGTGTGTTTATTGTTTTCTGGGGGGCGCAATCTGAGACCGTACTGCACAGAGCTGAACCTCTGAACTCGAAGTACTATTATACAAAAAGGTGTTCTCAAATACAAATCAGATTATCAGGTGCCTCAGATGTGATATCCAGAGCTAGTGGAAGCCCCAACTTCTCTGCAGAAGAGAATAGTTTCTTTACCTTATTAATGTGCTATTCAGAAAAAAAGTGTTCAGACCCATGGAGCACTCACTGTATTGATGAACATCTTCCTGCCGGAAATGAAATATTCTGTCTTCACAGCAGGTTTGCACTAAAAATTTCCTAGGACCACACAGTGAGAAAGTGCTTTCTAGACAGGACTTTCCAGGACTTGCTTTGAATGAGGAAGTACTCCAAAGCTCAGGAGTAATGTTTCTTAAAATTGATTTTGACATAGTTAAGTTTGTGCACAGAGTAGGCTGAACAAACTTTTCTGCAGGAATCTTGACTCTGACATTTCTTGAAGTTTCAAGCACTTGAATTTTGTGTACCTAATGTTCTTTTAACTTCTTTCTAAGTACCCAGAAACAGCTAATTGCCCATGACAGATTTGTCTTGTTTGTGGACTAATTATTCCATAGATGCATAGCCTTCTATGCCAGTTATGCACAGATGGTTTGGGTTCAGTCCACATCACTTACTGGAGAAGTGTTGTACAGAAGTGTCCGTGATACTTCCAGGACTGGTTTGGGTCTGGAAGTAATTCAGCTGCTTCCATGTGGAGCTTGATGTTATTGCTCATAGAGCAGAGCTTGCTGTAAAACACTCCTGTCTCCAAATTGTCTCTGCACCATCTTCTTCAGTGTTGTTATCCTTGGATCCTATAACCATACAGTCCTATGTAACTCCTACTAAGGGGGTGCTGACCAATTATACAGTCACAGAAACATGCTTGGTTCATATGAGGATTACCAATAATGTTCTAGTCACTGAATCATAGGACAATCAGCAAAAGGAATAAAATCACCCAAAAATATTCTCTATAAATAATATATGATTGTTCAACTGCATTTCTCTTTTACAGGGTTACTGATAAATAAGAAATGTAGATGGTCAAACCTGAATAAAGCCACCACCTTCATCTTCATATTCAGCCATTACATGATTGTATCTCCCTGCCACTACATAGATGACAATTAGTTACTGATGACAGACCTTAAATTCTTTTGTCAAACGAAGCTTATGCCCCCAAATATTTTCTTTTTGTTCTTAGATCCATTTTATTCCTGTTTTTATATGCTAAGAAAATCAAGTTAGAAGCAGAGACTCTCTGTTCTGTCTTTCTGTCAATCAGAAATTAGAATTTAAAAAAAAATTTTGTAAATGTCAACTGTGAATTTTGAGAAGGCGAAGAAACAGGATGGGTGTGCATTGTGCTTGGCTGTCCACCTCTTGAGTCAGAGAGGAAAAAAGTCTGAGCATGACACTGATGATTTCATTGTGTTTCTCTTTAAGAATTGCTGTAATAAGGTGAGATTCAGAATTCAAAGGAGTTCTCGCTATCACCGTGCTGAAGGGGGGGAAAAAAAGAATAGAGGGATTAGAAGAGAATTACAGTTAATTTGGAAGGAATCTTTGCTCATTATCTGACATGAATGAGCAGAGACATAAAACAGCATTTTCAGTCAATATTTTGGAAGAGTGTGAGCTTTGTACTTAAAGGGATTTGTAATTATGTCTCTTCCCTGCACCTTTCTCATGGGAAGTCCACTTCAAATGGGAGATATGAACTTGTGGCTTGAGCACATTCTTTACTGTGAGATTTGAAAGGAGACTGTATAACCCTAAATTTCACATAGCAACAGACATACTTGAAACAAAAAGAAATAAAAAGCACATTTAATGAAGTGTTGTATTGGTTTTCTTTCTAGTGCTGACTTTGGCTTTGTTTAGCCAGTACTTAAAGAATAGAGTCTTTCATTAATTTGCCCTAACAAGCATAAATTCAAGAGATGAAAGTGAATTCTTTAATGGCATGCACATTACTGCAGGGTGGAGTCTATCTGAAACATTAGAGACAGGCTGAGCATGCTGAAGAGCAATCTGAAAAGTATATCAAGAATTTAGTTTCAGCATCTGTCATGGTATAATTACAATAAAGAAAATTAGAAAGATACATTCACTATTGTTTTTAAGGCAGGTAAATTAATAAAAAGTGACAGATGCATTATTTTTTAAGAATAAAATTATAAAATTACTGGATGTTGGGATCTATCTCTCAGTAGATAAAAGAGATCTTTCTTGATTGAAACAGCTTGTATTTTCAGGCTGTTCGGTTTGATTCATTCTTAGCCAGCACAGTCTGCTGAGGAGGCTGGGGTGCTGTGAGAAAGCCTTACTTCTAGTCTTCTCTTTGCTTTGAACAGACATTTTCTTCTCCCGCTTTTCTTAGGAAATATTTTAATTTAGTTGCTGAATTTAAAGCATAGTGAGTTCTTATTTATCCTACTGATTTCTGCCCTTGAGTCAGTCCTTCTTGAGCAGGGGAGGAAACTTTTATTCAAGGATTTTGGATGGTCTGGAATACAGTTAAGAAAAATATGACTTTCTGTGCTGCTCTACAGTGATCTTTAAATCAGTTGGTTTCAAGATGATAAAAGCATTGAAGAAATCTCAAGTTTGTATTAAAAAGCATCATTTTAAAAAGCAGAGCTTCTTTACCTTTTTTTGACATTAACATTTCAAACACTACTCAAGTGCCCTGGAATGATCTTAATACATCTGTGCTGTGTGTTCACTTGTTGCATTCCTGTCTGCTGAGATGCTGAAAGCCAATGTATCCCTTTAGAGAAACTTTTGAACTTGTTGAAAATCATGTACCTGTTGTCACTTAAGCAACAAGAAATGACAAAAGTGATTCCACGTAAAGTGTTGTGTAGTGCTTCTTAAAATAATCTTTCTTTTACTGTGCTTTTCACACATAATACCTCACGTTGGAAGAAGAGGGACGTATGTTTGGAATACATCTCCAGGTGAAGGAACTATGTAAGAATTAAGAAAACAGCTTTATATTGAAGTAAACAGCTGGAGAAGTTTACTTGTGTTTTTATTCTCAGTGCATCTCTTCCCTGGTATTCCCCAAACATACCTTATGCTAATGGCTAAAATAAACAGTGTTTGAATTTACCTCAAAATTGGATGGCTTCCTGAGGGTCACTTTTGGCAGCATGCTTTGTTTCCTGCAAAACCCTCTGTGAGAAGTGATGTAAAACACCAGTGGTAGGATTACTGTTTTCAGTGGTTTTCATTCATCCTTCTTTCACTGCTTTTCTGTTCTTCAGGAATATAGTTTGCAACTTTTTTTTAGAAGTCCAGGCTTATTGAGTGAATGCCATAATACACGAATTTTGGAGACTGGCTGTTGGCATGGGAGTAGCAGAGGTAAATTTACATGCCCCTGGAAATCATTGCAACTCTCTGTAAGCCTCTCTGCCAAACACTGGTTTAAGTGTTTTTAGCTACCATACTAATTGCACCACTGTTATCCCAGGGTGCCAAACTGAGCCCATGTTTACCAGCCCAGGGCTGGACCTCCGAGAATGAAGGTGAGCTTAGAAAACAAAGAACTTCTATCTAGGGGAACACTAGCTCTCATGATAGCATCAACTTGTTGCTACATGACAGCAAGAAATCATTGATCAATGTTATGCTTTACAAAGACTGTGCTGATGGAGTTAGGCAATGTTTGAAATTTCAACTGGCACAGTTGTTTATCTTGTTTTTTATTCTTCTATTCCTCTAATAAGAACAATACAATACAATAATATATTCCTCTAATAAGAATTGTATGGAAATATGAAAATTATAAATTATTAAATGATAGGAATGTAGTAAGATGTTCCTGTAGTAAGAGGAATACAATAATGCTTGGAATTGTTGATTTTCCCCCTTTTGCTTCCCTGAGAATCTTCTTAACTTTTAGGAAAAAAATAAATATTAGGAAATGTGTCTTACTACCCCAGGAGAAGCAGGGGAAAAAAGCTATAAGTGAGAATTTATCACTTGCTCACTTCAAAGCCACAGGTTTTGTTTTGGAAGGTTTACAGTTTTACTAAGAAGAAACACTGTTGATGACTAAAAATGTTCAGTATGTGAACACTTTACCCTCCCATACGTCCTTTCTCTGCTCTAGTGTTCGTCCATTTGTTAAACAGCCCAGCTGTGCCACACTTGCCAGAGATGTCAGGAACGTCAAGACAGTGTTCTTTTTTCCATAGTCACTGGCAAAAGAGCCTACTTGTAGTCAGCAAAGATCCTGCTGATGTGTAATAGAAAAAAAAAATCCATATATTCCCTCATACTTTTCTTTGCTCCAGGTGCAAAGACACACAGAGTCCAACAATGAAAATAACCAGTGTTTTTTGCTGAGACTGAGTACTGATTGCATTTTCTTCTCAACCCACCTCTGACTCCACAGTGTTTCCCAGACCAAAAGCTGAGTTCATTCTCAAAGCTTAGGTTTTCTGCATTTAAAGCAGATGCTGGAATTCCAAACTGATGTGCTGTATGTAATTGATAATGATTGATAAAAGACAGCTTGCACCTGCAGGACCTTTCTTTGTCCAGGGTAAATAGGTGTCTGAGGAGCTCAAGAAAGGGAGCTGCAGAAATTATCTTTTCCATTCTGCAAAGGTTGGTTTGTGTTTCCCTCTTTGTACCTTCAAAGTCAGGATTAGTATTGTTTACACAGACAGAAGGCTTATGTTCATGATGATTAATGGACAGGGAAAGGCCTTGAAATCCATCACATCTAGCACACTGCCAGACTAAATTACTCAATCAGCTCCCAAATAGAAGGGCTAAGGTATCACTTCTTGGGAGGCTCACTAAATTTCCCTAGTTTAATCCTAAATTGAAGGTTTTGGGATTTTTTTGAGACATCTGGCTTAATGTGTAGTTTTTGTTTCTCGACTGTATATTAATCTTCAGTTTAAATTCAGTTTAATTCAATTTCAGTGTTATGAAAGGGACTGAATATATGATTGGCAGAGTAAAAACAGAGCCAGACTTCAGAGGTGCACAATAAAAGGAGAAAAGGCCTGCCACTAGCTGAAATACAGGAAATTTGATTTACACTAAAAAAAATGAATAAAAAAATCTCGTGAGGGTGTCTGAGCACTGGCACAGGTTGCCCAGAGAGGCTGAGCAGCTACCTCACCCAAATGTACAGAGTCATGCACAACCTACTCTAGATTTTCTTAGTTTGAGCAAGAGGTTGGGCTAGGCAGCTTTGAGCATGACAAATCCAGTATAAAAAATTTAAAATACATTTAAATATAAGAAAAGGTACCTAATCCTGAAACAGATCCTAATTTCTGCCCTGAAACCAAACCACTTCTTGCTAGCTGCAGCATCAGTACTCAGTGCAAGAGTCCATAGCTGGAAGATGAGGTAAGTCCATTGGAGATAAGTCTTCAGTATTTGCATGGGCAATGTCCTGCTCTGTTTGATGCTTTTGCAGAGTAGCTCAGCTTCACAGGAAAATCTGGCAATCTCATCATCATGTCCTGCTTCCTGAGAATTTAAGTTCTGAGGGCCAATGAAGAAGTCTTCTTGGAAAATGCTTTAAAACTCAAAAAATCACAATTTTTAAGAAAAATTTGTAATTTCATATATATATTGGATGAAGATTATTCAGTGTTATAGCCAGTATTAGCTCCATTAAGAACTAGCTGCTTTAATTCAGCTCTATATCTGCATATATGTTATCTTAACTACAGGCTACCATGCATCTCTTTTTCCAAATACATTTTGCTTCATAAAGCACTGAAGATGAATAAGCATCTTTTAAAACCATCTAGTCAAGCTTTTATTTTCTTCTTTTCTTTTGTCTTTTTTTTCCTTCTCCCATCTTCTTCCTTCCTTAATTCTTCCTTTTGTCTAGTTTCTTTCTGTCTTTGCTTTTTTTCATTCTTCCATGCTTCTAGTCAGTTTGCAAAATAGCAGTCCAATTCTCAGCTATATTTGCTCACTTATTAATAAGGTATTTTAATTACATATTTCTTCTTCATAAGGAAGTGTTTTATCTATTCTATATAAGCTGTACCCAGTTTATTTTACATTGCTGTGTTATTAATCTTGTAAAACATGCTAGAACAGTGCATTTAAAGCTGGAGTGCTGCGACATAAAATAATGATTAAAACAATTATGGCTAATCATGCAAATCTTTTATAATGCATATATGTAAGCCAAGTTTTACTTCGTTTAAAAAGGATTTCAGTAGTTTACCTATTGGCAGAGTCAAGTGAGAGTCCATTCGTTCTTTACACTCAAGTAAATTTTTTAAAATAGCACAAAAGAAATACTAGAAGAGGAGCTGCTTTGGCTCTGGTGGGGACTGTGCACTGCCACAGTGTTTCATGGTGTGTGTAAAGCTTTTGATGAAACATGCCAGCTGATTAAGGGTGCTGTATCCCCTTTGACTTTGCTGTGTCCTGTTTTAAAGGGAGAAACACCAGAGGAAAAGGATGGCGGAGGAAACATGGAGAAGAGAAAACTCCTCTGTAGAATGTTTCTGTGGTGGTGTACTTGTGGTGTCTCTATGTATTTTCTGTAAAGTAGACAGAGGGAAAAATGAAGATTAAGTTTGATCTGGAAATCCACTGTTTCTGCAAAAGATTTGAATTTTGAGTAATTCTTTAGGTCTGAAACTAGCTTGCAGAGGTTCCCAAAGTGCATAAGACTAAAAATTGAAGTAATTTTGACCATGAGAACTTCTGAAGTATAATAGCAACGTAATGCAGTGACATTTGTTCACAGCTGTTTTTGCAGCTTTGGTTCATAGCACTAGTTCTGCAATGTGATTTTTCTGACATAGTTGTTTAATAGAAGTTCAGCCTGTGGTTAATATGGGAGTTGTGAAAATTAATTCCTTAGCCTATTTCAACCATGATGTTGTTATAATAGAAAGAACAAATGAACAGAGGACAAAAATGCAAAATTAAGAAAAGAGTTGGGATTTAAAAAAAACTTTGATAAGAAAAAAAATATTCATGCATTTGTGGCCAGGGACAAGATTGTTTTTAGCTCCTAGATGACATTACATATAGCTTCAACAATAGTAGAGTAATAGTTTTACAAATAGCAGATTTTTCACTGAAGCTAAAACCAACCCATACAAATAGTAACAGAGGAAAAAAACAACACCAACCCCCAAACATACAAATTTTAGGTGGTTCTAGCCCTGTGGACTGAGTGTGAGACATGAGATTTGCTGCAGTGTTGCTTTGTAAGATGACTTTCAGAAGCAGTGGAGAGTCCAAGTCATCTGTTTTATCGGATGTCACCTCTTAGAAGGAGCTCTGCTGTGATTTGGCTAATTTTCAAGTAGCTGGATGGTACAGAAGTTGTATTTAATAATGATTTCTCATCAGGGAAGTTAAATATCCTTGGATATTATAGAGACTATAAGCTCTGATCTGAGAGTGTGCATGCAGGCATGTTGGGAATGTGCAAAAAGTAGCAGCTCCTGACATCCAGCATATCAGGGCTGAGCTGAGTTGGAGGTTTTGTGCTCAAGATGGTCCCACTTTGTAGCTGGGATCTTGCCTCTCTCTAATGAGGAAACACCAAGAAAGAAGTGTGAAGTATGGTTGTTTTCTTCAGAATTACCACCTAGTGCTTTGTAGTAGTATATTAGGTAACTGTATTATCTCTTTCCTGGGATCCCTCACTAGACATAGACTGAGTTTTTCTTCATCAGGGTGTTTGTTTATATGGAGTATGCCTTTTTGGTGCCCAGGATAGCATACCCAAATCAACAATCAAATGGAATGAATGCAATCACACAGACCCTGGATTTCTCATTGATGATGATAAGATTTTAGCTAGCAATGAAAAGATTAATTTTAGCAGCTGATTCTTCCCCATTAGTTTCATCACCATTCTGTCTGTTGTGCACACCCTCCTGTAGTTGTACACAGCACATGACGTGCACCACAGCTGCTGGGTATGAACTGCCTGATGAACATGGGCCAGAAGCTTTCTTGGGAGCTGAAACCTGCAGTGACAAGGTCTGTCTCTGGTCTGCTTCACGCTGTACATTTGCTAATTCTGATGGAAACAAATGCAATCACAAGATGCATCCCTGCCGTAATTCTTGACATGATGAGTAGGGGTTTGACTCATTGGAAATTGTAAGAAAATCAGTCTTCTGTGCATTCAGTGATTTTGTTTTCTCAAAGTCAGTCTTGTGGTAAAATGGAAGCAGAAAAGACTAGAGAAGCAGGTGTGGGTCTGTAGGCAAGGAACAGCTTTGAAACTTTTTCCAGTCTGGGTGGGAAAAACAGACTTTAATTTAAAGTGATGTTCATTGTGATGATGTTTTGTGCTGGAGCTTTTCCTCTTTGGTCCTGTTAACTTTATATCCCAGGAGAGTATCAGTGCCAATACTGACAAGTTTTTAGAGGCTTTCTTAAACCTCTTATTTCATAGAAATCTCTGAGCTTTCTAGATGGTCTGTCCTTTCTACCCTAAGCCTTTCCTAAGAAATCCAGCAATTTTCCACTTGAAAATAGTTACGGGTAAAGTCACACACTACTTTCACATAAGATTAAGGATTTGACAAGGGTAGTGGGAACAAAGAAATTCCAAATTAGGTTTGCTTCGTATTTAACCTCCCCTCTCCCACCCCCTTGTTGCACAATAGTAAACTTTCCTATACAAGTAGGTTGTTGATATACTTCCAAAAAGAATTCCAGTTAGCTGAGGGATGGGATTAAATGGATTAAATAGCCTCCTTGTTTTTTGGTAAAGAAAAAAGAAGTTTGGTTAAAGGCACATACAGACGTGAATTTAAATTATTTTGGACTAGATTAGCCTTCTGAACTGCCTTGCATATGAGGCTGCCCTCCCCTGGCAGGGCCCTGGATGTTGGTGGTGGATGTGTGGGCATGCTGGGTGCATGGAGCTTGTGCTTCAGCCACGGCCGTTTCAGCAGAGCACAGTGTCGTGGGCTGGGAGGTGAGATAGCAGTTGGGTAGAAAAGCTGCAAAGAATGTAAAATGTCCTCTCTCAGTCTCCATTTATTGCCAAGCTGCTGTGTCTTACTCAGCCAGACCTGAGGCCTGGGAGGGCCCAAGGACCTCCAGTCACCAGCCTCCACCTACACTGGTGTTTTTGGTGGTGTCTTTCATTTTGGCTGTGTGGTGTGGTTATGGTAAAGGAAATACCTTTTCTTCCTCAGCACAGACACTTGATGGGGTATGAAAACCATCATTCTCCTTCTTTTAGGTCTTCTTGTGGCCTTTTTTTCCTAAGAATTTATGGGGCATCAGCTTTGTACAAAGTATACAGATTCTCCCTATCTTACTCTACCTCTTAATGACAACAGATTTCTTCTCAACCGTACCCATCGTCTCATTTTTCTGACCCCTGAAGACAGGAAATAGCAGTATGAAGATCCACACCAAGATTTGGCAGAAGCTGAGAGCTTCATGTGTGGCAGATAACTACTGGAGATGTGGACACATAACTGTTTTCATCTTGGTCATTTCATGGTGTTGTTTGTAATTCTTTACCCTGTGAAACTTACTGGCCACTAGTTCAAGCAGCAATGGGAGTGGTTTTTTTCTCTTGTGTTTTTAAGAATCCCTAAAATGTTTTTTGGCTTCTTTCTAAGGTCTACTAATATGCCTTAACATATTGCTGTTATGAAGAGTCACATCTAAGAGGCTGAAAACAAATGCATGTCAAATCTCACTTAGGCATCATGTCTAATTAGTCTTAAGTATAAGCAGTAGAGTAGTTTTGTATTGTGTACATGTTTTTTAAAGTAAACTTTTGCTGTCTTTGATTTCTATATTAATTTGGAAAACATGCTTCAAGAGTAAAATTTGTTTCACATTTGTTTCGAGTTCAAAGTAAAGCCCTTCACCCCCAACCAAAGTATTTGCAAGGGGAAAAAAATGGATTTGTTGACCTTATCATGACTGGATCTCATCCTGATCTAGTGCCAAATCTTTTTTAGCATTGAAAGGAAGTAAAAACAAGAATTAAGAACTTTCTCTGATTACTGCTGGGATAGCAGCCTTTCCTCTACCTGCAATGAAATGCTTCAAAGCAGCCATTTATTCAGGCAGTGTAATTCGTATCTCTTTTTACTGGCTGACTTACATCTTTTATTTTACGGTATCACTTGGGCCCGTGTCCCTCCTATCTGATTTTATTCACCTGAGAGACATGTCTTCAGAGGGTGGTGACTGATTGCTTCCTGGAGAGGAGGAGCAGAGTGCCTGGCATACCCCAGTGGCAGTGCCTGCCTAAAAGACATGTTATCTCTGTGCCAGAACTCTCTTGCTTGCTTCTTCTCAGTCTTCATTGATTGTGTGGCATTCATTGAGCATGCCTTTCCTTCTAGCTTTGTGTGATAGATTAGATAAAAAATGTAAGTATGTAAAAATAGTACCTCAGGGTTTAACTGTAAATTGACCAACTAGACCAAAAGAAAAAGGAGGAGATGGTGTAAAAATGACTGTTAGCTATTTAGCTATAGGGGTACCTAAACACTTGCCTAGCATTCTTGTCTTTGAAAATCTGCCCTCAAGGCAAAGGATGCTGCTCTGTGCACAACCTGTGTAAAAGTTAGCAAACATTCAGAATGTGTTTGGAAGCTTAATAGTGTCATAATTCCCCTCACCCTGTGGGTGGTTTTTTTTTCCATTTTCCCCCCATAAAGCGGTGTACTAGGGGCTCATCAGGCTGTGCATTAAATAATTGAGTTGTTATGCCAACAGGCTGTGCTAAAAAGTGTTACATCAGTGATTTCTTTTTCATCCCACTGTGCTTTGATCTCCTGCTATAAAGCAGAAGATCTAACAGTGGAAACTTTTGAAGATGATAGATGAATTGTACTAATTCACTTTTCATAATCCTTACAAAAAATGTCTGTCCTTATCAGTCAGAAAAGATTTAATAGCTGTTGTCTCTCAAAAGTCTCATATTATCAGGATTGCAAACTATGGAATCACTGTTATGAAATATTTTACTAGGATATTTTGTAATGTTGTTGTAAAACCTTTAGGATAAATTAATAAAGATGCTTCTTTGTTATAACCATGCTTTGGTTTTTGTGTTTTCTCATTAAAATGTAAAATTTCTTTTCAAGAGAGCACTGTGCAGTAGTGAATAGTTGATGTCCTTATTGATGTTAATTGCCCAACTTTAATTTCATATCACTGGAATTCAATGAAACTGTCAATCCAAATATACTAATTCCAAACATTGTATATGGTGCTGAAACAAATGGTGGAAGTCTTGGCTCATGATACAGAAAGCACTGTAATTGAAGGAACCACTGTGGCAGTAAGTAGTGTGTAGAGTACTGTTTCCAGATTTTGGGAGCATAAAATGTAGCATCTTCTTGGAAGGAACAGCTGTGTGGATTTGTCTTTGAATGAAATTCACACTTATATTTTCAGATTAAGTCAGTAAAGTTAGTGCAGTTGCCCAGGATTTCATCCAGCACAATCTTGCCCAGTATATCTTTCATTAGTTGAGGTCCCCACATCTCTGGTAAATCCTGCGTAGAGAAAATTGCCAGCAGTGCTTAGAATTATAAAAAGTGTTCACCAGCTCTGATTATATTTTCTCTCTTTTCTTTGCAATAGCTTTGGGCCAGATAATGCTTTATGTTGATGGCATGAATGGAGTGATAAATCATAATGAAACCATCCAATGGCTGTACACACTTATTGGCTCAAAGGTAAGACTCTCAAAAATTCTCATTTTATATGATTTTGATGTTGTTTTAATGCATTTTATTTCTTTTATGCTTTTAGGTTATAAATAGACTGTGTGTTAGGCTCTAAAATATTCCGTAATATTCTGTGTTGAAAACAGGTCACACTGAGCTCTTACTTCTTTCCTACTGTTTTTATACTCTTTTGTCAGTACCTACTCTTCCCTTGAAAGCAAAGATGCCCTCATTACTGTCTGCTGCCATTGCACTTGACCATGAAGAAGATGTTTTGGTTTTGTAGTTGCAGTTCCCTAGGCGTTTTTTGGAACCGTTCTACTCCCCATTCTACACTTCTCGCTGTGCTGGGCACTGGGAGAGGACAGTTCACAGTGACCTCCTTCCTAAACTGGAATACACAAGTTCACTTGGAAGCTACCTACAACAATCTGACAGCTTCACTTTATGAAGGTCGTTGTCCAAATACTTCTGAAACACTGACAGGTTTGGGACTTTGCCCACCTCTCCAGTAAGCCTCCTCCAGTGTTTGTCCACCCTCTCACCAAAGAAATTCTTCCAAATGTCAAGCTTTCTTTTGCCTGCAGAGCGCTAGAAGGCAAAGTCTGGTACCTGCCTACAGGGTATTCTTTGTTGGTCCCTACATATTAAGACAAAAGCTGAAAGCTGGAATATATGTGGCATGGGTAGGTCTTCTCCAGTGGAATAGTGATTTCTATAGTGCACAGTCTACCTTTAAGGCCATCTTTGCTGAAGTTTGAAAAGCAAGCAGAACACAGAATCTACTGACACGCCATCCTGAGGGGCCATAGTCTAGCTAAACCCTCAAGTATACCTTTCTCCAGCTTGCTGGCTCTCTTAATAAGGTTTGGGAAGCTTATTAAGGCCTGCCAGGGGCTGCAGCTGCTCTTACCATGCAGACCTGTACATTGGTAAATATTTACAACAATAGCTGGAAAAGAGTATGGTAGCTGTTGTTTACAACTCAAAAGTTGCTGTAATTGGTGGAGCTGAATCCATAGTTATTAAGATATTTCCAGAAATCTTTCAAGTGTCTGAGTTACAGATAGTTGCTTTTGGGTACTGTAGTGACATAGAGAGGCTTCTGCTCTCCCCTTTTCCTCTGATAGCTCTCACAACACAAGGAGAAAGAGCTCAATATCCCAGGGGTCCTTTTTTAACTAGAATTTTTTCTACAGTGTGCAAACTTCACTGCTGCAGCAGATTGTCAACTCAAAGAACAGATGCTGCAGTATTGAAGAACTGATTTATCTTGTGTTGACATATCTATATTGGTAGATAAGTAAAAGTAAGTGAATTATGATTATCAAATGTCAGGCTTCATGATTGGGAAAAGATAAGGAGAAACTTTTCCCTAGTGTAAAATGTTCCACTGTTGTCTAGACGTTACTCTGAGCCATTTGACTTTCTGAAACAAGGGATGTTGCCACAGTTGGAAAAGCAGTGTGAAATGAGAGAGAACTATTTGCTTCATATAGATCCTCATTTTCTGTGGAACAGATAAAAGAGAAAACAGGAACAAAAATACTGCCATGTCCATGGCTATTTTAATTCTCTAAAGCACATACTGCGAGTGGAATGGGAGAGAAATATGACTGTATTGCTACCTTGCAGATTAAATTCTTTCTAGATTTTCTTGCTCTGAGTACTTCAGCTCTTGGGTCCTTAAGCTCCTTTCTCCCTCCCCCATTGCCAGGCTGAATGATTATCTCCATGTCCTGGCTCAGTGCCTGCAGCTGAGGAATGCAGGCAATGTGCTTTGAATAGTTCGGTTTCAGGTAGCATCAAAGTTGCTTTTTCATTATTCTTCGACTGTCTTGGAGGAGATCTAAGTCCCTGTCTGTGTGCCAGAAGTTAACCAAAGGTATGGCAGGCTTACTGTCAGTGTGGTGGGACAGCTGCTTTATTCACTTTAAGGTGGTTTTGACTTTCTGTGAAAAATGAAGCCCTGGAATTCGCAATGCACCTACAGTCTGATTTTCAGCCCTGCTATGCTGGTGTCTTTTCCACAGCAAAGATCATGAAAAATATGTTAACACTGCTGAGCAAAAAAGGAATAGTGAAACTGCCAATTAAGTCTTGGGACAAATCCCTCTAATAGGATGCAGGAGGAATACAGTTATTCAGCTGCCACAGCTGTGACACATGGTTTCTTGCCTTCTCACAAGCTCTGACAGGATTTAATATACTTAGCAGTGAAGTTTGTTGAATCTGTTACACAGATTTTTTGTTTGTTTGTTTTTACCAAAATCTGTAGTGGTTTTGCCCCTTCACTGTTGCTCGCTCTGCTCTGTTTGCAAGGGGCTGCTGGCTTGGTCACCCTTGCTCTCTTTGAGCAGTGGATTGTTGCATCACAGGGGCTCAGCAGAGCACCTTGGGGGCTGGCATGCTCAGCACTACAACAGCTGGGATTTTGGTACCCAGCTCCAAGATCACTTTATGCACCCAACAACAGGGATGGGGGTAAGACATGGGAAATAAAAAATTAAATTAGTGTGAAAGAAGGACTATAAGCAATTTTCTGTAAGCCTCCCCAGATTGTTGCCATTGTATTTGTTACTATTGCTAATTCTGCTGGAGTTTTACCCTTCTGAGCATCAATGAATGCTTATATTGATGGATTATCAGAAGTTGCTGATAGTTTTAGTGCTGTTATCTAAGTTTGCTCTGAATAAAGTTATTAGGGAGGCAGTTAGAATTCTGGTAGTGTGACTGCACTCGTGCTGTTGTCATTGTAGCAATTCAGAAGCACCAGCTGTGTCAGGGTGAAGAACTGAAAAGCAGGAAGAAACTTAATCTTAGTTGACTTGTTTGCTATGGCACAGAAAGAACCTTCTGTTGCAGATTGGTATTATATAGGCACTAGATTGGAAGTGTGATGGTAGCAGTACCATTTTTTAGTGATATTACGTGGAGATAAGAGCATTATTGGCACATCCCAGACTCTTAGGCCCACTGCTGGTCTTTCACAAGATGCATCCAACCGTAAGTGACCACACCAGTGTGTGGCAGGGGCCTTTCACAGGCTGCCTGTAGACTGCTTTCCAATCATCACTGGCTGATACATCCCTGGCATAAAACATTGGCAGCATAATCCCAATGTAAATGTACATTACTACTATTTCATCATTAGTTATATGGGCAGCAAATCATCAGTGGTTCCCTGTTTGACAAAGCATTCAAGTACGTACTCAATTGTGGGTGTATGGTTACATGCTGTTGGCTTCCAGATAACTTTAATACATAACTGAGGTCAGCAGTGAGCTGCTGCAGGCATGCAAAAGAGGGCCAAGGCTCTAACCATCTTATATAAGCTACGAATTATGTAAATAGGAAATATCGGTGTCAACCAAGTTTTCTTCTAGCATTTGGTGCTAGCATGGGACATTTGCACAAGAGAGGTTGGTTCTTAGAAGACAAAACTAGAAGTCAATTGAATGTTAGTTAACAGTGCATTCAGAATTGCTCCTTAATTTTTATCTTTTTTTTTTTTTTTTGAAACTAACCTACCAAGGATGATGCTGATGCCTTAAGCTTTAGCTTTCATATTTGCAGATTCTGTGCTGCTTAGGTGTAGTTGTGAGCCTCATATTAAGTGCTAGTAAGCTCTCTTCACAGAGTAGGTAGACAAAACAATTTCTTTTCCTGCTGAAGGAAGGACAACTTTCAGCCCAAGAGCATAAACAATGGTGGACCGAAGAGAGGAAACAAGAAGGATGAGACCTCACAACCTGAAGCTGTGATTGGACAATTAAACCCCAATATGCAAATGAACCAAAACTTACAAAATGTAAGACCTCGTGACTGTTTAGCCATTTTCTGACCATTCTTATTCCACCTTGGGTGTAGCCCAGGTCAGTCCTGCCCAAGGTGGATCCTGGAGGCCTTTCAATAAATACCTACTTTAACCTCTAGTTCTGCCCAGTCTCTGTTTCAGGTCAGCCTTCCCAAGCCATCAGTTTCTATTTCTAATTCAAAGGTTGCGGGTTCGTGTCCCACCAGAGTCGCCAGAAACTGATGCCTGAAAATATGAAAGCTAAAGCTTAAGGCATCAATGTGTTAACTGTCCACCTGCTGTGGCACTTGTGTTTCAACTTCATGGTGCCTGGGAGATGATATTTCACCACTTTCTCAGTGTTTCTTCCACCTATGCGTTACCACTCCTGCAGTTGGAATTAAGTTTTTGTGTTGTATTGCAGATATATTTAGGCTGGTTGTAAATGGACTTGAGGCATTTGTTTATGCTGGCAGCTGGCACTGGAGCTCTTTGATGGAGCACTGGCAGGTAAATGGTGATGGCTCTTGGAAGACTTCTCTTGCCCAAAAGAAGGGACACCAGGTTAAAGACATCTGTGTATTAAGCCTTCTTAAGTCCACAGAATGTATTTCTCATCTGTATGAGGTTTTATATATATATATAAAAACTACATATAAACTATATATATATATATATATACATAAAAACTTCTGTATGTGTTGATAGTTCCTCTGACCTAGTAAGAGAAAGTGTACGATACTTACAGTGTATTAGTGCTTTAAGTTCTCCAGGACTAGCTATTGACTGTTTACAAAAAGTACATTTCTGGACCAAACATCTTGGAAAAAACATAGGACTTTATATCTAGAGAAGCAAACGTTTCTTTGCATCACAAATCCACAAGCTTTTGCCAATCCATTTCAAAGCCATTTCTAAGGTATAAAGTGGTCCAAAATCTGAGTTTAGTTTCACCTTTTCTTTCCCTCTGTTTCTGACTGCTCCAGATAATGATTATTTTTTCCCATTTGATGATCCAGGCTGTTCTAATTTCCCCCAGGGGAGCTAAAGCCCCTTTTTGGCATTGTTTTCAGTGGAAAATAATCCATTTTCAAAGTGGTGCTGGGTAACCTCAGAAGACAGGGTGGAATGCTGGGCCCAGGCTGATACAACGACGTTGATTAAAGATTCCTATCTCACATCTTGATTTAATTTTTTTTCCCCCTACTTTGCTTCTGTCTGAGTCCTAGATTGCAAAGTTAACTACAAACTTTAACTATCAAGTTGTTCCTTGTGCCTTGTGTGAACCTTTTGCTGACTTTGGTATTGAAAAAATTACTTTCTGAATGTTTGTCCTGGGTTGACGGTGCCTCCTATCCCAATTGTGCAGCTTTATCTCTATGTACTGCACTGTTATGTCTAACCGCTGCCCCCCCCCGCCCCTCGGTGGGGTGTTTTGCCGTGGTGGGGCTACTGGCTCTTTGGCTTTGGTTGCTAGCTCGGCTTGGCTGCAGGCTTTGCTTTGCTTTGCTTTACTGCTAGCTTTGCTTTACTTTGCTGCTGGCTTTGTTTTTTTTTTTGCTTTTGCTTTTGTTTTTTTCCCCTTTGCTGGTTTTCGCTGCTTTCGGTTTTTTTCCCTTTTCTTTTCTCTCCCTTCCCCCCCCGCTGAAGATCATTGGACCAGCTCCAGGCCTGACCTGGGAATATCTGGGGGTCCTCGACGCCTGAAGACAGAAGCTCTGTGCCCTCCCCTCACAGCAACTGCTTGAGTATTTTTCTTTTCCCTTGTGTTGGGGAGTGTCTTTGTTTATTTGTCAATAAATAAGTTTTTTCCACTTCTCCTCCGAGAAATTCCTTCTCAAACCCAGAGCTGGGGGGGGAAGGGGTGGTAGAAGTTTGTTTTTTGGGGAGCTCCTTCTGGAAACCTTCCCCTAATTTGTCCTAAACCAGGACAGTATACTTTTGGTGCATTGGCCGGGAAAGGGCCAGAGGAAGTGGAAAAAACTTTAATAATAATATTGGTGGTTCTAATTGTTGTGTGAGTGTATTGGTATGGTTTTTTCTGGATTCATAATGTCATTTGAGGTGGAAACCTGCCGGTATTTCTGGTCCCTAGGGTTTTTTGAAGTTTTAATACCTCTGTGGTACCTAGGGTTACTTCCTTACCCAGAAATAGCTCTGGTATTTTCCCTAATACGTACTTCTTTTAGCCATGGGGTACTAACCAGAATACTCATTAGGCTGGGCTTGTTTGTAATGATTTACAGGAGGGTTACAAAAATGCTGAAATCTGTTCCAGAAGTGTTTGGTTCATTGTTATGGGTGTTTACTCAGTTTGTTGGGGGAGAAGCAGGGGAAGGGGTTTTCCAGCCTCTGTTCTCCTTCTTCTCCTTTAGATTGCTTACATCTCCATTAGAAAATGTTCAGTCTCCCCTGAGTGTTAAAGAGACCATCTTTCTGGCATTTAATTTAATAAGTTTTTTCTATACTGTCCGTAGTTTATATAAAATGAAAGCTGAGATTTCCAAAGGGGCTAATGAGACTTCTGATTTAAGAGTAAAGCCAACCAAGAGAAATCTTGAGTGGAGTGGGAAATGAGAGGATATGAGCCAAATTTTAAAGGAATTCTCTGATCCTATAGTCTGGGACTTCCCATCTGAACAAATTCAGAACCCAGCTGAAGTGGCAAAGTACCTGAAAGAGAAGTGCCATGCCAATACTAAAGAGAAAAGGATTATTGTAGTGAGCTGGGCCCTGGCATATGTTTATCGTACTCTGCTAGATACTGCAAGGCAGCAGATAGAAGAAAGAGAACAAGGAAATAAATTAGTTACTATTCCAGTCACTCAGGCTGCAGCTAATATCCCAGGCTCCAGGCCAGTAGCTGAACGAGACAGTAGGCCTCAACCAATGGCTGTTGCTGCTAATACAAGAAGCAGAAAGTGTAAAAGCAAGACCGATCGCAAGGTGGAGGATGATGATGATGATCCAGGAGAAGGACCTTCTCCAAAATCAGAAGCCACATCGAGGGGTACAGATTCTAAAGCCAATATTGATTCCTTTTCCCTAAAAGACCTTCGAAGCCTAAGAAAAGACTACAAGCGACAACCCGATGAATCTATAATTAGTTGGTTAGTCTGCCTTTGGGATGCTGCAGAGAAAGCTACCATTCTAGATGACACCAAAGTGAAACATTTGAGATCTCTGTCACATAATCCTGTCATTGACCAAAGCATGATGAGGGAGGCTAGCCCTCACAGTCTCTGGAAACAAATCCTGGACGGTGTAGCACAAAGATACCTGTGTGCAGATGACCTCTATTTGCTCAAACACAGTGAAAAACCATAGAACAGAAGATCCAACGTCTGAGAGAGATGGCAATAGCAGAGCTCATTTTTTCAGATAACATAACAACTAGGAATCCAGACTTGGTACCATGTACACCTGTAATGTGGAGGAAACTTGTGCGACTTGGGCCACCTGAATATGCTTCTGCTCTAGCAATAATGAAGCGGGATGAGACATATGAGACTGTGCTCGATATGGCGAAGAAGCTTCGAGCATATGCAGATGCTGTACATGGCCCAGCTCATGCCAGAATTGCAGCTGTGGAAACACGTCTACAGAAACTAGAAGATAGGATAAAGGAGAATCACAAGAAACTCAGAGAAGAGATTAGAGAAGACCTCTTCCAAATTTCAGCAGTACAGATCAGAGGTTCTGGTACCCAACGCAGACGTTCCCCAGATAGGGAGAGAAGGTACACTCCACGAGCTGAGTTGTGGTTCTTCCTGCGTGAGTCTGGAGAAAACATGAGGAGATGGGATGGAAAACCCACTGCTGCTCTGGCACAGCAAGTACATGAACTAAAAAAAGGCAAGACCCAGAGAGGAAGTTCCACCAAAAAGGAAGCAGCTCCAATTGCCCGTAGGCAAACTGCCAGATATGATGATGATGACATGTCCAGTCCCCTTGAAGAAACCTCTAAGACATATGCCCAAGGAAAGAAAAAAAACCAGGCCTAGAGGGGCCATGCCTCTAGCCAGGTAGAGGCTAGGGAAAATCGTGTTTTTTGGAATGTGTGGATTCGTTGGCCTGGCATGTCTGAACCACAAGAATATGAGGCCTTGGTCAATACTGGTGCACAGTGCACATTAATTCCATCAACACATGTAGGGGCAGAATCTGTTTCTATTGCTGGTGTGACCGGAGGATCACAAGACTATACGTTGGTGGAGGCAGAGGTGAGCCTGACTAGAAATGAGTGAAAGAAACACCTTATTACAACTGGCCCAGAGGCCCCATGCATTTTGGGCATAGACTACCTTCGGAGTGGGTATTTCAAAGACCCTAAGAGACTCAAATGAGCATTTGGAATAGCAGCTGTAGTGACAAAGAGCATCCAGCAATTGAACACCTTGCCTGGACTGTCCAAGAATCCGTCGACAGTAAGACTTCTGAAGGGGGAAGAGCAACAGGTACCAATTGCCACTTCAATAGTGCACCGCCGACAGTATAGAACAACTCGAGATGCCGTGATCCCCATTCATAAGATGATCCGTGAGCTGGAGAGTCAAGGGGTGGTCAGCAAAACCCACTCACCCTTCAACAGCCCCATCTGGCCTGTGCGAAAATCTGAAAGAAAATGAAGACTGACTGTGGACTATCGTACATTAAATGAAGTGACTCCACCGCTGAACGCTGCTGTGCCAGACATGTTGGTGCTCCAGTACGAGCTGGAGTCCAAGGCAGCAAGGTGGTATGCCACTATTGACATTGCCAATGCATTTTTCTCCATTCCTTTAGCAGTAGAGTGCAGGCCTCAGTTTGCCTTCACATGGAGGGGAGTGCAATACACCTGAAACCGACTGCCCCAGGGGTAGAAGCACAGTCCTACCATCTGCCATGGACTGATCCAAGCTGCACTGGAAAAAGGTGAGGCTCCAGAACACCTACAGTATATTGATGACATCATTGTGTAGAAGAACACAGCAGCAGAAGTGTTTGAGAAAGGAAAGAAAATCATCCAGATCCTCCTGGAAGCCGGTTTCGCTATCAAGAAGAGTAAAGTTAAGGGACCAGCCCATGAGATCCAGTTCTTGGGAGTAAAGTGGGAAGATGGACGGCATCAGATTCCTACTGACGTCGTCAACAAGATTACAGCAATGTCTCCACCAACCAGCAAGAAGGAAACACAAGCTTTCCTAGGCGCCATAGGCTTTTGGAGAATGCATATCCCTGAGTACAGTCAGATCGTGAGCCCTCTCTACCTGGTTACCCGTAAGAAGAACGATTTCCACTGGGGCCCCGAACAGCAGCAAGCCTTTGCCCAGATCAAGCAGGAGATCGCTCATGCAATGGCCCTTGGCCCAGTCAGGACAGGACCAGATGTGAAGAACGTGCTCTACTCTGCAGCTGAGAGCCATGGTCTGTCCTGGAGCCTTTGGCAGAAAGTGCCTGGGGAGACTCGAGGCCGCCCACTAGGATTTTGAAGTCAAAGCTACAAAGAAGCCAAAGCCAGCTACACTCCAACTGAGAAAGAAATTTTAGCAGCCTATGAAGGAATCCAAGCTGCCTCAGAGGTGATTGGCACAGAAGCACAACTCCTCCTGGCACCCCGACTACCAGTGTTAGAGTGAATGTTCAAAGGAAAGGTCCCCACCACCCACCATGCCACCAATGCCACATGGAGCAAGTGGATTGCTCTAATTACACAGCGCACCCGTATGGGTAAATTGAATCGTCCTGAGATTTTGGAAGTGATTACAAATTGGCCTGAAGGTGAAAGTCTTAGTCTCACAGATGAAGAACCAGAACAAGTGACACGGGCTGAAGAAGCTCCACCATATAATCAACTGCCAGCAGAGGAGACACATTATGCTCTTTTCACTGACAGTTCCTGCCGCATTGTAGGGACAAACCAGAAGTGGAAAGCAGCTGTGTGGAGCCCCACACGACAAGTTGCTGAAGCCACTGAAAGAGATGGTGAATCAAGCCAACTTACAGAACTCAAAACCGTTCAATTGGCCCTGGACATTGCTGAGAAAAAAAAGTGGCCAAAACTCTACCTCTATACTGATTCATGTATGGTAGCCAATGCTCTGTGGGGATGGCTAGAGAAGTAGAGAAAAGCTAATTAGCAGCGTAGAAGAAAACCAATTTGGGTTGCTGAAGAGTAGAAAGACATTGCTACCAAAGTAGAAAGACTACCTGTGAAAGTCCGCCATGTAAATGCTCATATCCCCAAAAGTAGAGCTAATGAGGAGCATCAAAACAATAAGCAAATAAATCAGGCTGTAAAAATAGAAGTGTCAAAGATAGACTTAGATTAAAAACACAAAGGAGAGTTGTTCCTAACCCGATGGGCCCACGATGCCTCAGGTCATCAGGACAAAGACGCCACCTATAAGTAAGCACGAAACCGAGAGGTGAATCTAACCTTAGACGGTATTTCTCAAGTTATCCACGATTGTGAAACGTGTGCTGCCATCAAACAGGCCAAGCAAGTGAAGCCCCTATAGTATAGTAGACAGTAGTGCAAATACAAGTATAGAGAAGCCTGGCAAATTGATTATATCACATTACCGCAGACACGTCAAGGTAAGCACTACGTGCTCACAATGGTGAAAGCCACCACGGGGTTGCTGAAAACCTACCCTGTTTCTCATGCTACAGCCCGTAACACCATCCTGGGCCTTGAGAAGCAAGTCCTGTAGAGACATAGTACGCCTGAAAAGATTAAGTCAGACAACAGGACTCATTTCAAAAACAGCCTTATCAGCACGTGGGCTAGGGAACACGACATTGAGTAAGTGTACCATATTCCCTACCACGCACCAACTGCTAGGAAAGTGGAGAAGCACAATGCACTGTTAAAAACCCAGTTGAAAACATTGAGTAAAAAATCTTTCAAAAGCTGAGAGCAGCATTTAGCAAAAGCCACCTGGTTGGTTAACACCCGAGGTTCCACCAACCGAGCGGGTCCTGCTCAGTCTGAGCTCCTTAATATCGTAGATAAAGATAAAGCCCCAGTGGCCCATGTCAGAGGTTTATTAAGAAAGACAGTATAGACCAACCCTGCCTCAAGTACAGGCAAACCCATCCGTGGAATTGTTTTTGCTCAAAGACCAAGTTGTACATGGTAGATAATGCAAAAAGATGAAATAACACACTGTGTACCTCAAGAAAATCTGAATGTGAGGTAAGACTCTTATATAAATGTCATTGTTGGCTGAATGTTACTACATAGAACAGAAAAGAACGTATAAGTGTCAAAAGTCTGAGCAAATAAAATAGAAAGAAATGTGTAAGTGTTGAAAGTTTAAGTAAGTGAGATACAAGTTTTTTATTGTATGTTCACGATATGGGATAAGGGGTGGAATGTCCTGAGTTAACAGTGCCTCCTATCCCAATCGTGCAGCTTTATCTCTATGTACTGCACTGTTATGTCTAACCGCTGCCCGCCCCCCCCTCGGTGGGGTGTTTTGCCATGGTGGGGCTACTGGCTCTTTAGCTTTAGTTGCTAGCTCGGCTTGGCTGCAGGCTTTGCTTTGCTTTGCTTTACTGCTAGCTTTGCTTTACTTTGCTGCTGGCTTTGTTTTTTTTTTTTTTTTTTGCTTTTGCTTTTGTTTTTTTCCCCTTTGCTGGTTTTCGCTGCTTTCGTTTTTTTTTCCCTTTTCTTTTCTCTCCCTTCCCCTCCTCCCCCGAAGATCATTAGACCAGCTCCAAACCTGATCTGGGAATACCTAGAAGTCCTCAATGCCTGAAAACAGAAGCTCTGCACCCTCCCCTCACAGCAACTGCTTGAGTATTTTTTCTTTTCCCTTGTGTTGGGGAGTGTCTTTGTTTATTTGTCAATAAATAAGTTTTTTCCACTTCTCCTCCGAGAAATTCCTTCTCAAACCCAGAGCTGGGGGGGGAAGGGGTGGTAGAAGTTTGTTTTTTGGGGAGCTCCTTCTGGAAACCTTCCCCTAATTTGTCCTAAACCAAGACAATGTTTAAAAATGTAATTCTGTCAGAAAGAAGCAAAAAAAAAGCCTATTTCAAAGCAAAAGGAAAAGCAAAACCCAACACATTCAGATAGAACAATGTAGTTTTAGTGGATATATTTGTTGATTGCAAAAAGAAAGTCATAGAATCATAGAAGCATAGAATTGGTTTGCATTGGGAGTGTTTGTAAAGATCATTTACTCCAGGCTCCCCCTGCCACATGCAGGGACACCTTCCACTAGACCAGGTTTCTCAGGGCCCCTGAGTTTCAACCTGGTTTCAAACATGTCCGTTAGGGGCTGCTTTTTCTGCATAGTGCCAGGGTGGGTTAAAGCATGCACGTGCTTGGTAGTCATTTCATGAGAATTTTGAGAGAAATAATATTCACAAAAAACTCTTAATTTATTTTTTTTTAACAAATGAATCATTTAATGTATATGGAGGTAAATACTCAGTTGAAAAGCTTGATTAAATTAGTCTTTGTTTCACAAGTCATTTATGCCTGTGCTACACTGAAGTTGAGAATACCATAACTTCATCTTTTCCTCAAGAAATTCCTCACCCAACCTTATGCAACTGGATTTTAAAGCGGGTCTTCAAATAAATATCAAAAATTGGTTTGCAGTAAAGGAAAAGGTTACAGTTCTAAGGGGCTTAACAGATACGAATAAAATCAAAATAGTAGTATTAGTAGTACCAAACCCCAACACATGTTGAATGAAATCACTGCCAACCTGGATGGTATATCCTATTGTTGAGAATCTTGGAAATATTTGGATCTCATTCAATTTTCTGGCCATATATTTTGAAAAATAATTGTGTGTATAGATGGTCTATTCATATGCCTGATTTTTGTGAGCAGGAGATTGTGCTGTAGAACTGTCCTATGCTATTCTCAACATGTTTGAAAGGTGATCTAGGAACTTTGGCTATCTAAAAGAATTAAGAATCCAGGAAAAATCACACAGCTTGGAGACCTGCTGTGATGAATTTTACATGTTTTCTTCCCAATCTGCTGCCCTGATGGTTAACAAACCTTCCTGCAGCTTGTCAGCAGACAAATGAGATGTCCCATACAACTTAAGCACAGGCTATTTAGATTGCATCATTGCTCTCTTACACCCAGCCACAGCCCTGACAAGCCTCTAGTTTTGCGCTGTTTTCAAGCCTAGACCGGGTAGAAGTGTTAGCTGGGTATTAGTCTTACAGGCTTCCTGGCTCCTTTGCTTCCTGGAAGGGTTCAGAGCAAAACTGAGATCTCCCCTCAAAGCCTAAAATTATTGCAGTCTCACCCATGGGCTGCCTGCCCTGCACACGAGATCTTGGGCTGTGTTGAACAGGTATGACTGCTTTGAGTTCACTGAAACTCTGAACATTCATCTCAGCTTAGCAGCTGCCTCTTACAGTTAATCTACTGTGCATTTGGCCATTGAACTGTTGTTATGAAAATGGCTATGGGAGGGAGAAACCTGGCTTTACAGGAACTTTCCTATTTCCTACATCTCAAGGTCTTGAGCCTATGCTCACCCAGGCCGCCAGAGACCTTTCTTCTTCTTTCACTCAGAAACTGAATCAGCACTGTTGCATGAACTGAGTTTATTTTGAATTGTTTTTTATTAGTGCTTTGAAGATAAGGATCAGGATGTTGCAATAAACTTGGAATAGGATACGCTAGCCAGCACAGACTGTGTAAAGCACTTGCTTTGGTCTCTCCAACTCAGCAGACAGACTGCTGTGAGTGCTGCTGCTCTTTACCAAACATTTGTAGGTAGATTTCAAAGTTCTTCCATCAAACATAAAAGTTGTTGAGTCCTGCAGCACTAACTATTCCTGTAGCTCTATCTGTTGCATTCACTTAGGAGTATTTTGAAGGGATGAATACACATTTTTCTGTGTTCAAAATGAACTCTTGTAGATTAAGGAGATACTAGAAAATACACAGTTCCCTCACAAGACATCAGAGATCTGATTTCAACTCATTTGAAGTGGGGAATGAGAAAATGTAATGATTAACTGCCAACAATGTGGCAAATGCTCAGACCCAACTTTTCACTCAGCCTCATCTGTTCAAAACTGTGTAAGGAAGTGTTGGGTTAGAGATGAGTGAAATATGTCCAACTATTCCCAGAAAATACCATGCAGATGCATACTACGCAGATGTACAGATTTCTTGTTGTGAAGGAAACTCAAGAAGAAAGAAAAAAGCAAGAGTTACACTAGAATTAGGTGGGGTAAAAACTGAAAAACAACCCTAAAGTCAGTGCTAGCTTTTAGAATTGCCTTGATCTCCCTCACTACAGTAGTTGAGTGTCACAGGCCTGTTACCGTTCACATTTGTGAACAAAGTGCTGTGCTTCACACCCTAGGTATTAATATCTATATTAATTGTATAATGGATTAATTAATATAGGTAAATTTTATATATTAAATTAATATCTATATCTGCTATTAGCTCCTAGTGTTTTTCTAACAAGCACTATGTCCAGCATTGCTGTGAAAGGAGAAGATGCAGTTGGAAAGTTTGTCTGTATTGAGGACTGAGACTAAAGAAAATGGAGCCTGCTTTTTCCGGCATGCTTGAAAGCTGCCAGTGGGAAATGTCTTCGACAATAAAATCAATTGTCTGAGAAAAAAAAAAAAAAGAAGTTGTCAGGTGAAACAGAATGAAGAAATAAAAGAGAGTTGCTCTAAGTATAAAAAGATGCTAGTTATAATTCAGGATTATGGTATAGTATACACATGTGATTTTTATGCATATCTAAATGTAGCAATCAACTTGGCCAGTATAAAGCACATTGTGGTCATTGTGCCAAACCTTTTGGTATGGCTGTATTATTATTTTCCAGGGTAGAAATATCAATAGTCCTAGTTCAGGAGTTTAATAAGCTGCATTTTTAGGAGTGTTTTAAAATAAAATAAGCAGTTGCATCTGTACCTTTTATGGGAACACTGTTTCATGAACTTTGGTGCATAATGCTTCAGTTTCCAGGGTTGCCCATTTTCTGGTCTTCTTGCTCTTAGTTGTTGTAGTAATGTACCTTTTTTGATGGTGGCTGTGGTGCTTGGCAGAAGGCATGTGGGCTATTAGAAAGTTTAGCTGGGGGAGCAGGGAAATCCCTTCTGGTGCACAGTCATTGAAATGTCACCAAACTCAAATTTGTTACCTCACACCTTTAGTGAAGATCAAGTGATACAGATTTCTTAATCTATTTATTAGTTAAAATAAGCGTTTGTAAAACATCCTGTAATGCTGGCAAATACCCTCTGTGCTTGGTCATTCTTTCTTGCCTTCATTGACAGGACCAGGTCAGTGGCATGTGTGGTACAGGAGATAGATTGCTATGAAACATAAGAAAATGCCCTGAGATTGGCTCAGCTGGTTACAGCACAGTTCTAATAGCACCAAGGTTGTGGGTTCCATCCTTGAACGGGCCATTCATTTAAGAGATGGACTTCATGAGCCTGGTGGGTCCCATCCAATTCACACTATTTTGTGGTTCTGTGAAAATGCACCATAGTGAATGGATATGTTTCAACCAAGTACCAGTACCTCATCTGAACCGCCTGGTGAGACCAGTATAAGAAAAAACCTGGCATCCAGATCTCCTGAGACTTAATTAAGTGTCTTGAATTTCAGGCAGAGCTTTTGGTTATTCTGCCAGTAGAAAGCAGCATATGGGTGTAGAGGGTTGCAGTGGTGGTGCTGAGAAGACTCCTGCACTCCTATAGGAGAAAGGAGGTGGCAAACCTTTTGCATTCTTGAGTAGGCGTTAAAATTCTGGGATTTTATGACTGTAAAAGAAAGGGCATTATACCTAATTTTTACTTACTCCATCAGATTTGAAGAATGCAGGTATTCTGGGCTTATTTTGACAGAGCTTTGGGCTCAGTTTACATATTTATCTCAATGCACTATTATATTTATTCTGTGACAAGCAGAGTTAAATTAATTCATAGATGTGGATAGGATGTTTTTGCTAATCACCTAATTTCTCAAACTGTTTGTAGTGAACTTTGTGACTTTGTTACCAGTTACTCCTTCCTCTCACCTCTATTTTGATGATTATTGAATTGTTAAAATTAAAGATTTTAAATTAAAGATTAAATTAAAGATTTTTGAGAATCGCACAATTGGTGTGGATCCTTTTTGCAGGATTTCGAAGAAATGCAAAGAGAATTTGCATGGAAGTAGCAAAAATTCCACACAAACTCTCTTTAAATGTTTGTCTGTGCAATGATCTCTTACTCCTCCAAAAGTATGAATTGCATCTGCTGTGTACTCTGCAGCCACTGCTATGAGGCATAAAGGACCCATCTTTTCCTGCAGAATTGTGCTGCTTAATCTCCTCTCTATTATTTTCCTAAGTGTCCTCTTTTTGAACAGAAACTGAATTAGTATATACTTCATTGCCTTTATTTTTCCTCTTAAAGTCATCCTAATTTTCTTCTTAAATCAGTATCTGTCCTCGTTCCCATATATATAGTACAGTAGTGGAATTCTGCCTGCAGGAAAGAACGTGATATCCAACATTTTCTGCAGAGTCATGTAAACCAGATCCGAGACAGTTCAGCCAACACAGCAGTTAATGTACCAGTGTTTTGCTTGTAGCTTAGCCTGGAAGAATGGCCCAGATAGGGAGAGTTTTTACATTGGGAGACCCAGGCTGAATCCAGCTTCCAGGCACATTCTTGAACCAGTTTTCAAATCCCTTTTTGCCTTGGTCCCTCATCTGGAAAATTGGTATTTGGATTTTAGAGCCCTGGAGGAAGAACATAAGGGAGTAGAAGGACAGATTATATGTGAAGACAGATACATAGGTGAAAGTTGAACCTGATACTAATTGTTACCATATCTGTTTTTTTGGCATCACTCAAAAATGTTTGCCATTCTTTTATTTAGATATACTTGTTCTTTAAAGCAAGGGCTACTAGCTGAATATACTTGGATAACAGAAAAAATACACTTTATCAAAAATTGAAACTACCAAAGCACACATGATGGCTCTATATTCAGCATGTAGGGCACCCCAAGGAACCTCTGACTTGCCACCAGCTCAGGTCCCTCACCAGGTTAGTGCCCAGGACCTGTCATGGTTACCTCACAGATTTTATGTTGGTCTCCTCAGTTACAGGACTTGTCCTTAGGAAAGAAGAGGTCTGGTAAGATGTGTGGACCTCAATTACTTTTCATAAGATCGAGATCAAAAGGAAGGTTCTTTGATAAGTTTTCTTTCTTCCTTTTTTTTTTTTCCTCTCCACAGTCCTCTAGGAATAGTTTATACCATATATAGACTTTTCAGAATAATTTCCAGCATACCAGCAGGTTTTCTAGCTGGCTCCCATGATACACTGAAATGAACCTCATCTGGGCATGCTGTGTACTCTCTTCCCGTATTCTGACCCTCTTTGATCACAGCAATTGAACAAGGAGTTCAGATGCATCCTGGTTTGCCCCCCTCTATCTCTCCACTATTTCCCCTTTTTGAAGACCACATTAATAAAAAACAAGAATGTGGTGTTCAATATAAAAAATACTGTTAATACCTCAGCCAGCATGGAATTTTTGTAGATTGGCCCCTTTTATTTTTGAATTTCCTCTTCTTATTAGAAGACACACAACTGTAGTAAATGTATGCTTTGTCTTTTTCATTTCCATTAGTGTGTAACTGCTTCCTTCTTTAGCTCAGCAATAAAATTAAAGCAACCTCTCAGAAGCCATTTTTCTCCACTGCACTTTAAATGTCAGTGTGGTTGTCTAAGCATCTTACTGTTATGATTTTGGACGAAAATGTAACACTTCTCTAACTTACAGTTTGAATGCTTCTGCTTCCCCAGTTAGGCTTTGCATATGACACAGGCTTTCTTGTAGAAAAGAAAGAGTAAAGTGGGACAAGAGACTTCCATAGCTGTTAATTCATGAATCTGCCTCAAAACTGTTAATCCCTGGAGACTGTGTTTTAGTTCACTGTATTTTCCTTAAGATACAAAATATATTAAATATATATTACATGTATGAAATTTAGTAAAATGTTTTACTATATTTATTAAATAGAGAAGATAGAATTCTGCTTCATAATTTTTGCTTCTCTGTGTCACTGCCACTCTGTGTGGTTTGCAGTATTTTCTGTTCAGGTAATTTTTTCTTTTTCACTTTCTCACCTGCAGTCTAGCTTCCACAAATACACACTCTTCTCATGTTTGGTGTGTCTTGGGACACTCTTCCAGGGCCAACTGGAACTGTAGAGCCTTTTGCATTAAGGGTTGTGCATGGCTGTAGGGAGAAAGACATGATAGACCACCCAAAAGTAGGTTTGCTTCCAGATCTGCACTGCTCATATGGATATCTGTAATAGTTGTGGATGCAAAAGAGAGATTTGAGGCAAACTTCCTTAGAGTCACGATATACTTCAACTTTCCTTACTGCCCTGCAAAATTTTCCCTTTTTGCTTCCTTGACAGCCCCTTCTGATGAAGGGATGCAATGTGAATGCCCAAGTTAAGTTCAGCTGCTGGCTGTGGAAGATCATTCATGGCAAAGCATCAGACAAAAATTTTTGATTTGCTACACAGAAATTGAAGGCTATGTTAAAGACATATTGCCACTTACTAGAATGGCTTTTGTATAGGAACTGCCAGAGCTCCAAGGGTGTCCCAAGGCATTGGGCCATGGGACATGATCTGACAACTGAGCACAAGATTTTCCTGATGTCATCATATGATGTAGTACTACAGTTACTCATCTTGGAAGTTGTTTTGTTTGATTTCCCTCCTGCTCAGAAGGGTGGGTTAGGATTATTCGTCATCTTTGGATAAAATGACGTGAAGTTACGTGGAACAGATGGACCAGACTTTACCTACAGGTCTGAATAGTTCAATCCCAGTCTGCACCATTTCTGATACTGTGGATATTATAGCACCGATAGCATCCTGCCACTTGAGTTATTGGTTAGTTACAGAAAAAAATTAAGCCTAAACCAGCATCCTTCTCATTACCACCCTTTTCAAAGTGTTGTCTTCCAAAGATTTTGCAGTAGGTTGCCTTTCATCATAGAAGTAAGTTGCCATCTGAGAAAGAAAAAAGGGAGACATTTCACTCATTGGACCTCCAGGAAGTTTTAGTCTTTCCCTTTTATTTGAAACGATGCTTTTGATTTGTGTGTCTGATTTAATTTTAAATTCTTCTTTTTTCAATGAAAACAGTTACTGTAAATGTCCTGTATCTTTAGAACCAAAGGGAAATGAAAATTTTAGACTAGATATTGATACCTCCTGCCTCCATCTGAGGTTCCAGCTTTCCTGCATGGACACATGCAGATGAAAGCTGATAACTCATTTTCTCTGACTGCCCTGGAGAAGCAACATTCTCAGTGGTGGCCACCACCTGCTTGACAAGAGACCTGACAGGACACATTCTGTACAGCCAAGATACAGAAAACACTGCAACTGTTCTCATGTAGAAGGAAAAAACATCAATGAGGGGAATGAAAAAAACAACTTCTCTGCCTGAGAAAAGGCATCCCACAGCACCACCTAGCAGGCACAGATGGATATGAATGAACAGTGTGAGGATAGGACTGGAGCAAAATGCTCCTGGGAGAATACAATGTTGAGCAGGACTATGTGCTTTAAAACACCTATTCCATCTGATACCTAGCACAGGTCATTGATATAAACTGAGTTGTGCTGTCCTTTCTTCAGGTAGCTGGTATATATTTAGTTTTGAATATCTGTAGCTTCATATAGCTAATTAATCTCTCTGCATGTCTAATGAAATACATCTTCAGTTTTGGCGTATTTTTTGTAATCTGGATTTTTTCTCTTTAACTCCATGTATTTCTAACACACCTAGCTTAATCAGAATGATGGCATTAGTTATCATGGAATTTCATATTTTTGTCTGCAGTCAGTCTGAGGTGCTGGGGAAGAATTACCCAGCTGCCTGCTGAGGAATACTGCCAGAGCACAGATTCTGAAGAGGCCAGCAAGCACATCTTCATCCCACTCCCATGGCTAGGAAAAATGTATTATAAAATAGTTAAGCTAAAGCTGCTAGATGTCTCTGTTTCTAAAAGTTGTTTTATATGTTTGTTTTTCTAGGGGGCCCAGAACATGGAGCTTTCTTTTGAGCCACAAATGTGAAGTATTTATTTGTGATTCTGTAGCAGCCTATTGCCTCTACTTTGTTATTTGGTTAATTTTGTTCATCTCCATAGCTTACACAGTCTTTTAGCCTTCATCCTGCCATCCTAAACAGGCAGAAATGAAAGACTGGCAATAGCCACTTGTGGCAAGCTGTCTATGAGATCAAGGCAAAAAATCAGGGCTGCAATTAAAGACGTGATTTCAGAGCATGAGTTGTAGATGGCTATGCTGAGCTAGAGCAACACTGATTCTCCTATGAATTGTGCTGTGGATATATGGGTTTAAAAAAAAAAAGACTCAGTGGTTAGGCAGGAGGAGTAGACTTTCAGCTTGCAGAGATTTTTAGTTTGCCATTATGCATTTACACTGATCTATTGTACTACTAAGAGGCAGTACAGAGATATCTCTGGCAGCAAGACTGAAATCCAGTCCTTTCCAGGTTCTGAGATCTTATTTTCCTGGTTAAAGTAGGTGACTTTCTATCAAGACTCTTAATTTGCTCTGTAGCATTGGCAAAACTGTTGTTGTTGTTATTATTATTATTATTAATAATAATAATAATAGTATTCAAAGCTATATGACTAAATTCCTATATGGAAACCTAAAATAATTATTTCAAATATTGTGAGACATTTTGCTCTTATAAAAGGAAATGTGCTCATGTAGTGACCTGGCAGGGAGGAAGTGGAAACATCACCAGAAAAACCCAAATTTTTTTCTGGTGTTTCCATGATCACTGTGGTGGTATCTTTCATGCCATTCACAGGGTTGCTCCATGTGAGAGCCTACCATGAAAGACTTTCTAAAAGCAAGAAAATTACACCAAAAGTAAGAGTTCAGTGTGATTTTAGTACTCTCAATAAAGTCACCCCCTCAAAACTTGTGCTCCACTGTGTTGAAAGGGTCAAATCTCAATTACATTTGCTTTTGGCTAAATCTACAGGGTTTATTCCCATCAGGCATTACACAGCTACCGCAGTACATTTCAGTTGAGCTTTCTTGGATACAAAGGATCATGTTCTGGAGCGGTTTATTTTACTGCTTTTTTGAACTGCTGCCCCACATTAGAGCATCACTGTATTTACTGATTTTGTCTGCAGTTACTCTTGACTTCAGAAGAAAGTGGAAGTAATCTGTTGTGGTTAGTTCAGGAAAAAGAAAGGGTTGGGTTTTTTTGGTTGGGTTTCCCCCCCGCCCCTTCCCTGTCTCCTCTCTATCCCTCTTTCTGTCTGTACTGCTCCCAAAGAACTGAAACAACAGCTCAAAATTGATCTATGATGCAAGTCAAATCACTGCTGATTATGATCTTATGCTTCTGTGGGTTCAGCTCTTTGAATGACCCTGGCAATTACTTGGCTAAAAGCTATTCAAGTCCCAGATGCTGAATAATTCTTAAATACTGCATCTGAAATATGTTTCATTCTGATGAAGCAAAACTGAAAAATATGTGTGAAATAATGCCACAAATAAAGGCACATCTCACTGTGCAGTGGCTTGGTCAAATGTGATTAGTCTTTAGGTCCAGAACAGTGCATTAAGGGTCAGATGAACAGAAACAGCTATAGCAGACTACTATATAACAGACTCTATTTCTGTATAACAGAAATAGCTTGGTAGCTACAGCCTCCTAGGAATAGAGAGATACATTCTTGACTTCAGTTACCTTACTACATTGCTGTTGGTGTTTGTGGGCTTGTGATCACATCTCAGGTGATTTCAGAGGATGCTCTGTTGCACTTCTGAGACTCTTTTAACCTCACTTGGAAGATAGGAACCTAGTCCAGTCTTGTCTTTGAGCTGCATATCCAGATTTCCAGAAAGGTAGGCTGCAGGGAGACTATACATGCAGATGGGTTAGTACAGAAGCCCTGCTGGACGTGTCAGTTCTGAACCTGAGTTTCCATGCCTCGAATACTTTTCATAGCCAGGTTTCAATTCTGCTGTATAGAAAACATGTTTCTATCCCTTTCTGTCTGCTGTCAAACTAGACCCAAAGTGAGCATTGCTGCGGAGGACCTGAGACAAAACCTGTGAGTCATTGGAGGTTCCTCAGCAAACCACTCAGTATTCTCTTAAGTGCTTGAGAAAATGTAATTAATCTGATATACAATATGACAAATTTTTACTGTAATCCCAGACCACAGCTGGTGTCCAGAGAGCTACTTGGATGTCATTGCATAAAAGGTCTTGTCTTCACATGGTATGTGAACTGAGAACTACATTTTGGGTATATGCATGGGCATTTGAATCTTAAAATATGTGGAACTGCTTTGTTATACTGAAATTAGGTAATCTCTGGGATCTGGTGAAAATAAGTGTTATGGATTTTTTGTCCCTTTCAGTATTTGTGTGTTTGGGGGCTGGTATGGGTGTGTGAGAGAGAGGCAGAAAATAAGTTGCAAGTGCCATGCTTTGAAAAATAAAGGATAGTTTAAAAGACATATTTAAGAATCAGCATTTTTTTAATTCATGGTTTTTTATATCTGTTAATTTTTAGCCACGTTTAATAAATTAGACACCGTCCTGGACAAGTGTAGGTGGCTTTGCAGAGTTGGACAAGATGACCTCCAGAGGGATCCCTTCCAACCTCAACCCTTCATCTGAATCACCTGAACTTCCTCCTCCTTTTTCTGCTGTAGTGGTACCCACATATGTTTGCTTTATACTTTGAGGAAAACTATAAAAGCCAGATTTTTTTTATGAGCTGCAACAAAGGAATTTGCTTTTAGTCAAACTATGGTTGGGATCTGGACATGGAGGTTAGTGAAGCTGAAGTAAACTTCATCTAATCTGCAGACCTTTGGAACAAGTGAACGTGAGATGTGATCAGAGTTAAGCCCATATTGGGAAGCATTTGCCACATCACCAGAAGTGCTGTATGGAAACAATTCCATTTCTCTTATCCAAGCAGGACTCTGAGGAGTCTTTTTCCAGCTCTTTCACCTTTCTGTGATTCAAAACCAACTATACATATTTTGAGTTTGTATGATTGTTTGATTTGCTGTAAAATTCGGGGTGGATATGATGAGTTTGGTTGATAAAAGTCAGAGGAAGGAGGTAGCTTGAGATATAGGAATTACATTATCTCCTTGAACACTGAGCTTTGTAACTCTTAAAAGTAGTTATCTCTGTAATATGAGAGCACTGTTGAGAGAAGCCTACAAGAATATAATATAATATATTCTTGCAGTTGTCCAGTTGTATACAGAAGTTGCATACTGGCTAGCATTTATGAAAATTAAAATTGAGAATATCTCCATGCCTGTCCTCTTCTGGCAAAGGAGGGAGTTAGAATAATGTGACACTGCTAGGGCTGTGCAATTAAGCAATGCCTTAGCTGATATGCAGTGACTTGTGTCCCCAGAAATCAGGTTTCTAAATGGCTCCATGAAATATTCTACCACTCGCTTCAGAAACCCACCACATGGGAAGCTGGAAATGTGCCTGATCTGTTACATTTTTGTTTTCATCATGAAGTTCTTTGGATTTTCAAAAAAAGCATCTGGACTAGACTGATGATGAGAACTGGATTTGAGGATAGCTACCTCTTCCAGATTTGGGACAGACAAGCATTGCTGGAGAAATATGACCACTTCTGTTATGTTCACATGTCCCAGAAAGTATCTTTATTCATTAACTTTATTTGGCAAGTTGTCCAAAGGTAAATAAGTATGTCTGGTTTTGCAGTCAAGCCTTTGCTTCTGAATTGCTTTTTGTGCCTGATAATACTCAGAAGTTTGAGACAAGAGAACAACTTTCAGTCTATACATACAGCGAAACGATAGTACTTTTATCATTATAGTAATAAGTGGAATATATGTATCTCTTCTTTCTCTAGTTTTACTTTATTACATATTCTTTCAAGAAGAGTTTGTGGTGGGTTCGTCCCATGGTTTGATGTGTGATATTTGTTCTTTCAACAGTTTTATCATTTTAGTATTCAAACCACTACCAGTTTGCTTTTTAGGATGCTTTAAAAGAATATCCTATTAACAATGAATTGCTTACGAAAGATGTTGCAATAAGTAATACTTTATAATTTGGAGTCTTTGTTGACATACTATCTTCAACCATTTCCACACACTTTATTCATAGGTTGTTATGATTTTGTGTTTTTGCTGTTGAAATGTTGTCTATAAGATTGCACAGTGGCAGGAAAGGACTGCTAACCATATCATTAAACTTACATTTGTTTTCAGGTGAAGTTATTTAAACACAGGCATAGCTTGGGTATTTAATATGAGTACATTTTAATGAAACTGTTGAAAGAACAAATTTCACGTGCAGAAAACCACAGAATAATAATAGAGTAGTTTTCCACTGTACTTGCAAACTCAAATAGTTTTTTCCCCTAGGGTCCTTGAACTTAACCTTGATATTATTTAAACAGGACATTGCCAGGGCCACTAACTCTAGCAAGTTGTTTCATAAGCAGTAGAACTAATGAAGCAATTTGTTATCTTTGTTTTCTTTCTTCCTTGCTTTTTCCTTGTCATCCCACATGCTCTCTGTGGCTCAGTCCTGCTGTGTGTCCCATGCCTGTTGTCTTTTGTGCAAATGGCAGCCTGCAGCATGGCTGGTGGAAGACTGAGGACTAATTTTCTAGCTGTGGCCCTTTCAAAATGACTGGAAACTTCCTTTTCTCTTATGTGATTGCCAACTTGGGTTCTTCTGTAATGCCTTTTTCAACTTGAGTAGGAACATAGCTCCATTACTGTCAAGTATGACAGTGCAGTGGGCAGATAGATCCTATACTTACAGAAAGAGTCCAAAAATAGGTAGTGGGAGGGACAGCACAGCTGTCTAAGGAAACAAGGGTGAAAATGCTGTGCTCCTCACAGCTGTTGTGTGTTTCAGTGGGTTTAATTTTGTTAAGAGGTTCCAAGAGAACGTACTCTAATAGCTTTCTTATTTCTCTGTTTTCCTCTGGCTTTGACCATCATTCATTCATTTTATTGGTGATTGCTTTCACAATCAGGGACAGGGTGACCTGAGCTTCCCTTGAGCCACTCTGTGCCTTGGCCAGGAGGAAAATTAACATCCTGAAGACATTAAAGTTTTGATATGCTGCTTTGTACACAGTTCCCATATCAAACATACTGCAGGTCTGAAGGATGTGAAGCATTCACTGCTGCTGTCATGAGGAAATTTCTGGTCACCAGCTATATAAATCAGAGGTCTGACTGTGACTGGGAGTGGGTCTTGGAAGAAAGTATTTTGTTGTGGAAAATTAATGTGGAATTAGTGAACTTCCTTCTACATTTCTAATCATTCAAGAAAATTATAGTAGTAATTTCATCTTAAATCTGAAGACTTCATTTGGAATTTAAAATATTTCTATGTTAGTCAAACATTTACTTGGAGGCTCAGAAAAAGAAATAAGATGCAATGTTACACCTTCTGTTTGCCTTTTAAATGTACAGTACTTCAGCTTTTCTGTATATAAAATGTGATCAATCACAGCATGCATCATAGAACTATTGCATGACTTGATTAATTGTAGATGACTTTCAGATCCTTAAATGCTTTGCATAAGATATCTTAGGAATAGGTTATTGAATCCCTTCTCTCTTTAAAATGAATTGCTTTTTGTCTTGAGTAAGGACTTTGTATTACATTAGATGTTTTCACAATCCAAAATGTCATTCAGCAGTATAACAGAAGTTAAAAGAGTGTGATATGAAAGGGATTTCAGAGCAGGGAGTAAAGATAAAGTCCTATCTCCAATTAAATTCATAAAAAATCTTTTCCTCTCCCATATTTTTTGTTACACAGCTAAGGAAATATTAACTTGGCCCTGCCCAAGGAAAAGAAGTTGCTGAAACTGCCAATCTCTCAAACCTTTCCGGTTGCCAGAGGTTTAGCCCAATGACCATCTGTTGAGTACAGCATAGTTCAAGGCTAACATCATACATCAATTTAGGGGGCTGGTGGGAAAGCACAGCATGTAACTCCTTGGTCATAAGAAGAAACAAAGAAAAATAAATGACATGCCTAATGTCCTTTCATCATATTTCTCCTATGTAGTCAGACAAACCCCATTCTTGTGATCCATTTTATCTTGTGATCCATTTTATCTTGTGATCCATTTTAGTTTACAAACTCATTTCTCATATGGAATTCTGATGCTGCATGGCTTCAAATCTTGTTGCTTTTTATTAGCTTGCCTTACTGTTACCAAAACATGAAATCTCACTGTTGCGTCCGTTGCTGAACAGATCATCAGGGTAGCGTTCAAGAGAAACAAGGTTATTTTTCATTTATTCTGCTGGTCAGAAATACATTTTATTTAATAGAAATATGACTGATTCCTAAAGATCCATCATGTTTGACTGTGACTTACAAACTTTAGGGTCATGGATTTGCAGGAACTACCAAAAACTAACCTAGTCAGGCAGTATGTTTCCAGAACGACATTATACATACCACAATATATTATTGTTGTTGGTTTTGCATAAAGTTAGTTAAATATGTACCCAACCAAGATTCTGCTATCTAATGAAAGGAACAGACTGTACTAGACAATCTTACTCTATGATCCCTAACAGGAAAATGCTGGAAAACTGGGGGCTACACATAAATAAGTACATGTTTGTAGAAGACAAAAAGAGAATAAAGAGGTCTGTTCCTTATCATGTTTGATAGCACATTACACACAAGCATGAGTTTAACCAGAAATTGGTTCTCATGTTACTGTGGTTTCTCTCAAGCTAAGTGTTTTATACCTTATTTTAGATAATTTGATCACAAGCTTTATCCAGACAGAGAAGATGGTTCTAGAGGTACTGATAGTGTTTATTTTCCTGGAGTCCTAAAAGATACCAGTGTTTGGGAACAGTTAATAAAAGAATCAACAGATGATATAATGAAACTGTACTATTTGAAGAGAGAAAAAAAATTAAATCTGAGTGTAAATCTTTACAAGCGAAGCATAATTCCTGGTCTGGACACAGGCTGATGGCAAATTTCCAGTGAAATATTTTTGGTTTGTGTTTTGCAATGGAAAAAACTAAAACTTTAATTGAAACCAAACCCTTTTGTTTCAGCAAGATCTGAAAGAGCCAAATAGAAAGGCATTTAAAACTGTATAACACCTAATAGGCTTGTGGTTGTGCCCCTGACAAAGGTGCAAGGACACCAGCTCAGGAGTCACCTGAGAGTAAAGTTTAATCCTTTTATGTCCTATAATCTCCAAGTCCTACCGTGTCCTCCTCTCTAGTTAAATAATTGCATGTAATTTTTACACAATGACCAGTTCTCATGGGAGACACTGGGGGGATTGGTCTGGTTGTAGCACGGAAAAGCAGAACAAGATTGCTCTCCCTTTGTGTGTTGTCCTGGAGAGCTGTGAATGGTCTTTCATTCATCCTGTCACCAAACAACAACAACAAAAAGTCATTTTAGACATGGGAGCAGAAAATCACTTCCCCACCTCTTCAGGATTCTCATTGATATTCCAAAAGGAGGAGAGAGGAATGATCAAAAAACCCTGTAGCATCACATGTCTTGTGCCAAGCACTGCAGCCTTAGGTTTATTGAAACAATGTCTGTCTGATGTGGCAATTGCTGCAAGAGAAACGTAGCTACATCAGTAGTTCATTAGAAATGGCTTAACACAGGGCTGATTTCTACCCCAAACATTCTTTCAAAGCTCCCACCAGAAATGCGTGTATTCATCTGAGAGACACTTTGACCTGCAGTATTCTTTGATTTGTTGTATGAGTTGCCTACTTCTGTGTACAGACCGTTTTTTTGTGTTTCCCCCTTCTTCTGGACCATGATTGATGGTGTAAATAGTAATTTTCAGGGATGAGCCTTTTTTTTTTCCTGGTGACCATTCACTAATCACTATTTATTCATCCCTGTGTTTTGTTGGTAGGCCAGATGAATTTCTTTTTAATGACCTTCTTTCTCTTCATGTCAGAAGTCTCACCACAGATAGGTGACAGATACAAACCACATATGTAACAGTGTGCAGAACATGTAATCATTACCCAGTACATTTGCAAAGTTCTGAGAAATTTCACTTTCAGAATAGTAAATGCATGCATTTCTCTGCCGTTCCTAGCATTACACATTCTGTGGAAGAAAAAACTTAAAGGAACATTCAAAATAAGAAGAATTTTGTTTAACTGATCATTTTGGAGCATCTTGCGTCTAAGCTTGTAGGGGGTTTCATCTCAATCTAACTCCTTTCATAGCTTCAGTCCTGAGTTTGCAAAGCCCTTAACAACAGTTCATTTGCCTTATTTAAGCATCTCTCTTTGAAGATTTGAGCAAAAATGACTGAATATTACAATGCAATCTGGCATTGTTTTAATATAAAATTTATAAAAATCTTGTTGTTTAAAATACAGATATGGCGTCACATGCATTCTTATTTGTTATATTGGTACACTAGCCCACAGAAACACAGATTGTTTAATAGTTACATCTCTAATGATATAAAATGCCTAGCTGTTCACAATATTCAGTACCTAGAATGGGGATTATTCACATACTTTGTGCCTACTCTATTTAAGTATTGCCTCCCAGCTTTGTGGTCCTTCCTGTGCCGTGCACACCCCATGACTTGGGCAGATGCTGTGCCTCTAAAAAGAAAGTGAAGGAATTGGCATGTATTCATTGTTGTTCATCAAGCAGCTTTCAGGGCCCCAGCACATAGGAACTCCTTCTTTTCTCTGGTAAAGAAAGATTACACTGATTTACAAAGTTTTGTTTGGTATTCTGTAGGTAATTTGAATTGCTAAATTTTCTATCTTTAAAAGATGCTGCTTTAAAGTTCTGATGGAAATAAGGCTGATTAGAATTTCTTGGCTTAGGTGACACAGAAGGATCTCATCTTGTGATCATTCCTGCCTTCAGGAACTATGAATAAAAAGGAGCTGAATTACTAAATGGACTTGTCACCTGTTTTAGGAGTGAAGTAACTGACCTCAAATGTCAGTTTTGGAGAAGAGAGAGACTAGAAAGAATTTGGGTTATTTCTGTGTTGTATAAGGCACTTGCAAATCCTAGTATTAGGGAGTTTCAGATGTTCTGTCCCCTAATGTCTTTCCCCTTGCTTGTCTGGCACCCCAAGCCCCCATTTTGTCTGCAACACATTTCTGAAGCTCTTGCTGTAGGTGTTAAGGCTCTTTCTGATGTTTAGCCAGCCCTGCATGCTTTTGAGACAGCTGATCTCTAGTCATCACATCAGAGGTGGCTCTTCCTGCTTCTGCACTCAGTGCTGGAACTCTTGGCTGGCTTTCTGCACTGCAGATGTGGGAGAGGTTCACTAAGATGCTGGAAGCAGTGGAGACATATTTTTACATAAATACAGGTGAACAGTGCGTGAAATACTGAAATTACATTGTTCCAGAGATTTCAGAAAAATAAATATTAATTTAAAAATAGTGGGATATCATAGAATATCTATAATATATATCTATCATAGAATATCTATAACTATAGAATGGTATGGGTTGGGCTGGAAGGAACCTTAAAGATCACGTAGTTCCAACCCCTCTGCCACTGGGTTTACTTCCACTAGACCAGTTTACTCAAATCCCCATCAAACCTGGCCCTGGAATGGAGAACCCACAACCTCTCTGAGCAACATGTTTCAGTGCCTCACCACCCTCACAGTGAAGAACTTCTTCCTAATATATAAGTCTGCTCTCTTTCAGTTTAAAGCCATTACCCTGTCTCTTCTTCAAATCTGGGAAATTACTGGTGTTTCTTTTGAAACATGTGTAATCACACCATTTGATTCTGTCTACTTATTCTGAATAAGAGAATATGAACTGGAACAGGAGTTAATAGTGTGCCCTCGTGTGAATGAAGGTCAAATGCATCCCAGGCTGGACTGGTGGGAGTGTAGCCACCCAGTTGAAGGAAGTGCCTCTCCCTGTTTGGTGCTGATAAGACTTCATCAGGAGTTCAGGAGTCCAGTGTTGGGCTTCTCAGTATGAGATAGATATTTATCTACTGGAGCAAGTCCAGCAGGGCTCACTATGATGATGGCATGGGGTAGACCACATGCTATATGAGGAAGGGAACTGTATTTTTTCACCTAAGATAAGGAAAATTGTATTAGGCCCATTCCAACTTAAATTACTACTCTGAGATTCTCTCAAGCTCAAGATTTATATTTCCTTTTTCTTGATTATTACAAAAGAAAACAATGTATTATGATATTATATATTATAATATTAACAAAGAGTATTAATATTTATTTAACATATTTGTTGTTTGTTTTAATAAATAGTGGCTTCATATAAATACACTATATCCATATATTATGCATTTTATTTAAAAACTTATATAAAGCCTTTCATTCCAAGAAGGTCTCTCCTCTTTTTGTGAACAGAAGGTGATTTTATTTCCATGCAAAACATGACATTTAGCTGCATTGTAGGTGCTGGTGGGATGCCAATGGGCTCTTCCTGCAGCACTAGATGTGAAGTTGGGGGCATTTTTGCTCCCCACGAGAAAGAAGGGTTCCAGTTTCTCTGGGCACCTCTCCTTGGCAGGCTGAACACGGGTTGCACTGGGTGTTTCTTTAGCTGAAGCTCTGCCTGGCTGTATCCTACCAAGAGGATGAGTGCCTGACCTACAGTAAGTCCAAGTCTGTACCTGAATTAGGTTTCAGAGGATTTGGCTGTAGTAAATCTTTATTTAAAAATTCAGTGCCTATTTCTCCTTTAAATTTGAGTAGCATAAATCCAAAGTAGCTACATTTCCCCAAGTAAAATATTTTTATTCAATTTCCTTCCTTGCTTTCTTTCTTTTTAAAAGGAAAAATAATTGAATCCTGAATGTTTCGATCTGAACTCTACAAATATTGCTTTGGTCTCTAAGTCAGTGAACTTTGTGACAACATTCCTTGTAAAGGTTAAAGCCTTTCTAGACAAGTGATTAACAACTGCGATAAGCCCTTCTATGAGACATGAGTTTTGCAGCCTGATGTGTGGTATCTCTGTCTGAGTCTGTAATTGTCTAAATATAAAGAGATAAAAGGGAAAGGGATTGCCAAACTGCACTGTATAAGGTAAAGCGAGTCAGAGGGAAAATGCTTATAATTTTTCTTCTTCCTTTTACGTTCCTGGCTTGTTCTTATCTTTAGCCAGAAGATGCTAACATAATTTCCTCTCTATAAATTGGCTTGCACATGATACAAAAACATGACACGAACTTTCTTTTCCAGCTTAATAGAGGTTTTGATGCTTCAGTGTTTGGATATTTAAGAATCCTGATTTAATCTCAGAACTGTTAAAATTATTTTACCAAGTCAGTGAGTATGCACATTGCCTCAATGACCCTTCTTTATTAACTAAGCAGCAATATTTAAGATGGAAATTTGGATTTAATTAGAACAACCAATGTTTGCAAAGTGATGATAACAGTGCTTTTTTTGAGCTAGCATGTCTACCTCTTTCATTGCCTTTCTAGTCCTGTTAGAAGTGTGACTGGCCCATGGATTTTAACAAGACCATGCCTATTGAAGCAGATTCAGAAAGCAGTTGTTCCCTTCTTCAATAGTAAATGAGTACCAGAAAAAAACCCCACAGTCTTAAAAGCTTTCATGAAGTTTTTAACAGTGATTCAGATTATTAGTGATTCACCTGCTCATAAATGAAATATGAAACTTGTTTCTGTTGCTCCCATTGCTGTACTATCTGGGTAAATCATGTGAAATAAAATGATAGTGACTGGCATAAAGTCCCATAACTTCATGAAAGGAAGCAAGAAAGTCAGTGGATTGCTGCTGTTTTTTCCTGTTCAGCAAGCTCCCGATTTTGAGATTTAGTTATTTTATTTGCAATCTAGCTATCTAATTAATTGAACAGGTGTGTCCTGAAAACACATTTTAGAGCTCACACAGAAAGTTGTGAGGCTCTCCCACTTTGGCAATCAAATAGTTAATCACGGATGGGAACTTCAGCCCCACAGGTGGTCATTTAAGTGAACATTTAACAGATAGAACATCATATGGGAGGCCACATTAAAAAAATTCCCTGTGCTTCACACGGGTTTTGCCACCAGGTATCCCTGAACAGACCTTTCAGAGACTGCTTGGTGCCACAGTGGATAATTAGAGCTGATTTTAGTGTGAGCTTGTCAGGCTCTGGAGTGTTTTTGTGTCTGGGTGTGACAGGCTATCAGATGTCTCCAAGGGGCTTTGGCTGGCTGAAGACTTCAGTTTCGTAGGGGCAATGCAGCTGCTCAGTGATTGCCTGGTCTTATCAAGAAGTGCTGTTAATGCAGTTTTGAAAAGCACTGCAGGATGAGCAGAAAGATCGTGTGGGTCATGGGTAGCTAGGTAAATCCTCAGAATAGGCATTGTGCGGCTTAGTCTAGGATTGCAGTGTTTTGCGTTTGTCCTTGCCCAAAGCGTCCAAAGCAGCAGGCAGGTTTAAAAGTGCCCACAGGAGTCCCAAATGTCATTTTCTATTAAGCAGGAAACAGCATTGTTTTAAATGCAGGTTTTCTCAGAGCTGGTGTTTGTGCTGGTGCAAGAAGAAAGCACCTCCACTTCCAGGGCTGATTGACTCTTTTGTGAGGGGTTGGATAAGCCCTGAAAATTTGCATATTGACAAACTGAACTTAGAGTGTCCTTCTAGGACCTAAATGGCAAGCAAAACATAGCTTTCCTAATTGCTCCTTTTCTCTGGGACTGCTTCTGAGTGGCCTTTATTCCTTACAACCATCTGTTAGCTTGTTAAGCACAGGAAGCTGACACCTGCAGACAGCACCCAAAATCAGCCAGCTTGAGCCTTAGTCTGGTGCAACTGCAGTGGGCTGCCCTGAGGCTTCACAAGGTCCGCAGTGTGGCAAGTGCAGAGGGACCAGCTCCTTACTGCAGCACCTGCCATGGCCAGCAGGCAACAATCTGAGCAAAGGTACTGCCAAAGGTTCTTCCTCCTGGAAGAAAAAGAGATTTGCAAAAATATACTTAAGCCTGGTGTGTTCCCCACTGGTTGTTGTCAAATGGAGATGTATGGGAACTTTGCCATGCAGCACTTACATGTAAATTCATCCCATTGTCACCACATGGCCAAGACTTGAGGTTCTAAGAGCCATCAAAAGTAATATCTTAGCTTTCCTTTCCAAGGAAAAAAAACCTAATCAGATTAGCAGGTAGTATGTAAATTATTATCTGGGAAGTATGTTAATGCTAGAATAGTTTACAGTAATCTGGTATACCTCCTATTTACAAAGAAACGTTACAAAAAAGTGGAGACTTTTTGGAAATTATTTCAGTATGTTTATTGAACAACTGAACTTGATTCCTAAGAGAATGTCATTGCAGACCAGCAACACCATGGTATTGGCCTGACAGGCAAATACACCGATGTATGGTGCAGTTCACAGAAAGTGATTTGTTGTGTTATCAGGCGTCAATTTCTTTTAATTTGACTACCCCATGTATCTATGAAGTATCATTGCAGCAGTAAAACTGCAAATTAGACTAACTAAAGGTCTTAAGGGACCTGGTCAGGTTTGTCACTGAGATTTCCTGGCTGTCAGCTCTAAAATTCAACAATTTGACAACACAGCAAGGCTGAAAAAATTCTAGATTCAACAGCTGAATATTCTGCATTGCTAGTAGTGTCATTGCATGCATTAAGTTCAATTCTGCATGAGTGGGTAAACCCCAAGAAACTAGGGAAATATCTGGGATCACTGTTGACACTATAGCAGCAAGCTGCATTTTAGCTCATTACCTTCAAGTGAGCTCCAGTACGTCTCTGTGAGCGGCTATGTGAGCACAGTAGCTTGAGTCTATGCCTGTTGCACTTGCAGTCTTTTTTGGAATATAGACACAGTCACTGTCTTGCAACCATGTGTACATCTATGAAATTATTAATAATGAATTTTTGCTTCTTAGGAGAGTTGTGTTGAGAGGACTTGAAAAAAAAATTGGAAATGAAAATTAGTCAATATTGACAGAAACTGTAATCCATTATTTAGATTGAGAGTATAGCAAATTTGAACCAGTATCAATTCCCCCAGTAAAAGCCCTCTCAGCATGTAGAGCACTGCCTACTAAAAAATCTTCCCTCAAGTGAAGAGTTGGTTTTTCACATACCTGATCATGCCAAGTAATCATACTTGATTATCTCTAAAAATTCTTACTCAGCTCTTTTAGTCAAATTATTCTCTCTGGAAATGGGAGCTCTGTGATGAAATTGATAGAGTTTGGCTATTGAATTCTAGTAGATCCATTTAAGCAATGCTGAGTCTTTGATGAACACTCACTCCTAAGGATTTACAGAAACCTGAGTTTGAAAACTTGCAGGCAGAATTCTCACTTCCAGTAAATCAAACATTTTGTGACAGGGTGGGATAGCTGGAGATTAAACATGCTTCCCCCTGAGTTGTGTTTAGTAGTGAAGATCAATCTGTTTAATAATTTGGGGATTAAATAGTAGCATTATAAGAAGAGAAGAAAGCATAAAGAGGAAATCATCCCATCATACAGCATTTTGACAGGATTAAAGGCTCAGAGCAAAAGGAGGAAATAAATGTATTAGCTCAGTAGGTTCTGCATACATCAAGCTTTGGGGAAGCAATGTTGGGGATATGCAGAGGTTGGATGTTCACCCTTTTGTTACTTGTGGCAGTATTAAGCTTTCATTTGGATTCACAGACTACTAAGGCTTCCCTAGGAGAGCACTGTCCAGTGAATGAAATTCTCATCCAGCTGACTACCTTTCATTTTTTCAGTCCTGTCACAGCTTAATCTCTTCTGTTTGTTTGTTGCTACCAGATGTGGACTGCTGGGCTTGCCTCTTGCCCAGTGTCATTTCACACATCTGGGAATGCTGTGGTTTGGGGAATGATGAGCTGCACTCTTTTCTTCCAGTTTCGCCTGGTGGTAAAGACAGCCCTGAAGCTGCTGCTGGTGTTTGTGGAGTACACAGAATCCAACGCACCGCTTTTGATCCAGGCAGTATCTACCGTGGATGAAAAGAGAGGTGAGTAGCCTTACCAGGGGGGTGAAACATCCCAACACTGCTGAGCACTGCTTTCAGTGGTTCTAGAGTTGCTGTCATTGATGCCTGCTTTGTCCAACATAGTCTTCATTTCTTAAAAGCATTTTTTCAGTATCCGTATAATCTATGGTTGTTTGAAGAATTATAATGGGAAAGTGAAGAGTGAAAACTGAGGAACTTGGTTGCCTTCTGGGGCACCAGTCATTGTCCTTTCCCTACACCCACATGCCAAGTAAACCCCCCCCGTATCTTCCGACCTCAGAGGCTCCTTTGGGCAAGACCGTCTTTCCACTTCCTTCTGGGAAGCAGCAGTCTGATTTAGAAGAGAAAATGATATCTAATCAGTGTAATCCCTTTGAAGAGAAAGACGAGGTCAGTAATAGTACAGGCTTTATAGTAAAAGCAAAACCATCTGTTGTTACATTAAAATAAAGCCCTTGAGCAGATATTATACTATGAAATCTGTTACCCTTCAGGCTCATGAAAAATACTTGAATATGTAGATTGTATTTTTTACAAATAAATAGAACAAAAATGGTTCTTTCTTGTTCTTCCCACAAAGCCATCGCTAAGCTCCTGGGGCATTCTCTCTTGATGCAAAACATTCCTTTGCCTCAAGGAGAGTTTTTGAGGTTAGGAGATCCATTGTTGTGGTCTCAGACATGGAGGTTGAAAGGAAGGTTCCCTCTGTGGTGCAACTGCCTCCATACTGAACTTGTCTGAGAGACTTGATATGGTAAAAGTGAAACAAGAAAATGTTGGGGGCTGGGGAGAAAGGTGGTGCCAGAAACAGGAAAAAGGAGCCAGATTTTGCTTTCAGTTATCAGAATGGGTTGAAAGGAAAAAAAAAATTATCACTTATAGCAGGGAAGCAGGCAGGGGCAATTCAAAACAGTGAATTCTGCAGGTTGGCTTTCTGTTTTGAATTAAAACCAGTAAACCTTACAATGCCATAAGCATAAACATAATTACAATGTTCATGTACTTGTGAGTGCTGTGACTCATTTTTTCAGTCATTCTTAGTATTTCATCAGCTTTCTGAACTCACTGGTATTCTCAATAAGTTCAAACTGCCATATATCTACTATGTGCTAATAAACTCATTAAAGAGAAAGGAGAAATGAGGACCCTAAACAAAGTATTCCCTTCTCTATCTGTAGAACAGTCTTAGGCAATAATTTACATGCCCCAAAGTAATAAAACAACTTAAGTAACAACACAAGACTTGAAAAAAATGATGCATGTTGATCATATGTTAAAAGCCTAATGAGAGGTTTTACAGGAATTCTCATGCCTGTACATTGGTGGATTATTTCATGAGCTCTTGCAAATACCTTAGCCCAAATACCCCATGTTTCCTTCTTCCTATTTTTTTAAATTATTTTCATTAAGCAGTAGTACTTAGCTCCTTAAGAGATTTTTTTTTCTGATTTTATATTTAGTTCCCTTTTTAGGTTATCAATGTAATAGTCACAGAGTCATTTTGGTTGGAAAAGACTTTTAAGGCCATTGAGTCCAATCATTAACACAGCACTGCCAAGTTCATCACTAAACCATGTCCCTCAGTGCTACATCTTCATGTCTTTTAAATACCTCTGGAGATGGTGACTCCACCACTTCCCTGGGCAGCCTTTTCCAAAATCTGACAACCCTTCAGTGAAAAAAATTCTTGACGCAACTTGGAGTAATTTCCTCTCATCCTGTCCCTTGTTAACTGGGAAAAGATGACGACCCCCACCTGGCTACAGCCTCCTTTCAGGAGTTGTAGAGAGAAGTAAGGTTCCTCTGAGTCTCCTTTTCTCCAGGCTAAAGAATCCCAGCTCCTTCAGCCACTCTTCACAAGACTTGTGCTCCAAACCCTCCACCAGCTTCATTGCCTTTTTCTGGACATGCTCCACCACCTCAAAGTCCTTCTTGCAGTGAGGGGCCCTAAACAAAATACAGGATTCAGGATGAGGCCTCACCAGTGCCAAGTTCAAAGAGACAATAACTTCCCTGCTCCTGCTGGCCACACAATTCCTGATACAGGCCAGGATGCCACTTGTCTTCTTGGCCACCTGGGCACACTGCTGGCTCACGTTCAGCCACTGTTGACCAGCACTCCCAGGTCCTTTTCCTCTGGGCAGCTTTCCAGCCACTCTGACCCCAGTGCTGCATGGGGCTGTTGTGACCCAGGTACCAGGACCTTGTTGATCTTCATACAATTGGCCTCATCCCATTGGTCCTCTCTGTCCAGATCCCTTTGTGGAGATTTGTTGCCTTCAGCAGAACAACACTTCCATCTAACCTGGTGTCACCTGCGAACTGACTGAAGGTGTCCTCAGTCCCCTCATCCAGATTATTGATAATGATATTAAACAGTATTGCCCCCAACACTGAGCCCTGAGGCACCCTAAGAGTGATCATCTGCCAGATGAACTGAACTCCAGGCACTACCCCTCTCTAGGCCAACCATCCAGTCAGTTTTCAACTCAGTGAACAGTGCACCCACCCAAGCCATGAGCAGGCGGTGTCCCCAGAAGAATGCTGTGGGAGACAGTGTCAAAACCCTTCACTTTTAGATGTGAATGTGCAATGTTTTAATTTATAATTTTAAATTGGTGGCTTATAAATGAGAAGTACTTGCCTTTGATGAAACAAAACAGAAAAAGAGAAAAAAGCAATATGCCTTTTCTTGAACCATTGTCATAAATCTTGCAGGTATGTAATTAAGTTCAGCACTGCTTTGATAAAAGTTCCGTGTTTCATGTACATACAAGGTGATAAGATATGACATAATTCTTCAACATGTGTACCACACATGATTAACTTATAGAACCCCATATTAACTCAGTTTGGTTTCAAAGCGATCCCATCTGTGGTTTCTATGTGTGAATACATCCATATGCAAACTGAAGTACAGAGATACACGGAAGTACTGCCTTTACTCTGAGGTACAAGCAGACCATAAATGAATAACTACATGGCCCTCATCATGTAGGAATTAGCTTCTACTTGCACTTCCATTTAGCTCCTGCCATCTCCCATGCTTTCTTGTTTCAGAACCCCAGAGGAATTTGGTCTATTCTCAGTTTAGGCCTGCCGGACTAAAAAGGAAAGTGGAGCTGGCATTGCACTCTGCTGTCTAGGGATTCTTTATCACAAGCATATTGTAGGACAGAAATTAAAGCCAAATGGCCCTCATTATCAGTTCTCTGCATTTCCTGCCATTTCATTCATAGTTAGATTCCACTAAATTAATGCACATATTATAGGTACAATGGAAAGTTCATTCATATATAAATAGCCAGGAGAACAAGATGTCGAGGTCTTTCCAAAAGTGTTACTACCTTTCCATCCTATAGCTGCTGGAGACAGGAACTCTCTAAGCTGGTAGCAGTTCTCATGGAAGGTTCTGTCCTTGTGCAAAATATTTCATGATTTTTATAAACTGTGCAGATGTTTTGTAGTTGTGGTGTTAATGTTTTCTGTATGATATGAACAAAAGCATTAAAATAAATATGTAAAAAGATTTAAAGAAACTGAGAAAAGACTGGGACTTAAAACATTGGGCAATGTTATTCAGAAAATAGACGGTATTAATTTAATATCAGCTTAATTGTTGCAGCCTCATTGTTCTTTGTCTATACACCATGCATGGTTACTCATAACATGCATGTAGCATGCAACTCTGAAGCAAGTAGCATCAGAGTTGAGGCTACAACCTCCCTGTCAGAATAGCTGTGATATAGAGCTCTTCCCAGTGACAAGCCTCTAAAGGGCAGTCAAGCAGTTCTCATTTTACCCATTAGAAGGCAGAAGAACACACAAAACTCAAATCTCTGCTGTTTCACTTCACTGAGCCTGTTCCATCAATCCCATCGATTTTGTCACAGTTCCTGCATAAAAGTCCTAACCTTGTGGAAACATCCCCATCTGCTCCCAGAAAAATCACTGGGATGCTGTATTGTCATTTTTCTACATCATTTTTCTGCATCGGGATCTGGTGAAGGAAGAAATTCACCTATTCCCTAATTAGGATCCAGAGGAGGAAGTACTATCAATTATTTTGGCAGTTAATCCAATATGTACAAGATGAAACCTTTCTTTCCAAATGCAATTTTCCTCATTATAATCTCAGTCTGGACAGGTCTCTTTTCACTTTAAGCATACTGGACTGCACAGGCTCTGGAAGGGAGAGTCTGAAAGCGGGAGCTAAGCTGGATCTGCATATGTCCCATGCTGTATGGATCATAGGTTGGAAACTACAGATTCTCATTATATATATGCAAAAATATTAACCCAAGGACAGCAAAGCAGTAAGCTCATGGAGCAAATTCCACAGCATCCTGGGTGGGTAGTAGATGGCCTTACAGCTATTTCCACATTCACTTCTTGGCTGTTCAGGTTGAGATCTTTCAAATGGCATTTGAAAGAAAGGTTTAACCTGGTACAAATTGGAATAGCTCTGTCAATGTCTTTGATAGTACTACCTCCTCCTGACTGTAGTTAGGAAATAGATGAAGAATTTGGAATTTAAGCCTAGGTTTTTGAAGTTTAGTAGCAGAAGCATAAAGAAAGTCTTTGAAAGATAAATGAGCTGTTACAGGGCTGCCTTACTAGTAAGTGTGCCCAAGCAACAATTTTTAAAAATCGTATTCTGAAATAAAATAGCAGTGTTGCTAGAAGAAAATTATATATTATTCTTGCAGGAAAGTAGCAAGGTGACGATGAAATTATTATTTTACGAGAATGAAGACTTATTGACACATTCAGGGAAAAAAATAAACCGCATGGATGCTGCCTAAAAAACAAACCAGTATTGTTCCAATAAGACTAGAACCTGCCTGCAATAACAAAGGACTCTCAGTTAATAATTCAGTGGATTAAATAATTATGTTTTTATGTTGTTATCAACTCACTGTTTTTCCAAAAGGCATTATTGTGAGTCAGACTTGCATTGTTTCTCCATTTTGTTTCTCTTTTCTGTTTGCTTCCATTCTTCAGTTTTTCACTGAAAACCACAGGAAAACATTTTTGTAGTGAGAATATCATTCCTGCTGATCATATATCATTTGCAAGCTGAGTGAATTTGTTCCACATGACTTTTGAACATATACTGCACAAAATGTCTGTCAATATAGAGAATCTGGTAAAGAGGTGTCTAGTGTATTTTCATTACAGACATGTACTTGAATTAGTATTTAATTAGTAATGCATATAGATATATCAGGAGAGCTGAGAGTGATTTTACTCCTTTGATTTTACTTAAGATAAAAAAGCCCTGACTCAGTAGTAAAGATCAGAGACTCTCCGAGGGGGGAGGAAAAAAACGAGAAATACTGCTGTCTGCACATTCATTTTTTAGGCAGATTTTTCCACACAGTGCACTGCCATTGCTTTGAAAATGCAGATCCTTGGTGAGCAGAGATTTCATGGCTGTGTAGCAGGGTACATATATGATATCATCTTTAATAAGCAAGGGTTTTACAGGGTAATACAAAATTTAGGCCTTGGGGTGACTGATCAGTCAGTGACAGGTGGCTGTGATTTTGCATTTTGCTGCCTGATTATACTCCAACTCTCATCATCTGTATAGTGTTCAGGGGACGTGAACTGTTGGAGTACTTTGTATGTTTCCTTCTGAAACTGTAGGACTGTCACAGTTATGTTTGTGTAGTCGAATTGAGTATATCTCTACGCTAAAGTTAGCTCTCTGGTTACTCCTCTTCACCTTTAACTTTACTCCAAACAAAACACTGAATTGCAGTCTTTCATTATTTATTTCAGTTTTCCTAGATAAAGTTTGGTGAATGTTTCACAGGGTACCTTCCATACAAGAGGCTGAGTTTGAGTGATGTGTTGCTTGCCTGACGTTTTTAGCACAATAACTCACTAAATCATTAGAGTTTAGGTATCAGAGAAATATGCAAATTCAAATCAACATGCAAATCAAGCAAGTAACTAAAAGCACAAATTTTGACCTTTCTTGGTGGAAAATGAGAGAATCATATCTGAAAGTTCTGTAGGTAGGTTTCCTATTAAAGTAATTTGAGAAAGAACCACAGCAAAAATCTTTTCCCCCTCATTGATCATTTCTTTTATCCAAGACACATAGCCTGTAGTTTGAGAAAACTATTTCTCTGCCAAAATGTTTTGTTAACCTGACTTACCTTAGTGCAGTACAACTCAGCAATAGCACCAGAAATAGGAGCAGCAGGCACACTGAAAGCACAGCATGTAGGTCTCTGCTGAAGATTTATCAAAGCCTATATGAACCTATGATAGGCTGGGTAAAATTCCTGTCACCTGATTTTTAGCATTTTGGTGTCAGTCTCACTGTGCTGATAAAGCTTCCTTTGTCATCAAGGGAAAGAAGTTGGTACCTTTGGAGAGGATCTATGTGTTACATTTTCTATCCCTGCAATAGGTTGGACTGTAGTTTTCACTGTCTACATTAACTTCGCTCTCTGGGAAGCAGGAGAGACTGTAGACAAAGCTGGATCTTTCTGCTTGAACTTTCACCTGGCCACATATTCCAACTTGTGCTACTTCTTGGATTAATGTTTTTTGCTGTAGCTTTCCATTTTGATAACCATAACCAATGGTTTCTGCTTTTCTCTAGGAGCCAAGCCATGGTCCAACATCATGGAGATACTGGAGGAGAAGGATGGAGTTGATACAGAACTACTGGTTTATGCAATGACCTTAGTTAACAAGGTTTGTTAATTTTGTTAGCATGACTGTTGCAGATAATATTAACGTTTTCTATTGTATAATGAACTTCCCTGTTGAGAGTATATGACAGAAGAGACCTGTCACAGAGAAGTTGCAGGACAAGCTGTAATCGATCAGCACACTCCTGTTACTTGTGCTGCAGCCACCCAGAGGCAGCAGCTGGGAGCAGAATTGTTATTTTGGGGGATGTTGTGTGGAACTGTGGTCTGACATGGCTCCTCTCCCAGTGCTGACAATGCAGTGCTAAAGGAAAACACAACAAACTAACTCAACAGACTAACAAGGGGAGAAGGAAAGCAAGTGCTAGTGAAAAGATCACATGCTCACAAAGGCTTCTGTTGTACACAATTTTCTAGATCATATAGTTTTTGGAGGTTTTTTCTGAGATACAAATATGATGAATTTAACAGGTCTGAGTGCTAGTAAGAGTGCTTCTGCTTAAAAAAGTGAGGTTATGTTTTTTTCTTATTTCCCTATATTTTCTGGTGGCTGGATTTGCAAGTCATAGTTTTGCAGTAAAGTCAAATATTTTCTGAAATATTGACTTATGCTATTGGGAGGGAGAAAATGGAAAGTCCTTGAAAGTTAGAAATTAGCGTAAATTCCTTAAAAATCAGCATCTAGTCAAATTGTAGGCAGGGTACTAAAATTAAAGATTTTTTTCTTTAAAGAGCACAGAAAGCCAGCATACTCTTGGCAAACAAAAGAATTGTGTGGTTTATGGTTATACTTAATAGGGCAGAGTATTAAGAAATATTATTATTACTCATTGTATTCACTTGAAGATGCTGAGTTTGTTCATGGAGGTTATACACCAAGCTGCCAGCTTATTGGGCTCTTGGCTACATGTTTGTAATTGTGGGTTGCTTTTTTGTTGGATTTTTGTTTGGTTCTTTTTATAAAATGATTTCTTAATGACAGATATTTTCCAGCAAATGTGCCTGAGGGAGACCAACCTCTCCTGGTGATATTACTGATCTTACTGTACTTATGCTGAGAGTCACCCTTGCTCCTGCTTCCACAGTAGTAAGGCTCCTCTTGAGTTTAAAAGACCACCTTACCTTACTGCTGTACTTTTTGAAAACTTCGCCAGTTATATATGCTTCTGTCTGTAGCTGCTATTAAAGCCAAGGTGACTAGTCATTAATGTTTCTGCTTTATACCTTGTTTTGTGTTCTGATTCCACTGCCTGAGATAGCTCTCTTCATCATTTGCACAGTCGTAACCTACCTGGTGTTTGACTTCCTCAAAGATTTTCCGTGCTGAGGCTTTTATTATCCTGAAGTTGATTCCTTTAGTCTGAGTTTTTCAGTACATTTAAAGATATTTTTAGGAGGACGTAATTCTTTAAAAACATACAAAAAGAGAAAGCATGTCACAGTCAAAGGAGCAAGGCAGTTATGAAGATCAAGGAAGAGAGGAATCCCACAAATCCACACTTATAATTATGATCTGGCTTATGGGCAGCTTTATGATGTTTTTAATGGGATCTTTTTCATGATTATAGAGAAAACAACAAGCAGCATGTAACAGTTGTAATTTTTTCCCCCAAAAAGAACACAAAGGAGGCTCAGAAGGTTTCAGCTTCTCTAGACAAGGAAATGTCAAAGTTTTCAGTGCAGGCAGAGTCCTCATGAAGGATTTGTCTTAAGGAAGCATGCTTGTACTCTTTTTTCTTTCTTCATGTATCCATTTACAGACTGTTTTCCTTCCTGCTCCAGAGCAGAAAACATATCTGCCCAGGCACAAAAATTGCTCCAGTTCTTTTATCCTCTCCCTCTCTTTTGTTGATGCTTAACCAATTTAGTTATGCCAGTATTTTATTAACACTTTCTTAATTCGTGAGGATTTAGGCATTAATGAATCTCTTAAATGAGAATGATCCCAGTGCAGATACTTCTGGTTATGCATAGTTCCAGTATAACCTTTGTAATCTTCCTGGGGTAGTTAGAAATTGAATTTGATATGCTTTAGGCTCTGAAAGTGGATCTGTGTAATGACAAACTGTGCAAAGGAAAACTATTTTATTTCTGTACTTGGGAGTTCAATTGCCCAGTTCTGGTCAACAACATGCAGTGAAAATTGGATTTACACTGCTATGTGATTTAAAATTGTAATGACCAATAAAAGGCTGCTGACAGCAGCAGTTGCCAGTAAATACTACCTTATGCTGGTGTTTTTGCAGTCTACAGCTTGCCTTACCTTGGATTTTAAAAAAGCTATACTTGAAGGTGGGTGATCTGCATATCAACATTAAGATAATTTCCTGTTATTTTTGGAAATAAATGCTCAGAAGATCTGACTGTTCCTCCAGTGTTTTGCAGATAAAACATTACATCCTACTGTGCATGAAAGCATTTGGGTCAGAATAGTTGCTGTCCATGTCTTTCATTTGCAACTGAAAGCCTCATAGTTGAACATTTTTCTATTATAATATTTCCACATCCAAGTTAAAAAGTTCCACTGAATGTTCAGTGTGAGAACTTCATTTGCTGAATCCTTAGATTTTTACTCAATGTTAGGTGTCAGTTTAGGAAGGAACAAAATAAATGTGGTATCTGTTTTCAGCACTGTTCCAGATGTTTTGGTTTCATAGTCTTCAGTGGGTTCTAAACAGAGGCTTAAATGCTGTCCTGGAAAGAGACAAATTCTTAATTAAAGCCTGAACATATAACCTTAACACTTATTTGATCTTTGTGCTAAGAATTCCTGTTCTGGTGGATTTCACCAGTCAATAATCCTGTAATGACTGAAGAAGAAAATGTTGCTGTGTTGTGTTTAGTTAGGAAAAAAAATAAAATGTACGTTGTTGATGCACATATTTCAGTGCCTTACATCACAGGAAAGAGGTGATTTAACAAGATAGCTATGTCAGCTGCCCGTTTCTCTCTCATTAGTAAATGAGAGAGAAATTAGTAAATTTCTTTCTCTGTAATCCAGACCCATTTTTTCTGAATGTTAAGCTGCTGGATGTAGGAAGGCAGCCCAGAGAGGCTGCTGTTTTCTGCACCCTACTGCTCAGAGCCACCTTGGAAAAGATGGGCTCCAGAAAAGCAGCACTGACAGAGCACAGTTCATCCTATCCCAGGCATGAGAAGATGTAACTCTCCTTGGAGAAGGCCTGGGTTTTGCATCTCTTTCCCTTGCTCTTTCTCTTGTCTGCTGGGAATATAGGCAAATTACTTAGCTAATTGAATAGGAGAGAGGAAACTACTTCAGAGTAAACCTCTCTCTGGTGAGCTTATCCAGAAAAACTGTGTTGATTCCAGCCTACACTCTCAGGTATTTGCAGCAACAGCTCTGCATAGACTGGTTCCTGTGGCGAGGCTTGTGTTACCCTGCAGGTAGGGGACATGGTGTGTTCAGTAGTAACATGTGCAGGGTTAAACTAGTTTTTCTGCATCATGCATAAGGAGCAGTAAAAAATCAGCACAAACTGACTAGAAATCAGTAGCAAGCTGGAGTAGGAATTAAGGAGTCAGTGTACCTTTAATAAGACTTTTTTAATGTGAAAGGGAGGAGAGGATTCACTGTCTCTGTAATACAAACCAATTTGTGCTCAGGGAACATGACTGCTGCTGCAGGTGTGGAGGACAGTAGGCACATGGTGCAGGATATTTCCTACTATCCTGACATCACACAGCTCTGCATTGGACTTTTTCTTCTTAAAGCGAAACTTACAGGAATCAGTAGGAACTGAGCTTTACCCTTTTTAGTTAAATGTTTTGGGGTTTTTTTTCTTCCTCATTGCTTTTATCTTTGTGTTTGATGGCTTAAAACTCTCTGTTCTTTAAGTCTGTACTTGAATGCAGCCAGAAGCAATCCAAGTGTGTATTTTAAAGACCTACATTTTCCATACTTCTTTGTATAAAATAACAGCATTGGTTTGTTTTATCAATTAGTAATTTTTCTGCACAGGGCAGAGAGTTGTTTGTTAAAAGCTGTGCCACTTGTTTTTTATTTTCTATCGGTGTCTCTAATCCCACATCATGGGTCTTACTTTATTGAAATCATACATAGCACCACTTGCCACCCGCTTTTAAAATCCTTTGTTTAATTCTTTTCAAAACAAACAGATTTAACTGTTTTTTCCTTTGATTCTTAGACGCTGTCAGGACTGCCAGATCAAGACTCTTTCTACGATGTGGTGGACTGTCTGGAAGAGCTAGGCATTGAAGCTATTTCACAGAGACACTTGAACAAGAAAGGAACAGACTTGGACTTAGTTGAGCAATTTAACATTTATGAGGTAACATAACATGCCCTGTTTTATGCATCTTACAGCTTGTGCAAACTTCAAAGCTGAGAGGAGGGGGGGAATGTAACCTAGGTGAAATTTGGTTATCTCTCCTATTTTAGAAGAAAACCATCTGGTTGCTGTAAGTATTATACACATTTGTATATGTGACCTGCTATGGTACATAGCTGCCTTTAATGCAAAGGCATTTCATATTAAAGCTGGGGCATAGTCCAAGGCAAACCAGCACATTTACTAGCCTCCTCTCTGCAACTGCTAGTTACACGTGCTGAAGCAAGTAGAAGTTCTTCCCATGTGCAAAAGTATTCAGCTCATCAAAAAGGTTCGGCTGAGCTCAACCTCACAAATACCACTTGTTCTGCAACTGAATATCCAGCAAGTCCATGTTTAAGGGTTTACACTGGAACAGATCCTAGGCAGTTTGCAGCAAAGGAGTAATGAGTGACTCCACATTTACCACCAAAGTATAAAATAACTACTTCTGAAGCATTTATATGTTGGGGTAGGATATCCAGTTTCTTAATAATTAGCCTTTTTTCAGACTTTGGGAAGTGTTGGAGCTAGCACCTAGGCTGAAGTTGTAATGTAAATGTGAATTAGTGTTCTAATGTCACAGAATTAAATTACTTCATCTCTGCCTAAGTCCAGCAAAGGATTTGATAGATTTGATTCTCCATTTTCTCCATCAATTCTACTCCCACACCACTGCACAAACTAGCAGAGTTAACCTTTATATACAGCAATTTTCAGGAAGAACAAGAGAATGAGAGGGGTCAGTAAAGTTCTTTCTTTTTCTATCACCAGATGCATCATCTTATAAAGCCCTTTTTAAAATATAGTGATTAATCTTAAAAGGATGGATTGGTTTTTTGTGCATGCTGCACCTACTGAAAGACTTGATTGCAGAATTGGCTGTTGGCTTAGTTGGATGCCAGCTTTTTCTTGATGACCAAAATAAATTTAAACATGTTTTTGTGGGTTCTTCCTTTTTTCTGCCAATCCCATTTTTTATCTGAAAAATCTGTTTTTCCTCATAGAAGCAGATTTTACACCCCAAGCAGAGATATCCCACTTCCCCCTTTTTAAAAAAAAAAAAACTTTTGGTAAGAATTACCAGAGTAACAAGACTAATAGAAACAAGAAGATAGGCATTCTTCTGATGACACACATCGCCATTTCTGTACCTCTCCCTGTTTGAGTGAATCTTTCTCATACAATGATTATTTAAATGTTAGGCTGCCTTTCAGATGAGAGCCACTAGTTACTATGTTGTTTCTGCCAGGGATATCCCTCCTCATATACCATAAGATACCACTTTATTTCTAGTAGAGGTACTTCACATTGGCACACCAGGGGTGTACAGCAGTTTGAGATATTTGGTGTTGCACCCATGCTTTAGTCCTCTGCTATTTCCAACACGCTCTATATGGTGACTTCCACTTAATCACTGCAAGTGTCATGTCTGAACGTGAGGAAATTTTGAATCAGTCAATGCATGGAGTTTTTTCCTGTTGACTTCACTAAAACCAAGTCTTCATTTAAGTATTTTGGAAGGATATAAAGAGAACTAGTTTTCCAAGACTGCTCAGCTTCCTTGAAAATTCAGTCCCACATTAAAAAGAAAACAAACAGATTAAGACATACATAAATGTGTTGTTACAGGTCCTATGGTGCTGTATGCAAGGCATCAGTATATAATTCCTTTGTTAGAGCTGCCACATTGCACTAATGTATAGCCAGCAACTTTCAGGGACAGCTGTAGAAACAGGGACGCTAATAGGAGTTAATCATATTGACGCCAGGAAATTTTTAAGCCTAGGTGTGGTAGCTGAAGAGACCCTGTCGGCCTTTTTCCCTTCTCAGGTGACACTGAGGCACGAGGATGGAGACGAGGGTGCCGAACCCCCTCCCAGCGGACGCAAGGACCGGAGGAGGGCCAGCCTTGGTGCCGGGGAGCGCCGGGGGCTGGAGCGCCGCCGCAGCCGCCGGCACTCGGCACAGAACGTCAAGAGCACCTTGTCGGCCCCCGCCAGCCCCTGCGGGCAGTCCAGCTTCGTGCTGAGCCACGGGCAGCGCGGGGAAGAGCTCAGTGAGAGGTGAGGACGGGAGCTGAGGGACGCTCCTTCCTTCTCCCGTTACCGTTCTGTTTATTGATGTGATAGGCTTTTCTTTATCTTCCTCTTTGCATTGAAATTAAAATTAAAAAAACCAAAAGCCTATTCAGAGTTAAAACACCAGCACAAAAAAGAAATGGATTTGTAGGTGACTTACCTACATAGCTGGGCTCTTTGGTAGCATACATCCTAAGTAAGTATGAGGTAGAGCATTGGGAGCTACCTCAGCTTAATTTCATCCATTGACAGATTTTATATTCGCTATGTCCACGTAACAGAAGATTGTAACAAGAGCATGGTAAAGTTAATTCAGAGCTATTTATCCTGTGTATGTTACAGGGGTTTTTTTCCCTCCTCTTCATTCCAGCATAAATACTTTCCTTTGAGGCTACAGCATAGTAGTGAATATATCTAATGTTTCATAATTAGCAAAAGAGAGGCAGTAATGGCTAGCTGAGCAGCAGTCTGCAACAGCAGAGTCAGTCAAGGATGGTGTCTTTGCCTGTCCTGTGATGGTTGGCTTAGGCTGTGTGTGCTTAGGAAGAAAAGGAGTTGCAGATCCTCAGTGTGTCTGACTGCTGCACAGGAGAGCTGGAAGTAATTTCACTGAAGTTAGATGTCTGATCAACTCTCTTTGATGTCAGTGGAGTGCAGCAAGCACTGGTGGACCTTCAGTTATCTAATGTGTTCTACATGCCTGAAATTTTGACCAAGATGAATCAAGTTCTGAGACTGCCTATTTGTTGACTCTAAAGGGAATCTGGCTCAGGTGGTGATACATAAGCTGCAGACAGCAAAAGCTGGACACTGCTGAAGATGCAGTTTGAAAAATAGAAGCGTGGTCTGTACAAGAGCATGTCTTATGTTAATTATAACCTTTGGGAAGTTCATTGACAGTTTCTCTTGGTTAGCAGGGGATGTAAACTCAGAGCTTTAAAATCCTATGTTGCATTGTAAAGCAGTCCTTCTTGCAAAGAGCACTGGGTTGACTAAAGTTTAGTGGATTCTGGCCATATGAAAATGTAAGACTCCAGATAATTGAAACAGTAGAGTAGTTGCATGTTGTATACCACATAAATAGCACCTTTTTTCTTTTTTTTTCTTTTTTTTTTTTCTTTTGGCATTTGACAACGCATTATTACTTGTTTTCCATCACCTTCCATGGCCTGGTCTTTAGTGGGCTGAAAGCTGAGAGCCCCACAGTCTTACAGGCTGATAACAAGGATGACAGTGCTTTTGAGGATGAGTTTAAAGCATCTTCAGTGTGAGTACTGCTGGGAGCTTCAGCTGCTCTGCATGGGATGCCTTGTGCATGACCTTGGGCTCTGCTTCAGGACTTAACAATATCACTGCAAATCTGTAGCCATGGATGTGGAGTAGATATTTATGATTATATGATTTATATATTTTTTTTTTGTTAAACTGATGAATTTGGATTGGAAATGAAGAGATGCTTCAGCTCGGCACAAATTCTTCATTCCCTTACTGTTAATTAATTAAACAAATAGAAGCCATCTAGGACAGCTTCTACCAATATGTCTTCTCACTATTACTCTGTGTGTGTGCTAGCTTTATTTTGCAGTCTTCAGTAACTTCTAATAAATTTGTGCTTGAGCTAATTTTTAGTGGGAATAAAGTAGAGGGAATAAAAACACAACAGATTAGTTTCAGAAGCTCTGGAATATTTTTAAATCACCATAACAATTTCAATAATTCAATAATCATGCTACTTTTTTTTAAAAAAAATCTAGTTCTGCTTCACAGACTCGTTGACAGTGACATATTTTAAAGTATAATTTAAGTTTAAATACAAGAAAGAAGTCTTTATCTAAGCAATGAATTTTAATTTCATGTTACAGTTATCTTCTATAGGACAATAATTAAATTCTCTTCAATTCCTTTTGGAATATCCAACTTGCTCACCTGACTTTGCAAGGAAACAGGCTTTCAATTATAAATGTATGTAATTCTGATCTTTACTTTGCATATTAGTTAAGTAAAAATACTGCTTCAGCCCCCACTCTCATTTTCCAGTCCTCTTAGCACATAAATACAGAATGTTATTGTAGCTGGCAAATCAGATTTTTTTCCCATGGAACATTATAGACTACAAAGTATGTTCAGGATTTGAGGATGCAAGTTTATGCTCAGTGAAATTGTTGAAGTTGCCATAAAAAGCAGTTAGTCAGCTGTTGGATCTTCTATAATTCTTGTTTTTCTGGTAAAATGTTTCTGGTAAACAAGCTTTTCAGATAAGCAGATTCTGCCCTTCACATTTTTAGATTCATTATCTGCCCAAATCTGTAGTTGTGGTAGGAAGAGGAAAAACAGCCTTCCTGCTTTATCGTATTCCAGTAAGTCTCAACTTTCAGTGAAATAGTCCAGATGTGCGCAGCAGTATCTCTACACCTGATAGCTAAACTGAGAGAAAAAAAAAAAGAAAAGCCTCATGGCTTCTATTCGTTAATGTTTAGGCAGAAAAATAGTGAAGTTGAATGAGTTTTTTCTCTCATCTGTAGAATTTGCTTTAGACTTAAATGGAAAGAGGTTTTCTGGAATAAAATTTTCAAATTTGAGTGCAAAGCAAGGTATTTATTGGTTTAAAGGACTTGAACAGAGCATCATAAGTTTAGATCTTGTGGCAATTTGTATTGAAATTTTAAAATCCTGTGTTAGAATATGATGCCGGCATCACCTGATTTTGTCAAAAGAAATGCTCATTATGACCCTGCTGCTTCCATTGTTAATGTTGTAGAGAGGAATCTATACAAATGGATAAAAATTACTTATTACTTCTGTAAATTGAAAATTGCTTTTGTTCAGCCATGAAAGAACTGTCTCCTGCTAATGACCTTTTGGTTCATAACCCTGGTCTCTCTTGAGAAAGGAAAAAAAAAATTGGCAGTAAGTTTTTGCAGTGTTGTATTTCCCAAAAAATAGTTACAAAATGGATTTCAGTCTTTATTCCTTCACTACATTTTCTTCCCCAGTAGGAATTGTAACAGTACTAATGATAATCTTATTGTGTTGTTCCTGCTGAAAGTTCTAAACTTTGTGTGTGGCTGCAGATGTCTTATGTCTGCTTTTACAGTGGATTAGACCCAGTGGGATTGCTTCTGATGGACATGGTTAGAGACTGAAGTTGCACTCTTAGACTGTACTACATTTTATTTTGGGAAATATTCTAGGTTATTTTTGGACTTCTGTATCAAAATCAGTAGAAGGTTGAAGTTCTTTCCCATAATTCTCCTTCCCACAGTGTTCATGTTTCTTTTCTTTCTAGCTCATCAGCTGTTTTGGCAGTTGCTTTACTTTTGTTTACCACATCAAACAGGTTGTCCACAGTCATCTGCTTTGTGTCAACTGATAAGTCTTCCAAAAAGAGAGAAATTCATGGTGCTGGTAAAACAACAACAAAAAAGACAATATTGGCCAAATTCTGTTCTGTCTCACAATGCTCTATATCCAGAAAAATTGTCTGAAGTCAATGGAGTTGGTCTGATCTATGCCAGGCTAATTGGGAGCAGACTTTGGGGTTTGAGCTGGGAAAAGTTGACCGTAAATGCTAAGGGCGACCAAAAGGAAAACTTGCAGGCCTTTTTCATCCACTTGGCAGCCTTCTTCCAAACTAAATGTATTGCTTTTTCGCCTGTGGTTCAAAACAAATAAGGATCCAAATCTGCTTTGTGTTAAAATAGTTTTCATGGAGAGCAAAGCCTAACCTGATGTGCCTGTTAGTGAGTAAATAAGTAAAGAAGTTGATAACAGCTAGTAACTAAAAAGGGCTGAAGGTTGATTTAAAGGTCTGTACCTACTGCAGCATACTTTAAAATGCCTGCCCTGACCAGCAGCAGGTTTGCTTTGCTAAAACTTCTTTCTCTTACCCTGTGATGGCATAGAGCACCAATAAGCCTGGCAGGAACTTCAGTCCTGTTAAACAGTCCTGTTAAAACATGATGTTTTAAATGCTGTGCTAGAGGTACCTCCTAAGGTTTTCTGCCCTGGTCCAAACTGAGTGCTTTCAGTCTGTGGTCCAGCATGCTGCTTCTTAAGCAGTAGACTTTTAAACACATTCTTCCATGGGTTGCATTGTTTGTTTGTTTTCCTTTAAAAGTTAAGCCAGCTTTTTCCAGCAACACCATGGATAGAGTCAGGGAAGATTTATGTTGTTATTGTACTCAGTAATTTATGGCTAAATAAGCATTAAAAGTCAAATTTCTGTCTCTCTGTCCTTAGGTCTCATCCTGACTGGGTCTCAGAGAGTAAAAGGCAGCCTGCTCAGAAGTTCTCAGTACTGTCTTGAGCACTGCACAGCTTCTCTGAGTTCTGTACATACAAATTCAGAAACAAATGCTCTTCCCAGTTTTTCAAATTAATGTTTCGCATTTTTCTGGGCATTTCCCCTTCTTCAATACTGCACAGAGACCATACTCATCTCTCATCCTGGTGTCCCATCAGAGCTGTGTCAGCCGGATCTTAGCAAACATATTCAAGTGAGCTTCTGGAAGATTTATGCTCACATCTCTTACCAGCGTTTGAGCAAATGGCTCTGTCACTATGGAATTAGTTACAGTGAAAGACTGAGGTTTATGAAGTTGTGAATAGCTAGGATTAGGTATTTACTTCTCTTTATTAGTTTCTCTGCCTTTATGTCCATAGCTTTGATTTGTTTTGTATTATCAAAAATCATCAAAGAATCTCTAAGATCAATCTTATAACACTAAATATGTTCATCTAGACATAACCTGGCCACGGTTAGAATTTTCCTGTCAGTATTCCTGTGTTTGACACCTCACAAATGAAAGAACTGACTGCCATCTTAAGAACTTACAAGAGTGGAGCCTGCATTCTGCATCAGTGAGCAAAGCTGCCTTTAGCCAGTTTTCTTTTAGTAGACTATGAGGCTAAAAAATACAGGAGAGAGACCAACTGTTCAGGTCCACCTGAGACTTTCAGATTTTGAATATGAAGAAAGCTGGCCTTCAGGAGAGCCATACTGATAAGGTAAAAACAACAGAGAAGCAAACAGGGAATTTTGTATCTATGAACTTTGCTTTTTTTAGGGTCCTGCCTGGAAGCCTGTTAGGACTCTTCCTCTGGGCAAAGAGCAGCACAAGGAATTCCAAAGTTTCCCACAACTTTCTAGGCTAGCTGGACACAGCTCCATTGCACAGTGCACCCTGGGCTCAAGATCTTTCACACCCTTTATGGTCCTAGAAAAATACAGGGAAATAGTCGTCTAAATAAAGGAGAGCTGTGCTGAGAAGTCATAAGGACCTGTTTGTTAGAAAATGCATGTTTCTGATGTTTGAGGATTGCCAAGATGCAGGCAGAGATCGTGATGCTATTTTGGTTTTACCAGAAAACAATGAATACAGCTGAGCCTCTGATGCTAAGCATTTTTTGTGCTCAACTTTGGATTCCTGTCGAGTTTCTAACCAACAGCACAGACATTAGTTTGCCTATTAGGCCCCATTAAGTTATTGTTCAAATTGCTTCATGTAGAGCCAAGACTGCAGGGTTGGTTTGTCCAAGATACAGCTGAGACTTCTTTTTTTATTATTGTGATTTTCCATGTTTTCAGACATCTCAAACCATAACTAATCTTTTGTTTTTCTCTAGCGTTTACTACAGAAAAAAATCTAGTTTTTGTCATGATGTTTCATATTCTAGTGACTTTCCACAACACTATAAGAACAGATTTCATTGTATAAATACTTAAAGGCTATAGATCAAGGATATAGTGGTGGGTGGGGTTTATTTTATTTAGGATGGTTTGTTCCAGATCTCTTAGAGTTGCTGTCTGTGTCAAATATGAGTACTGTGATAGGTATGAAACAGCAAAGTAGAGAGACTCAATCAACATCATCATTTGATGTAAGAGTCAGGTTGTGGTATAGATTTCTGAAGGCTCAGATGAGAGAAGAAGTTAATTTCTCTTTTATTGCTGTAATAGAAAGAAACACATGTTGGGTTTTTTTTTTCTTGATGTTTATCTTTGGTTCCTAGTTTTGGATATTTAAAACAATTGAGGCATGAAATTAAAGAAAACATCTCCAGGATAAACATGCAGGCACATATCCTTGGATGTGAATCTCTTTAATACATGTACATACGCATAGACATGCACATACACATATGAGCTGAGCTACCTAGCATTTGGGTGTGCTTTGACATTGAATGGCATATGATCAGTTATGAGGGAGATAATAACTCTTTTCATAGTATGGGTGAAAATGGAAATGGAATATAAAAAAGAAGAAGTTTTGGAAAGATTCATCTATGAAATGAAATGGCTTGGTAAGGTACCCAAGGTAGTGTCTGTTTGTAGCATCAGATCTTTATTATTCTTTGACAATGATACTATACAAAAATCTAAACTGCTGTTATATGTTTGGAGCAAGTGAACACATTAATTTCTCCTGTGCAGGTAGGATTTGAATTGGGAAGTCAAGCAGATTCTAAAGGAGAATCCTAAAGTGTGAAATTTGTGATCTTACTCTTTACAATATCTTAGAAGCTCCCATAAGGAATGCAGTAGAGGAATAGACATAAAATAGGTTAAGAAAAATTTTCTTTTGAAGCCATACCATAAAAAAGGACTGCATTGATGTGTAGATAGAGATTGACCCATTAATGCATAAATTTTAACACAATATTTTAAAATTTATAACTTGATGAATATCTCAGCTCCAGGTCCTATTACTGTTTCAAGCTGACATCAGCTCTTTTTATATGAATTAAAGCATCTCTGTAGGTGTGTTAGGTTTTCTAGTAGAGGTGCTCTTTTCTGACTGTAGGTCTCGCTGAAAGGAAATATTTTATGCTTGGTACACATTCAGAGTCCAGTTAACAGCAGTGCACTTTGCTGCAAAGGCAATGGTAGATTTTCCTATTTGAACTGCAGGAGGAGTGAAGAAAGCACTGAAGTTTAAATAGACTATAGCTGTATGGTAAATGAAATCACAGCATGACTTAGCCTTATTATTTTACTTTGTTTTTTTCCACTCTGTGTTTAGCTTTTGACTTTTGTGAGGAAATACAATGCCAAACCAGGGTGTGAATGCATGTCTCTGGATCTGTATGATAGTGTCTTATGCACTGAAGTATACTTGCCTTAGAGAGGTCTCCTCTCCAGTGTGTTCCCAGTGTTTGTAAACATGATCCTCTGAGAACAGGAAAGGTTTTTTACACATAGGATGTGATGTGGGTTGGAAAAAAGACAGGTAGGATGCCATTTCCCTTTGAAGGGTCAATGACAGTGGCCTTCAAGTGTTAACTAAAATGTACTTCCAAGCTCTGAAAATAATGTTTCTTCTCTTTCTGTCAATATTTCAGTATATATTGTTCCAAAAGTCTTATCTGCATCGTTATTCTGTTTCTTTACGTCTCTTCTCTTAGAGATGTAAAAATAGCAATGCTGTTCAATGATGAGAGAGTTGTGACTCTTGAAGTCTTTGCAAAGCCTTGCCAGTATCTTAAGCAATGCTCTGCTGTCTTGCTCTGCTTTGATGTGTCCTATATAAACCAACTGCAGCAGTTAAACGACTGTGGAGGCATTGTCTAGGTATTATTTAGATATGAAAAGCTGCTGCTGATCATATTTTAGGGATAAAAAAGTAACAGGAACCTAAAGATATAAAGGCAGATATAAAGGCATAGTGAGTGCATGTACTTCACATCATTTGCCATTTCATTAACTTGTTGTCTGAACTGTTTTCTTTACTTAGGGCAGAAATACCAGGATCATTTTGCTTTTGACCTTTGTAATTAGTCACTTTAGTCTTCCTGTATGCAGGTCAAAATTTGAGAATTTGTAAGTATATAGTTATCCATATAATTTCATCTCTTTTCATCTTCACATAGTTGCATCAACTGCAGTGGAATAGAAATAGGTAGTGGGGTTAATAGGTGGTTTCTTTTTATATTTTATTTTTATATTTTTATATTTTATTCTTTTATATTTTTAATTGGAGGAGGAGAGTGTATTGCCATATCTTTATACAGACTTATAAGTGTTGAATTTAAATTATTATCACTTTCAGCTTTCACGTAAAGGTCTAGTTGAATCTATTTTGGCAGCTAGGATAGAAGAAAGGAAAAAGCAACGGAAGCATACCAAAGCATTTGTATATTTTACAAGGATTTAAGAATTTGTCTATGACTTGTGCCATCTAAGCTATAAAAGTGGAATTGAACTCATGAATTGAAGAAAATAATATTAAATAAAAGTAAGCAATGGCAAGAGAAAATAAAATTACATCCACTGTGACTTATAGATATCTTTCCTTGATGGAACATTTTCAGTTTCTCTTTGTTCACTTGGAGTTCAGGGACGCAGCTGTGCAAGAGGTAAAACAGGTCAGAGGTTTGCAGGAGAGAGAGCAGAAAACAACCTTGAAAGGAAATTTGTGAGATCAGCTGTAGTATTCAATTTAAAATAGTATTTTGAAAGGGGTAATGGTGGTCGTATTTCAGTGAATGTGGCTTTTAATCCTGATCATAGAATGGTTTGTGTTGGAAGGGACCTGAAAATCATGTACTAGAACTCATGAGTTAACTTCTATGCCCATTGTATGTGCAGACCAAAGCCTTGGTAGTCTAATTATGGCAAGATGATTTTTTTTTCTATTGTTCTATATTCTGGTTCATTACTGGTTAAATTCATCCTGCATTAAAATGATTTGAAGCATATCTTACCTCTTCAAAATTTCCTTTGATACCAAGCAAAGCAGAATGTGTTTCTGTGCTCACTCTTATTTTGTCGATGTGGGGTTTTGTTTGGTTTGGTTGGGGTTGTTTGTTTGTTGGGCTATTTTTTGTTCCTTCAGCACAGCCTTTGATTTTTCTTTTAGCTCTACCTTTGGGATTTTTTTGGAGGCAGGTAGTGAGAAACTTGTGTTTCTGGGCTACGAGGTAGAAAGAAATCCTAAGTTCTTTCAGGCTGCCTTCATCAAAACTCTGCAAAGGGATTGCAGAGAGCCCGGAGAAGACAGAGACGACACAAAACCTTGTACACATTGCTCAGCTCTAGGGTCCAGTGGGACAGAGGGCAAATTTGGGTGCTTTGAGTTCTCATGGACTAGGAGCCGATGTCTTCAGACTGGTGTCTTAAAATCATCCAACTGTCACTAGGTTAGGTGTGTGTGAGGTACAAGGTCTGGCATCTCAAGGACTCTGCCCCTGCCTTCAGCTAAACTTCTAAAAGAGTCCTTTTATTATAATTTCTTTTCATCAGTCTGTGTTTATTAGTGCTTTTCTCTTTGCAGCTTTAAATAGCGATTTAATATCAGCAGGGCAAGTTTTTCTGGTATTCTTTTTATTTCTTCTTTTTAAATTTATTAATTGTAAAAAGGAGAAAAGTTAATCCTTTCATTCTGAACTCTTTGTCAAGATTTTGTTTTGCTGCCCTAGTGGTTCAGTCTCCATAACTGCACTTTCATAGTCTTTTTTAATATGCGTATTATTTTACGGGGCTATAAATACATTCATGTCAAATTTTAGTTGAAACAACTGAGCAAATCCTGTGCCCTAGAAGGTGTTGGTTAGTTGCCATGACCAATGATACACTTTATAAACATTTGTGGAGGGGTGGGGTTTTGTTTATTTGTTTAGGTTTTTTAGCCTGTAGCATTAATCCATTTTAAAGATGAAAATAAACAGAGTGATTGTTTTGAAATCTGTTTTCAGTGCTATAAGGATTTTGTTTAAATATTTCTAAACTGATACTTTTATCATGGAACTGAAGTAACCCAGGAACAGCTTTAAGGTTAGCTGAATATATCTGATCCTTCAGCATTAGCTGAAGGCCTTCCTCCCTGCCAGTGGATAAATATTTGCCTTTTGTAAACGGGATAGATTCCTCTGCACTACTAAAAACCATGCTGGCTTCTGCAATCTCATTTAATTGGAAACATCCCTATGAGTCCTTTTTCTTAATTTAATTCCACTATCTCATTGACTTCAAATTTGCATTTGTATGTGAGAGGAACAATGAGCTTTTCCGCATCATCACTTCTCCACTGCATACAAACAAAAATGAACACATAACTGAACAGTTCAGATGAGTTCACAGACCTGTTTGCTTTGTATTTGAGTGTCTGACTCTAGTTAGTGCTTTCCCATTTTAATAAATACTCACACGGAAATTCTCCTTTTCTACCTTTTAGGAAAGATTTAGTTAGCAGGTACTACCCATTTTGTTGCACAGAATATCTGTCCTCTAACAAGATTGAAATGAGTGTTGCTGTTGGTTTGGTTAAAAGAAGAGCTCACATCATTCCTGCCTGTGAGCTTACCCCTCTCCTCTGATCTGTATCTGATCCCCCTTCTGGGGATACTCGGGGACCCTGAAACTGAAACTCTGACTCTGAAACTGTGAGTTTAGTTGCTAGAAGAGGACGTTCAGAGTGTTCAGCATCTCCCCTATGCAAACACTTATTTCTTTTGTGCGAGCTTCCCTTGACCACATTGTCTCCCCCAGACTGGAGAGTGTGCTGGCCTCTGCACACTGATCAACTCTGCTACCAGGTCACACAGAGCCGGATCCTTCCTCTGGCTTTTCCAATCACTTGCCACGTAGTTGCTGCCCTCTTACACTTAATATTAGCAAATGAAAGAGCTTTCCAATCAAAACAACTTCTTAGATTTTGACCCAGAACTCAAGGACCTTTGAGGAAGGAGTCATTGGTCTGACAGAAGAATGATCTCTCTAGAATCTCTCAAAATTTTTTTCAGCTCCTTTCTCCATGCTGTGTAAACTCCTGGTGTTTTAGCCATGCCCTCATAAGGTGGAATAAATTCTCAAAGAACTGTAAAATTTATGAAATGCACCATATCAGATGAGGATTTCACTAATGATTTTTGGCATTTTGAGACAATTGAGGAGAGGAGAATCGTTGACATCACTGATGTGGAATCCTGGTGGTAGCTTTAAACACAGCAGTAGTGGGGACACTTGTTCATATAAGCAATAGCTGTGCTGCCAGCATTATAGGATGCATTGTGCTCTAGACAGAGAAACATGATCCCACAGAACTTCCTGAGTTATTTCCCAAATCTGAGTGCTGTAGGACAAGCAGATACAGAAGTTGCCCTTCACAGGAAATAGCAAAGCTTGAGCAAGTAAGAAGGGATTATATGAATGATCCCTGGTTCAGCTCTTTCTTTTCTTTTTTCCAGTAAGTAAGTAAATGTGTGAAAGTTGAGAGGTGTCTCTGTAAGGAAGGTGTGTATTTGTGGGCAGGACAGGAAGATGAAGAGGTGACAGCTGAGATGGTTATGTCACTAAACCACCTTAGGAATGGTAGAAAGTGTTTACTTTGTAAATGTTTGCCAGAGAATTGGAGAAGTTCCAGGCGCCGCCATTATCCTGGTTATTCTGTAAGTAACTCCATATAAATACAACAAATTTTGGATTGACTCTTTTCACTGGACTCAATGAGTTCATGATCTCACACTGTAAATATTCATTATTCTTAAAGCATGGAAACTAATTCTAAATGGAAAAAAATCCACAGAGCATCCCTTCAGAATCAGAGGAAAGGAAATAAGGTTCAGGAAAATGCAAGGAATATGAGTGCCTTACAAACTTTATTACTGATTGTATGTTTTCATTTTTGCATGGAGCATAACCTAATGGTATATGCATCGTTAAATCAAGTGAAGTGTATCAACTGCAAAAGCATCTTCTGTGAGTCTGTTGTTTTGGGAAGGTGAAAAGCATAGATATGAGGGATAGGAGGCAGACAGTGTAGCCTTTTCATTATGTTTAATACAGTTTTCCTATTTTACTTATGTGGTTTGTAGGTTGTGGAGGCTTTATGCATGACTTACACTTCTCTTCTGCCAGAATTACTGCTGAACTGGAGCCTGATTTGACCATACTAATGACTCTACTGAAATAATTCATGTACTGGCATCTGATAACTTAAATATTGTTATTTGTTAATAGTCCTGAACTGATTTGGTCTCTCTGTTATTTCTAACCTAATGGTTCACCCTGTTCTGTTTCCAGTTGAGCTATTGGTTACTTAGCAGGTATGTTTTATTTGGGTTAATTTAGAAAGCATGATGTGCAGTGCCAGCTGTCCCATGCCAGCACAGCCTGTACTGTCCTTTAGGCCAAAAGGATACGACTTAATGACTAATGAGCTGAGCATTGCTATTGTCATGAATGTTTTCCGTTAATGCCTCTGCAGGTAGGGCAGCTGCAAATGGAAAGCAAAGCCCAAGAAAAATCAATGGCATCTTTGACTCTTAAAATAATAGTAAAAAATGGAAATAGGGGAGAGGATAGCAGTTTTATATCGGTAGCTACTCTTGTGCAAACACATACTTAGCAGGAAGTTTTAGGTGGCTTTTTGTCTAACATAGGAGGGCCATAACTCTTTCCATCAGTTTCTTCCTTCCATTTCTAACTTCATTGCATTTCTTTTTCTGGGGACTCATGTTATTTTCTCTTCCACCTTCTTTCCTTCCATCCCACTGCATGCCTCTTTCCTTGATCTGACCTCAGAGAGGACGAGTATGAAGAGGAGGAAGAAGAACAGCCAGTCACAGAGCCCAATACTGAGGATGAGGGGGAGGAAGAGGCCAATAGGCAGGTCAAAGCCAGGTACCAGGATTCAGCCTTGTCCCTCCACCTTTTCTTCAGGCCCTGGCGTGAACTCACCAGCACAGTGTGCAGCAGCATCCACCTTTTCACTCACACTCCTTGATCACCTGTTAAAGCCACCCCTCAAGGAAATATATTTGCATGTAAAAGTTTTGGGGAGGGGGCTGGGGGGAGGCAGTGCTAATGGAAACATGTTTCATTATATAGGTTCTGTGCACTATGAACTGTCTGCACTTGCTCCCTTTATGTAATGCTCACAAATACTAAAAACTTTAGTGCAAAGCATAACTTACAGCATAGTTTGGTTTAACTTCTTAGTTAAGACGATGATGAAACACTAAAATGCTCAGCTGAGGATGTTGCTTGGTTTCTTAGGTTTTCATCCCTATCTTCATAATACTACCTTATTAGGAATATTTGTTGCTATGCAGTAAATTGACATTTTTTGAATGCTGCCTAAGATTTTACAGAAGTTTTGTTCATGTTTTAATAGCAAAGAACTACTTTGAGGCAAAACTGATATATATGTGTATATATAATATATATAATTTTATAAATGCCTGCCCATCTGTGTATATACAGATATAAGCAAATCACCAATCAATATTCATCATCACCTATCAATACCCTTGTGTAAAATTTTCCACTTATGTCTGATATATATATATATGTGTGTGTGTGTGTGTTTGGCATTTGGCAACTTGATCCTAATAAACTGAAAGCAAGAAAATATATTCTTTTTTCCAGACAGCCATTTGATTTAGGTTAAATTATTTGGCTTTGCAACTCAGCAAATGAGATTGGATTCTTTTTTTTACATAAACCACATTCATGCAGACGCTGAATGTACAGCACAGAAGGAAGAAAGGAAACTATTTAATGCGTGAATTCCAAAGAAAATACTGTATTGTTGTTGTTATTGTCTTCCACTCTGCAAATCTTGCCAATGGCTGCCTGAAAATTCAAAATTAAGTGTTAATTTCCTCAAATCTGATTCTTAAAAAGTCAAAGCTAAGACACAAGTTATTGTTAAATCTCATGAGTATACTAAAATACTTCTTTAAAAAGTGAGGAAGAGCCATGTGAAGAGTATAAGGTGATTTTTGGTCATTGGTCCTTTTAAGATAATTATCTCTTTAAGATAACTGGGTGATATTCCCATGACTTTCCTAAATACCTTCTTTCACTGCCTCTGTAGCATAACAAAAATTATCTGTAACTTGGCTGTTCATGTTAGATACTGTCAGGTAAGACTGGCCTGCCTTCAGTGTCTCCTGTCAAGCACAGCAGGTGCAATAGATGAAGGTTTCCAGATTTTCCATTGTGAGAACAATTACCTGGTATATACCTGATGATTAACTGCATAAGATCCCAACATATCTATCATAAATTGTGGTTTTTTTGTCTATGCTGTGCCAAGCCCACAGTCCTCAGATAATGACTGTGCCTTCCATGCCAGCTGGGGGATTGCAGAAGCGGTCCTGGGAGAATGAAATCAGCCACTTGCCAAGTGATCCAGCCCAAAGCCCATGCACAGTGTTTATGCTGGAGTTACTAGAGAAAACAGACACCCTGGAGTGCAGATCACATGGCTTTTCACCTGCTTTGTGCCTTCTGTCACTCACTGACATCTGCCTTCAGTAGAGCAAAGCAGATGTGTTTTCTGTTTCCTTTGATGCAAACTCTGCAAGTCTCTACAAAAGACCAGCATGGAATGCTGACACTCAGAGAAATCATAAGTTAGTGCCTTCACACCTAGACAAATATCTGGTAAGGTGTTGCTTTTGAGATCATTCTAAACTTGAATTTTGACAGAACACTGCTAATTAAATACTTTTTTGTTTTCATCTTTGTTGGATGAACATTTTTACTAAAAAGATCAGATTCCCAGGGAGGATGACAATCAGATATCTGGACTTGGAGAAGCAGTCCTACAGACTGTATCTGGAAGCATTGGTGCTCCATGGAGTATTTTCCAGTGTGCTCAGTCTGCTTTGTACTGCTCTGACAATGCCTACAACCTAACTTGAAATATACAAAAATTGTTACTAAAATAGGTGTGAAAGGCTTACTAAAATTAGTTCTGAAGCCTCTAGGTTCAATCCCCTCTTTTCCTTTAGAGTGGGTTCCTTCTTTTCCCCAGTATTTCCAACCCCAAGAAGAATCCCACTGGGATACAAAGATGTGAGTTATCTTTATTTTAAAAGATGTGATGATTGTCTAAATTTTGGAAGTTTTTGTTTGTCTGACTCTACTTCGGTTTTTATTCCCCTGCAAGTGTTACTATCTATTATCTCCCTTTGCCCCATTTTTCTCTCCTCTTCCCTTTCTAATGATTTTTTCCTCCTGCAGTGAGGTTCCAGATGTGCATGAGGCTGTGAAGGAAAGCTTTTCACAGGGTTATGACTCTTCAGCTGTCTCCAGTGCCATTTCTCCAGCTGAGAGGCCTCTCGCCTGCTCTAGAGCAAAGAGCTTTTCTGTCAGCTCCTCTTCTGTGCCTGACTCATCTGTCTCTCATCATAATTCTGTCCTTTCATCACCATCTTCACCTGCAACAGCGTTGCTGAGCTCTCCCCAAAATTCCTCAGCATCCATTACTCCAAAGGCATCTCCAACAGTGGAGAAATTACCTTATGTACCACACACTCCTTTTCACCTCTTCTCGTATGACTTTGAGGAGTCTCCGGCACCTGTGAAAGAGAAGGAAGCAGAAATGATGAGGGAAAACAGGTAGATTTTATATAGCTGACAACAATTTTTAGATAAATGAATAACACTTTCCAAGAATTTTAGAGCGGCAATAATGCTACTCTATGTGTTGTATTATTTCCAGAACATACTGTACTAATTTTAGCCCTGTAAGCTTGTATTCTGATTTGATATTTTTCCCTTGCCTTTGCTGACATCATTACTCTTCTTCCAGGTCTGTAGTTAATAAATATCCTGTTAATAAATATCCTCATCTGTAGAGCGGTGGATAAATAACCCATGATTTGGGAGATCACAGAAAAAAGCACCATTTTGCTCTCATTTACAACAATGTAATTTGCAGACATGCTTTCATGAAAATTAATGGGGCTCTTCTGATATAAAACCAAGAGAGGTCAGATCAGCACTTGAAATTCAGGGGTGAAGTCCTGGCTTCAAAGGCTGAACTGCCAAATCCTGAATTTGTTGTTTGGTTACAGAGCATGTCTATCTAGTGTGCAATTTCAGCTCATGCATGTAATAAGAGATCTATAACGATAACATAGAACTCAGAATAGACAGTTTTATCTCCTGAACATCTGTTGAATTTACTTGTTCCTCATGCATTTGTCTTAGTTTTTAACTTTAATTTCCCTATCCTATCCATCTAAAAAAATATATATTGTTTTGTCTCATCTGTTTTCAAGTAAAAGAGATTGACAGTAAGTAACACTAAAAGCAATGATAGAAAATCAGCTTGAAAAGAGGTAGATGATTTTCTGCTCTCTCACAGTTGTCAGTGTTTTTGAATTAGGTGCTGAAAATGTACATTTATATTGCATGCATATTTATTTCTTCCTCTCTCCAGCAGTCCTTCTGAGTTTCTGCATGTGAACAAATGTTTTGATTCCTTTGATCCTTTTAATTTTCGATCTTTCTCTTCTAATAGGTGGGTGTGTTTTGTCCCTTTTTCATTTTTCCAAAAAGCCTGTAAATCCAAGTAGTTGTTGACAAGTGACTTAGTTCACTTATTTTTTCTTTACCTGCAACTTGAACGCTGGAATTCCTCTAAATTTACGTTTTCCTTGATAGGTGCATTTTTTCCTTAAACCTCTCACACTCATTTATTGGTGTCCCATTGCTGCTGCTCTTATACTTTAGAGAGTAGATTCCTAAATACCTCCTGTTCCTGCAATATTTAGTATTTCTCCAGTGATTTTTTTTTCCTCTAACCGTCTTTTCTGCTTCCAGTTAGTACAGAGGTTCAGGGGTGGGGGTGGGGATGGGGATTCTCTTGGGTTTATTTAGAGGAAAAGAAGGGCAAAGTCCACACAATTTAGTCAGTAATGTGCCCATAAAAGAGGAAAATGTCTTGAGGGTGAGTGCTGCTGGATAAGACTATTACATCTACACTGGTACATGAGACAAGAAGGGAAAATGGAAGCAATAGTCAGTACCAGAGGAAGGTTGGAAAGATAAACTTGCATGCAGATTTTACCCTGGTCTTCTGGTCTTGCCTTCCTGCTGTTCCAGCAACTCAGTGTTCCTCTAAATTTGATACAATGTTGTGTCCAGACCAGTCCCTCCGAATTTGATTTTTTTAATCGGTGTGGGTCTGACTCCATGGGAGGTGCATTTCCTCCGTTTTCATGAGGGTTATCTTCGGGCTAATTGAAAACCCTTGATGTGAAAAAGGATTCTGCTCTATGTCAGCTTTTTCATGGGGCAGAGGGGAAGAAAAGCACATGTAATGGTTGATAAGAAGGTCTCCTTGCAGTTGATTGAAATGGAAATGGAGGTTTCTGTGTCAGGAACATACCAAATGAGCTGCAAGTTCTTATCAGGACAAGGGAGTTATCGCTCACTCAGTAGAGACACAGTCAGAACATTTTCTGGACTGAGCCCATTGGAGAGAAGACCCAGGGTAGGTCTGTGCTGCCAGGGAAGCTCTACACTGTCCAGTTACACAGCCTCCAACTGGCCAATGTCTCCAGTTTCTAGTTAGTTTTCTTCTGGGGCAAGAAGGCCCTGACAGCAATTATTTCCTGCAAAATTCCTTTTGTGGCTCAGAAACATGCATGTTAGATTTTTTTTTCCAAAATTATTTCCCTATTTCAGTCAGTATAGTGTCTCAAAAACAGATGAGGGAGGAGAAGGTCTTTTCTAAAGCATTAATCTGAAATTGCTGTCTAAGAGGACATGTACTCTAAAGCACGATCCCTTCCATTGTAAAAGCACCTAGCTGAAGTCTACTCTGGTTGTAACGTGGGCCTTGGCAGGCAGCAATGCTCTTGAACCCTAAGGAATGAAGCTTGAAACTTTGAATGAAATTATGTATGGCTAGATAAGTGTGCTAAATGGAGCTGAAGGAAACCAACCAGGCTTTTCAAATAAAATTGCTGAGTGAAATTACTGAGTGCTGATGTGTGCGAGGGAAGAAGCAGCAGAGAAAAGATATGGTGAAGGAGGATATATTATATCCTATGAATTATAATAAGGAAAATGAAGTTGCTCTGTTTCCTGAAATTAATTTTGCCATTTGGATGAGTTGGCCTTGCAGAGTACTGATCTTCAGAGCACCTTATGCTTTCCATATGGAAAAATGGCATTGTCTGTGAACAATATTAAAGAGAGAAATATTAACATTTTCCCAAATCAAGAATCTTTTCCCAACATGCTGTTTAAGTACAATGGTTAAGAGGCACGGCAAAGCAACACAACTGCCTTTTCTATTCAGTACAGGAGCCAGGATGAAAACATTGATAGAAGGGACTCTGGGGAGGTGGCCGTTCCAGGAGTCCTGGAAACAATTTCTCTTTGATCAGCAAGCTCACATTGAAGTGAAGCGAGTTTATGGGGTTTTTTAATGGAGAGAAGGGCTGATAGAAATTTCTAAAGCCGTGCTTCCGGAGACATGTCTTTTTAACCATGGTGATGATTTTTTACAGACATTGTAAGAAATGTAACATAAGCTATTACTTATGTTGGGGGAGGGGAAAGAAAATACTGCTGGCTTTAATTGAAAAGAATGTGGTTGCTTTTCCATTTAAAATGAAAGCATTTGCAAGTCATGGATGCCCATGTTAAGATCATGTCTCAGGAGTGATGCCGTTTTCCTTGAATTTAGAAGATATGAATATTCCTGTTGTGGGCTGGTTTGATCTCTTTTCTAATGGCTAGATACCAGCTCCCAAAACAGCTAATAATTTGAGTAACTGAGCAGTAATTCAAGTATTCCTCTTCTGAGTTGTCACTTGGGAGGACCATTCAAATCTCTCATTATTTTCCTTACCAATAGCTCACTGTTTCATCATGCATGTTCATGCCATGGTTGATGTTAAGAGTACATGAATGGTTGCATATTTGGAAATAGAGCAACATTTTCAGAAGATGAATGTTTGAAAAGTTCTGGGGTATGGGATCACTGCCACCCCGTAAACAACAGGATTTACTGTTGCACGTCTGTTTGCTGATGGATTCTGTTTCTCCTACTTTTCTTCCCATTTCTTCAGATACAATAGCTATGGCAGCAGCTCTTACTCTTCTCCACGACCGTATGCTGGTGTGAGTGCCCCAACAACACCCACTACTCGTTATGGGACAACTCTGTCACCGCCTCAGGAGACCAAACCTGACAGGTTCGTAAATTAATCAGTGTTTTGACAACAGTTCCTTTGCAGACAGGATGAAGGAGATAAATGTACGCTGTTCTGAATGAGTACTGGAAATAGCTTCTAGCCAGATTTTTTCTAACATTGGGAAAAAAATGGAAAAAAATCTAAATGTGTTCATTTCCCACTCATACTCAAGCCCTTCTGTCAGACTTGATGTTAAACGCTAGGTGTATTTCCACTTCTGTTTCTTCCACTTAAATGGATAAAGCAGAATTGCTTTGCACATTGAGCTGTTCTAAGTATTAAAAGGTGAAAAAACCCACATTTTCTTTCTTTCCGTTTTTAAAAATAAATTCGGATAGATCTCTTTTCACTTCTATCTTAAATCAACTGCAAAATCTTGGAAACGTGCTTAGCTCAGAATTGCCTAGAGCGTAATTTTGTCCTTTCTTGAAAATACATGATATATCTCATTGTATTTCATCAAAAGCAAACCATTTCCTCCTGTAGCTAAAGCAAACTCTTAATAACCTACCAGTTATCAGCTTGCTTTAGGAAAAAAGTTAAATGGGGAAAAAAGAACCAAATCAGAAAAAAAAATTATTTTAAACAATCAAAATACTCTTTTGAATTATGTAAGGTATAGGGGGAAGAAAAAAGATAGGAAAATGTTATGGATACATGAAAGAAATTCTTGGCAAGAGGTTTGGACCACCAGAAATTAACTATCTGTTACAATCTGAGAGTAAATGACAGCTTCAAAGGATGTCATGCTGACTTTAAGTAGGAAAGGTAAAATTTTTTAATTAATGTAATTAAATTATTTAATACAATAATTTAGAAAACATCCAGTTAGACCAGATGGGGTTTGGATTTTTTGTTTCCAGACTGGCCTCTAATTCATAAAAACTGCATCTTCCACCCTGTTTTCTGAACTTAAGGTTTTTTACAGGACCCTTTTTCTGTATCCCAGTTAATTTTTGTTAATGACTCTTTGGCATATTTCTATATATGTATGTGTGTTTGTGTGTGTGTATATATATATGTATCTTTGAACCTTCCTAATGCCTCACGTCCTTTCCAGACTACTACTCAGAATGGTTCAAGTTAGGTTCTTCCAGCATACATGTATTTCTAGCCATGAGGTATTGATTTAATCCTTTTTTTCAAGCGAGTAATTACATGAAGTTTCTCTTTGGAGAAAGGCATTGTTTTTCATTTACTCATCTTCCTGGACTACCTTGCCTTGATTTGTCTTTCGTGCTCTCAATTAAATTATTGCCGAGTGCAACCATAACAAAAAACTCTACACCAGCATATTCACCCCCGTTTACCTCAGCAAAACTGATACAAGAGAAGCAAGAGTTAAAAGTATCCCGCTGCTTTGGAAGTTTAAGATTTTCAAGCCGCTTGCTCTTGTAAGCTTCTGATTGCTACTGTGGCAGAGAAACCCCAAAGTGGTCAAACGCTGAGATGGCTAAAGATGGTTGGGCTTGTCCTGCAAGAGGCTGATGGCGCTGGCCCTGCTCCAGCAAAGAAAGCCAGCTTTCATTTCAGCATGTGCGTAAGTGCCTTGCTGGTTTGGAGCCAAAATGCCTTGGCCCCACAGGATGAAGCTGTAAAATTTGCAGATTCATGGAGAGTCAGGCCAGAGGGGAGCTCTGCAATCATCTGTTGTGACCTATAATGGGTCTCACAGAAGCTAAATGAAGGACTCCTGTACTCTCATGTGTTTTCATGTGGCAGCGCAGGATTTCTCCTGAAAACATTCCAATATTTATTATCACTACTAGGAAAATATTTTATATTTTGAAGTCAGTTTTTCTAGCAGCATCTTCCAGCCAACACACCTCATCTTTCTTTTTTCTATGAAACTGTAAAGTGCTCTACCTTCAACTGTCAGATCTCTTACATGTTGTAAGTGACTGAACACAGTGCTCAGAGTTGCATCTCTGTCTTTCCTTCGGGTTATGTTTACCACTTTCCTCCTTACATGATAAAAATCTCTGTACTCCTGTTTAAATTTGCAGCTTGCTGTTCATGGTAGTTCATGAACTCCCCAGGGTATCTGCATTTTTACATTTGAGGGATGTTACAACCTAATGCTTCCTGTATATGAGTCTCTGAGAAGTGTGAAAAATGTGTGTACACCATGGCTGTGTGTTACCTGCAGAATAGATGCAGTTATTTCTTTAAAGATAATTAAGTTTACAGTCTCAGAGGCCATTTTGCATTCTCTTGTTCTTTTTGAGAGTGCTGCCACTGCAGATATGTAGTTCTGCAAGCTCTAAAGAGCTGACTGCTTTGAAGAAGGGCAGAAGTCTTCCTTAATTTCATTGTCCTGAAAGATATGCATTGAAAATGTCAATTGTCTGTTGTCCATGTCAAGACTGACAGATGGAATTTGCTTATTGGAGAGTAGGCCATGTAGTGCATGATGCAATGCTTGGCACTAATTAGTAAACGGAAAGTATTGTGGAGGTTTTCACAATCTTCTATGAATGGTGTTTGCCTCAGATTATGTAAACACTATGTCCTACCTCCTGATGGTAAAAATTTACATGGATTCAAACACCCAAAAAAAGTTAAAAGATGAGGGTGAGGGAGAGAGGAAGACATTTGATAAGAAGCAGATGCGTATCTATGGTTAGCTCTAAGGTGTGTTTTCTGGTTTCAGCTTATGCTACAGTTATGCAAAACCTTCACAGAAAGATTCCTGTCTTTTATCATGCAGGGAAGAGCTTCAGATGCAGGTCCTGGTACCGTTTATCTGACCTTCAAGAATGAGGAGGAAGGAAGAAGCAGCATTTAGAGCAGTGCCCAGCACAATGATTCATGCTCCATTCAGTTGCCCTGACAGGCCTTTCAAACCCTTGGCTGCATACTGCTTATGTAAACAAGAGCTGCAACTTAGGTGGATGGAAGCAGTGTGGTTGACATTTTGGCATTCATACCTTTAAAATTCTCTTTGGCTGAGATCGGTAGGGAATCATAAGAGCAGTGTAAGTCAGTGGAAAAGCAGCTGGATTTTGGTCTTTAAAATCCACATCATCTAGATATTTCTGATTGTACAGCAGAAGAAAGGGCTTACTTTACTGTTTCTAAGTACAGCTGAAGCCTTTTGGCAATTTCTTGCAATGCTGTTGTTCTCTCTCATTTCCCTGGGTCCCCTGTGGAGAGCCATGTTTCTGAACTGCATATTGCAGCCATGGGAATCCTGCTGAAGGAGGGCAAATTGCAGGGCATTTTCTGTTCAGCCCTTCATTGGGAGAGAAGGAGTGTGTCAGTTCTCTTGTATCTCTCTGCTTGTGAAAGTTGCTCCTGATGCATAAGGAGTATAACCCAATCTGACTGTTTTCTAATGCCAAAGAGTGCTTTGCTCCATAAATACACTGCTCCCACTCTTCACAACTTAAATCATCAATTAACTCTTTCTCCCCAATAAATTAAAAAAGACAAAAAATCACTCTCATAACCTCATACATTTTAATAACAAAGGGGAAGAGCAGTGCATGACTGAAACACGTCAGGAAGAAAAGCATTTTTCTGTCCCTCCAAGTTGGCCCCTTGCCTGGGGAAAGAAGGTGTTGTAAGACTAGTCTGTATTTCCATGTGTTATGCTCACACCTAGGATATTTCTGTCTAGCCAGACTGCTTTGTCAGACGCTGAATCTAAGACAGTCACTCAAATTGAAACTGCAGCCTGGAGTCTGCCACTGGACATCAAACTTGTTGCTTTCAAAGCTTTACACCCCCTCATAGTATCCTTTTGGTGGTGAAGTGTTTGCATTGTTGATCATGGCTATCCTTAGGGATCATGAAGGAGTGTAACTTCTAAGGCAAGAGCTCCTAAATCACCAGCACCAGTTTCAATCCATTCCACTACCAGAAAAATATCCCGCTAGCGTGTTTGCCAGGGTGGGTTTCTTCTGATGCAGTTTGCCAGATGGTTCCCCCTGGGCCTGACAGTCAAACAGTAGTGCACTCAGCCTAGCTCAGAAAGTCCTCTTGGGGCACTGCTTGCCAAAGGAGCAGGAGTTCATGGTCTCGCCTCTATCTCTTAAATCAAATGCCAGAAAGTTCAGCTCGCAAACCTCCACTTCTTGAGGCTCTTGGCCAGTCACTCTGAACTTAGTCTCCACCTCTGGCTGGTCCCTCAGAAGTTCTTCCAAATCTCCAAACCTGGTAAAGGCCTGCTATGGTGTTTGCAGATTATTCCTGTTTGAAGCATCTCCAGCTTTTCCAGAGCGTTAGAAAATAGGCTTAAGAAATATTAAATATATTTCACATTCTTTAATATGTTTTCCATCTCACTTGCTTTGTGATCTGCAGCAATACATTACCTTGGGCTTCCATGATGCAGGGCCTTGAATGTTGAGTGTTCATTTCCATGTTCTTCTATATCTTTTAAAGAAAATGTACCTTCAAACATTTATTTTTAAAACAGGTCACAGACACTGAGATTAGCATGCCTAGATTATAGGTGGGTTTTTTCCCCTCTGACACTTAAACACCATATCTGAAGCATAAGCATAGAGTGTAGCAAAAGTCTGCACTCTTCTTTTGAGTTTTATTCCCTTTCCAGGTGCCCGAAATAGTGATTTGCTGGAAATCTGGTGCTTTCTTTCAAATTTCTGTCTTTAAAGCAAAACAAAAACTCCTTGAGAATTCCAAACAGCTTTTCAGTTAGATTTTCTGCTAAAATTAAAGGTCTCAGTATTTCACAACACCAGGGAGATACTGCTGGATGAAGCTTCTTGGCAGGGTTTGTTTGTTTGTTTGTTTGTTTTTGGGTGGGGGTTTTTTTGGTGTTTTGTGGGGGGTTTTGGGGGTTTTTTGGGTTTTTTTTTGTTTTTTTGTTTTTGTTAGCAATTTATTACTAATTTATGTTCTGCAGTTCCCTTACTCCAGCTGTTGAGCACTAAGGTAAAACAGGCAGAAACCTATGAAACAAAACCTGCTATACAGCCTGCAAAGCTGCTGCTCTCCCAATAACTGCTTCTCTCTCCTTGGCTTTTTATTCTTTCTGTGTGTGCTTCTGGGCTCTCAGACTAGAGACTGTGGCAATTTTTCCTTGTGGTGCGTGCCAAGCACATCTCTCACTCTGAGTAACATAATGAGGAAAGGGATAGCTTGGTAGCAGATAATAGTGGCCCAGGGCAAAAGCCTCAACTTTATTGCTGAGATTTTAAGAGGAAAAATGACCTTAGGAATAACTTGATTTACAGTCTGGGAAACAGTGGTGGCTTGCACTGGCCTAGCTGCTTGTCAAACTACTGTGTAAGCAATATTCTTGATTGCAGCTTTGTGGAATTCATCATAGGGCATATGTTTAAACAGAAGCATGAACTGGTTATAGTTTCAGACTGCAGAGTGTTGCTGGCTGAATGTGCCATGTGTAGTGCTGATGTTCAGGGCACACCCACCTTAGCTTGGATCTACACCCTGGGCTCTGCAGGTCACTTCCAGGCAAAGTGTAACTCACATGAGGATGAGAAGCTGCAGGTTGCAGGAAGACAGAAGCACAGTGTAAAAGCTGCGCAGGTTAGCTGGAAGAGGGGAGTGTATGTAGAAAGTCCTTGTGCATTGCCCAGGCTCTGTGCAGCTCTGTCCTGCTGTAACTCTAATTTGGGTTGTCCCCTGTACCACTTAAAAGTCTAACTATAATCGGTTCTTTTCTTGGTTATTCTCAGGTTTCTTTCTTAAAGGAAGCATTTAGTCAGTAGTTTTAGCTCTCAATTTTCTGTTTATTTTTGAGAGAAGTTTTGTAAAGATTCCTTAAGTAATGTTTAGTCTGTTTGCAAAGTCTTATATCAACATGCTTTTGAATTTGCCATGTCATGTAGGGAGACATAACACACGGGGAGTTTCTTTAGCTGTGAAAAGCAGTATGGCTCTTGGCAGCTTTGCCTCCCCTTTTGTCTCTTTCTAAGCTGGAAAGCGGATTTATTTTGTTAAAGCCAAGAGACATTTAGAGTTACTTAAGGCCTGAGTAGGAGCTGCTGACTGTTGTACCCTCCCTGTAGCACTCCCATAGCTGCTGGAACAGGAGCACTTTGCAAAATTAGGTAATTAGTGCTTCCTTATTAAAGTTATTAGTGACTCTGCCCCATGTTGTATTAAAGACAATCCTGAATATTAACCTTATGACCTAAAGGGATTTCCTCTCATAAGTCATCTGTTAATTTTTTTAGCTCCTAAAACTCTACATTTGTATTTTGTATTCTTCCTGTAGATAACATTTATATTTAGCAAATTTTAAAAATTCAACTAAACAGAGGGAAAGGCAGCCACAAAAGAGTACGTCAGAGCTTCCAAGAATGAAGAATATTTGAAGTTCAGATTTTCAGTTTTGCTTTCAGTAAGACAGAAATATTTTCTTCAATTTGCAACAAGACTAGAGTAAGTCAGGGCACATAATCCCCTTCACAATGTATAGTCCATGATGAAGTATTTTCAGAAAACTGTAAGAACTTGCAGAAAAGTGTGAGAGATCTTGTGTCTGCCTTGAATTTGTGTTTATAATAATGATTACTAATTCACTGCTGTGTTAAATGCTGTAGGTCAGGCTAGCTGAATTTTTATTCAGAAGAGCTTTGGTCTACAGTCAACATTTTGGCTTCATAACCTGTGCTCTGTGTATATGTTTTGCTTTCTTTTTCTTTTTCCCCTCCCTATTTTTTCCTGTTCCTATCACTTCTTCCAGTAAGATAAGTTACTAATGACCTCTTTGGCCCTGTGTCCTGATGCTGTGGTGAGAAGCACTATTCACAAATCCACAAACCTAGATGCTTTCTTGTTGTCTATTTTGTTTCTGGAATGAGAAAGTAATAACATCGCTTGTTTAGCTTTTACTGGTTTTAACAGCCGGCATGGGAAAGCTTTCCTTAATATTTTTTATATTAACAGTCCATTCTTAATAGCCTTGCATTCTCTACAAGACTAAAAATAGTAATCAGAGTAAGCATCCTTCTGGATTGTGTTTGTGGAGCTGAACAAATGGTTGATATTACCAGCTGGTAACATATGACACCGGCACTAAAATGCTGGCATATATTAACTATAACCCCACTTTGCGAGTGATCACTCTATTATGCTTTCATTGAGCATTCACATTCTCCTTTCTGTTAAAATCTCTTATCACCTTTGAGTCAATGCCAGAAGTTTTTTTTAGCTTTTTTCGTGCTTATCCATTTTTAAAATGCAGCCTGCAGCAATAAGACCTAAAAATTCATGAGGCCTGAGGGCACTGTCACCCTTCAAACAGTATCAAAGCAACAAAATTACTCAAGGCTCAGCCCAAGCCTTCCCACCAGCTGGTTTGGCCAGTCATGGTGCCATTTGCAATTCAACTATGTGTTCACTGGAAGGGAACATTTGCTTTAAGTGTTACTTCCAGGGAAATACAGAAACAAAAATCAGATTTTGTTGGAAAACCGTACAGAGACAAATCCCTTTACATATTGTTTAGAATGTTTGAGGAATACCTCTTAGCGCTTGCTTTTCCTCTGGCTGCTTTACAGGTTTGTACAGGTTTGTACACCCTGAAAGTAACCTGCTTACCCCAGGTTTAGTTTCTGCCCATGTAGAAAATTACCAATGGAGTTTACTAACTACTAAAACTGTGCATTTACAGTTGCAGTTCACATTAAAAAGAGTATTGGTGCACCCAAATACCAGTTGAGCTACGGTGTTTGATAGCAGCAGTGAGGCTGCGAGTTTATGAGTCTTCATGAGGCAGCTGGTCTCAGCATTTGGTGTGAGGTGTGGCCCCCACCAAGGGCAGATGTGTGTGGTTGAGTGGGTGTAACCACTAAGTGAGCACTAACTCAGCTACATAGCAGTGCTGTTTCTTTGCCTGCCCTTTTCTAAATGTGACTGAAGACCCAAAACCGTGACTATTTGTGCTTTAAGAAGTCAGTGTCACACAAGGGGTCAGCTGAACGTGTTCCTCTCTTTTTAATTATGACCTCTATGTACAGAACCTTCTGGCAGCTTGAACTGTTAGATTTGACCATTTCATGCAACAAACTGCTGTACATAGTATGGCTGTGTTTGGGACAAAGGAATTGAAGCAGGTATGGGTGTGCACATGGGTGCAGCTTGTAATTCAGCTGAAGTATGCACTCGTAACCAGTGAGAAATATGGAAATTCCAAGTTTTGATTAATTATTGTTGATTGGATTGGTTTTGAAGCGGTGGCAAGCTAACATTTTCAGTTCTTTGGACACTGCCTTTTCTTCTGGACATACGACTGCAGATCTTCAATTTATATTGTGATGCTGCTCTTCATATATCTGCAGTTCTTCACACAGTGAGCAATGCTAGCCATACTATGCTAGATCAAACCTCCAAACAAGGTGTTCTAGTGTGTGGAGGTGTTTTACTACCAGGATTAGCTTAGAATCCCATCTGCAGGACTAAGCTGTGCATCTCCATGTGATTTCTCTGTAGTCCCCTGCATAAGAGTGTGCATTTATTGTCGGGCCTCAAAGAGTTCAGTCAGAGTTGAAGGTTTCCAACCTGCTAGATGATGTGCAGACCTACAATCAGTCTTTTGGTCTCTCAGCATCACCCCATCCTTCTCCTTAATTTTCCTTCAGTCTTCTCTTAAGCCATTCCTTCCTTTGACTCTAAATATGGAGTTTGCAGACTTCATGGCTACTGGGCAGGATGGGATATCAAGCTAACTACACAAAACAGATAAAAACACAGACTTCATAGGGACCCTCTTTTGCCATCTCTCACAGTTAATTTCCATATATCTTCATGTGGAGGCACTGTTCATTTTTCCCCTTCCAAGAGTAATTTCTGATGTTATATCCAACCATATAGCCATGATTTTTCATGCTACTACAGGGATGGAGCTCTAGCTTTTGAATTTTAGTACAGTGGTGCTACTGTTTCTGCTAAAAGCTTTCTCTTGCAACATGCACTAAGAGGTCAAAAGTTAAAATAAATTTAAAATATGCTCAAGGGAAAATTCACCACACGTACTTGATTGTCAGGGTTTGAGGATTTTCCCCCCCTTTTCTTAGTGCTGAAGCATATTAGAGATTTTTATGGTTTTAAGTGTGATCCAGCATTGATACTGTAGCTTTGGAAAAGTGCCAGCAGGGACTCTTACAGAATATCAAGTTTTATACTATCTTATGTAATGTTTATGCGGGTGGGATATGACATATTGAAATTCAATTTATCGAAATTATTGACATTACATTCATGCTGCCCTGCTGCCAGTGGGGCTAAAATGGCTATGTTTTGTGGTGTTCCTGCTTGTACAGACATAGACACTTGGGGAAGATAGGTTTGCATTAAAATTTTTGTCTTTTTTCACGTCTATTTTCACTAGTGAACTGGTGCCATTATGCTAAATGCCTACACTGTGCAGCCATGGGCAAGTAAATAAATAAGGGAACGGGTCTGAGTTCTTAAAAGTAAGGAAAATTTATTCAGGTTTGCATTACTGGTTCAGGAACCTTCCTCTAGGCAGGCAGGGTTTAGTTTCTTTTTACACAAAAGGCAGTATCTATTTCTCTCATTAATCCTTTCATTGCAAAACTCATGTTACAACAATGCACAGAAACCGCTCTACATGAGTTATGTCTTTTTGATTTTATCAGTCTAATTCAATCAGTGTGCATCTGTATAAAGCTGCCCTGTAGGACACAGATTTTTTCCTGTCTGAGAGAGAAAGAAAGACACTTTTACTCTGAGGTCACTCTGTTGCCATGTGAGAGGCTCGTGGTACCAAATACCACCATGTTGGGGGAAGGTTTTGTAAGAGGACCAACTCTCCCAGACAAAGTACTACTTACTGTAAAGCCAATAAAAAAATTTATGTCAACACCAAACTATAAGTGAATGTAAATGTAGCTTTATATGTTTGAAAAGTCTTTACTGTAGAGGCCATAATTTCTGATAGTTTTCAAGAATGATTTGAGAAGACTGTCCGTTTGTGTTTTGCTGGTGTGTTCTAATATGAGAGTCACCCTGCTCTTGCAGCACATGCAGCAGGGAAATCATGATAATCAAATTTATTAATGTATAAAGGAAAAATATGCCTGATACTTAAAAGAGCATTTGAATTTTTTATGGCACTTCTGACATCTTCCTTTACTTTTGTTTTTCTGTATAGAGGATTCTCAAGTGTTTGTGACACATCCATTTTTAACATCATTGCATAACAGTCCTTTTCTTTGAAACTTCAAAAATCCTTTACAGGATTCAGATTTTCTGTTACCTGGATTTTAAAGTTAAAAAAATATTTAGACAATATTGCAGTTGAAATAGACTGAAGAATTTTCACACATACTTTATCTGTGCTTCAGAAATTTGGGTATTTAGGAAGCCAACCCTAATTGTTTTTCTTCAGCTCATCACAGAATCTATAATCAATTTAGCAAGAAGACACTTAGCCAATGCTTTGAAAGATCCATACATAAATATTGCCATGTCATTCTCTTGGGATTATGTTACTTGCTGAATGATTGCTACTTGTTTTTTGCCAGTATAATCAATAAAAGTGACACTGAGAAATCTGATCTTCCTTTTCTGCAGGCCAGCTTTGGGTGGTCTCCTTACATCATCTTTTCGGCAGCACCAGGAGTCCTTGGCAGCAGAAAGAGAAAGACGGCGTCAGGAGAGAGAAGAAAGGTTGCAAAGGATAGAACGTGAAGAAAGAAACAAATTCAAGTAGGACCCAAATTTGCTCTCAGTCTCTTGCTTTAATGTGTGATAGATTGATCAATCATTGAGACATTCAACTGGAAAACAATTGAATTGATGAATAGTTTGTCTCTTTAGATACTTTCCTTGATCTAATTATCTTAAAAACTGATAGATTAAACACATCATGAATTTTGGCATTTAATAAAAAAAGCTATTTTTTTAAGGGCAGCCAATTATACTGCCTGGTTACATACTGAGGCTCTATTTTATTAGCTAATATACTCACCAAATTATAATCTCAGTGAGGCATAGGATTTGAAGGTGGAACAGTGGGACAAAGGTGTCAAGAAGGGAGGAAGGGACAGCACTGAAACATCTTTTTCCTTTAAAGTTATGCAAAGTAAAAAAGTCTTGCTGTATAGTAGCGGTTTTTAACTTTTTCCTGCATTTCTAAACACGTGTCTCTTCCTCCTGGAATCAACAACTGACAGAAAGTAATGACCAAAATTACTGTTCGAACTTTGGCCAGACAAATGTCATAGCTCAATGCAGGACTTCGCATTTTCACATCTGAGAAAATGTTGTGTGATGTGGGATCCCAGGGTGTGCTGCCTGAGGATATTAAGAGACAAGCCCCCTCAATCTCTTCAGTACATGCCTAGAAATCCCAGCAGAGACATTAACAAAGACTGCAGTGGGCCAAGGATAGATATGGAATCTATACCTGAAGTTGTTTGCTTTCAGTCCAAAGAGTGTACACTAAGAAAATAATTTGTTTCCTCATAGACAGGAGTGAAAAGCAAGCCTATTTTTAGTAGTTAGAAGACATAATGTAATAACTTAAAGACTGGTAAAATAAATGTTCTGTAGTCTTAGAATTGGTAGTTATGAAAAAGATGGCACAAGGCTTCACGTTAGCTTGTTTATTAGTATGCAGGATTGTTTTCACTGTAATCATCCCTTTAGTAAGAAGTGGAAACAGGCTGTGATTCTGTGAATTTGGAAAGAGGAGTAACTTACAAGTGGTTGATTGATATTCTCCTGGCTCCAGAAGATAGCTAGTTTGGAGGGAAATGAGAGGCAGAGGGAAGGTGGAAGAGTACCATAATAGGATCTTTGGCAGCCAACAGCTGCCCAAGTTCTCCTGAAACAGAAACAATAAGGTTGCAGTCTTCCAGCTTCTTCCAAAAACTCTCCCTCTAAGTGGTATCATCAGGCTGCAGCAGGCTGCCATGGACAGCCAACATGATCTTTCAGAAAGGAAACTCCCAGACTGAAAAAGACAACAGGGCATTTGGCAGATTGACCTGTTTGAATAACAGATCTGCACATTTCAGTAGAGACTGGCTACAGTAGTTGTTCTGTCACTAAAAGAGGTTTCTTAAAGTCAGAAAAAAATTCAAAATACACACTTTCATCGCTTTATTTCAGAGTCAGAAACTGCTTAACTAAATGTCATGATTGTGCTCCATATTTAAGATTATTTTTCATTGCCCAGTGTTTTCATCTTTTGGATTTGAGTTTTGTGATCAACCAAAAGTTACAACTTTTGTTTGAGCAGAGGGTCTCCAAAGCTACCAGACTTCACAAACAGACAGCATCCCACAGTTGGTTAAACAGTCTGGCAGGAGGAAGACAAAGTCACAGCAAGCAGTCATGGACAGTTTCATAAGAGTTCCTGGGATTTCATTATCATATCATCAGTCTGGCTAGAAACCCACTCTCTGAAGATGTATTTTTGATTAAAAATAGCACTTGCAATTCAGTCTTTAAACTCGTGAGCCGTACTGGATTTACCATCATGACTCATTTGTTATCTCATTCTTTCCAACTCTGCCTCAAGAACATTGCACTAGGATCTGGCACCATTATTGACAAATTGAGGATAGTTTAAAGGAGAGCATCACTAGTTGTGAAAGAGCTGGAGGACAGGAGAACTGGAGGATTAGGAGAGGAGCTACAAAGCTTCATAAGCTATTGCTAGCTAAAGGAATGCTTCACAGAATTAACATTTTTCTCGGTAGAAGGACTGTTGTACCCATTGCATATGTAGAACAATATGTCCTAAAATAAAGTCATTATTTTTCAGTTGTAGGGAAGAGTGAAAGTTGTTAGAGGGGACAGAGTAATGTTAAAATTTGCCTGCTGAAGATTTCCTGGAATACTTTTAAAATACTGAAAAGTATAACTAGTTCAGAGTTCAAAGCCTGTGGAGATGGCCTGAAAAAGTAATGTGTGTTCCCTGTTAAAGGACTTTGGAAGAGCACTTGCAAGCAGATGTTTGATAGCTATTGGTATAATAGATGAAAAGTAATTCATGTAATGACACAATGTAAAGAGGAAAAAAAGGGGTTATTAATAAAAGGAGTAGTTCTGAAAACCTTTCTGGTACTCACAGCTTACACTGTGAAAGAATCTAGCAGATAAGGTGAAGGTCTCATCAGTTTTGCCTACCAGATTCAACGAAATATTAAAAATATATTGTAAGGAATCATCTTGCCATGATATTGAGACAGGGTGGACATTCGCTGGGTTCTGCTGTGCTTCAAGTTAAATTTGCATCCATGTTTGTGGATGTGGCAGGCCTGTCCGAAATCATAGTACTCAAGCATCCAGCAAACTTGACTTGGCAAAAGTTAAATATACGGGTTATTTGAGGAGCTGTGGGAGTGGCAGCTGACATGAAAAAGAAAGGGAGTTTTGTATCTAAAGCTGGGGGTGAAAAATAAGGAAGTGAAAAGTTGTTATCTGTCCAATGATGCTGCACACACCTTCTTGGAATGTAGAATTGCTCTTCTAAGTAAAGCAAATCTGTTGTCCTGTTTCAGCTGTAGCAACTAAAACTCACTAAGGAAAAGTTCCTTGGAAAGAAGGCCAATGGGTTTGCTCACTGCCTCAGTCTATCCTGCCAGGGGCTGCAGTCACTGTTTGGGAGCATTCTGAGATGGAGCAAATGAGGGATGGTTTAATAGCCACTCATGTGCCTGCTGGCGGTGGATAAGTGCAGGAGGAGCAGGTTTCATAACATGCGTCAAGTTTTTCACATTTTGCAGGATTTTTATAATTACTTTTAATGACCTTCCAAACTACATATTTGGTGGTGTATGCATGCATAAGTGTACATCTTTCAGCAATTTTTGCAAAAACAAACAGTTTTTTTGACAACAGCCTTTGTTGTCTCTAATCAGTTTGTGTGTACCACTCTTGGTTTCTCCTACTGGACTTATACTTCTATTCTTACCTTTTTCTTCTGGTTTCTGCTGCAATTTACTGTAATTCTCTTTCTAGCCGTGATTATTTAGACAAAAGAGAAGAACTGAGACAAGCAAGAGAAGAGAGGTTTGTATGTCATGCATCCATCCTTCCCTATCCTTCCCTCTGGTTGTTCACACTTCCTATATTCTTTACTGTGGAGCTGTCGTATGTTTGCATTTTTAACTCTGCTTGCACAAAACACTTTTATTCCAAAAGACTTCTATAAGAAAGAAGTTGTTAAACAGCAGAATGAAGTCCAGCTGTAAGCACAGCAATAAATGAAGAGCAGTGAGAGTGCTTAAGAATGATTGATGACCTTTTATCTATTTGTGTGGGAAATAAGCTTACCCCATTTGCCTCAGAAATTTGCCCAAATTTAGTAGAGTTATAAATTAAATAAGCCTGTCTTTTTCACCCCCAGTGGGTCCCAAGCTTTCTGGAGGGTCAGAAAAGGCAACTGAGGATAAAGGAAATTGGGGTCACAAGCATTGCAAAACTGCAGTGACAGGCTAATGGAAATGGTTCTGACCCACTCTCAGCATATTTTTATCTGTCAGAGCCAAGTTTTCTTTGCCAATCTCTTTAAACATCAGCAAGTAAATTACAAAGCTTAGCAGTGTTTATCATTGGGGCATTGTTTTAGTTTTATTTAAATAGCATATTTAAATGGACTGAGGGTTTGGGACTGAGGGTTATTTTTCCTTTTTTCTTTTTTAATTCAATGAACAACTTTAGAAACTCTGGGCTAAGCTAGGAGGTATGTGCTTATGAAAGCATATTATTCAAGGAATACTCAACTAAGGACTTTTGTCTTTCAGTAGCTTCATCACTACCTCTGTTAGTAATTGCATCCTGGAGGGAGTGCTTGGTTTTACCTGGAAAATATGCAAGTTACTGTACAAACAGATGAAAAATCATCCAGAGTGCTTCAGTTCTGCTTTTATAGTTCTCTAGAGATTACTCTCTGGAGATATTTTTGGATTGTCAAGAATTGGAATTACATTATCAAAATAAGAGAGCAGCCATCTCAGAAATCATTGTGTTGCTGTGTTTTTACTTGGGGTTTGGTTTTTTGGGGTTTTTTTTTGGTTGCTTTTGTGTTTTGGGTTTTTTTTTTCACAAAATCATCATACAGGAGACAGTTTTTTTCTGCAGACTGAAGTTTTATCTGTTGCGGCTGAAGTAGCTAATAGTAAAAAAATGTTTTAATATCTCTAAGACTAAGAAAAGGTAGATGGGCTTTCCATTGTGCTTCCAGTCAAAACAATTACAAATAATTTAAAGCATTTTCTGAAATTAAATGCATCTGAGCATAGAAGCATCATACACTGATTTGAGCTGAGTAAAACCTTTTTTCAGTGAGCATGCTCATCTGCAAATTTTGAAACAAATTAGAAGTGAGTTCTCCAGAACTTTCTAGTTGTAAGGGAAAATGCCAACTGGAGTATTTTTGGGGAAGTGGTCACCATCACTGCTGCACAATCTGAGACTATTTCACCATTCATTAGTAATGTTTTGTTATCCTCAGGGCTGTTTTGAACTGGCATGTCAAACTATCAGTTCCTACTCATAAAGAGGAAAGATATGTTTGCTTTGACAGCACATAAATATTGGAGAAAACTTCTGCAAATGAAGTCATTCACCAGTAGTCCATTACATTGGCATTCTATAACTACTTTTTTATACTCTTGCACAAATGAAGTTTTTTTTCCTATAGGAAGTTGCATGTTAACTTGTTTTAAGAGAGTCATAGACTTTAAGAAAATCTTATAGTCAAGATGCCTAAAATCCTAGTTAAAATCTGATTTGTATGTTTCCTCCATATCAGTTCTTGCTATTCAGTGATTTAAGGCCTTTTGCCTTTTCTTGGTTGCATGTTTCCCAGTGGTAATTAAAGAATAAAACCGAGAAAGGTGAACTCCAAGCCCTCTCTGGTGTCAGGTACAGTGGAAATGCTCTCCATCCCCATGACGTTCTTGACATTAACATTTTAAGTTACCCTTGGGGCATTACTCAGATACCTAGAGAACTCAAAATGATAATTTCATCTACTTGAAGATGATAAATCCAGTGTTATGTTCATGAAGAATACTAAATGGATAGCCATAGGCTTTTGGCTAATTGTCTGTAGAGAAGAGTCAGCATAGCTGAGATGATATCTGCAAGTTTCCATGATTTAAAAGAATATGGCAGAATATGCAATTGTTAATCCTGTAGTGGAGGTATGATAGCTCATCCTTTCAAGTCCTTCAGATTTTGGTCTACATGACCTTGTGTATGTGCTGCTGGGATTCATTCATTATTAAGATATTTGTCAGAAACAAAAAATAACCTAAATAATATCATTTATCAAGTGTGAAGCGTTAATAACTGATTCTTGAAATTTTTTTTTTATTTCTCAGTTATACCTATTTATTAAGCTTCCCATTTGATAACTAGTTCTGCTGATGTGCTGCCACTGGAGTTGCTGTTCTAGTTCCCTTTTTTGTTCCAGTATAACAGTGAGATACATTTTGAAAAGTCACCTCTTGATGTTAGTCTCTGCTTTGCTGGTTGGCGGTGCAGCACACAGCTACAGAAAATGTTAAAGCACCTGAAAAAGAACAGAGGACAATAAAACATTGTGGCTCCCCGCATTATAGAAGGATCCATCCAGAACTTTGTTGTGGTCTGTTGGCAAACTGCAAAACCCCCTTGGCAGCAGCCAGCTGGCCTGTACCTGTTTGTGCCAAGTGATCAATTTGAATGGCTCTTTATGAGTCTGAAATCCCATCTGCTCTGCTTGTGAGGAGGCAGAAGGCACTGTACATAAGTGACCAATGTTCAAAGAAAGAGTGGCTTCGTGAACCATAACAAAACATCATCCTGATGCCAGAGAAAGGCTTTCCCCTCTATTGAAAAGGCAAGATTCAGTCTTGAGAGTTGGCTTCATGTTAGAACTGTAAACAGTTCCTATTTTATAACCATGCAAGTATGTAGCTTGTTATATTTTCATCCAGAGTCTGTAGGGGTTCTTTTTCTTGAAGAATTTGTTCAAAGCCTGTGCATACCTCTGGAGGAATGAAAGAAAATTAGTTTGTTCTTCATTATTGCTGTTTGCAATNTGTCATTCTGCCACTTGCATCATGTACCTCTCCTTCAGTCTTCAAAACAACACATGCCATACAGATTTATATTTGCACCACATGATGTTGCATTAACGTTGGGAGCTAGAATGCATGTCGAGGGCAAATTATCACCATCACTCATTTTTATTTTATTTGATTTCCTGCTACATGCTATTGGTGATTAATGCATTTGTAACTTGCACTGCTTGGTTTTATGGAGTGTTATGGCTGGTAGCATGCTATAAAGCAAGGCAATTTAAGAAAAATGTTACAAACACTGAATGCTGCACATGTTTGTCCTCACCGTACTAAGTAGGTGAAGTTTATTTTATTTAGTTTTATATATTTTCCCAATTATGTTCCCCAGTTTTCTTGTTTGAAACCTTAAGACTCTCAATGGAATCATTTGAACTTAGAAACCACAGATATTTTCCTCCAACACTGATAGTCAGAAACATCCCAACACCCATTTTTATTTAGTGCTAAATTGCTTTTAGAGCAAATAAGCTGGATTTTTCTACCATTAGGATTTCAAAGCTGGGTAGGGAGAAAGTATCTCTTGTGATGACTATTTTAACATATTTTTCCTGGAAGCATTAAAAAAATATGCAGCATGAAATGGAGCAGCACAAACCATTTGGAGAATACATTTAGAGCAGGTGTACAGAGCAGCTTCAGACAGCCATAATATGGCAAAGCTATCAACATGTGGTAGTACATCTCTACTAAAATTCCTGGCAGTGTAGTAGGCATTGGAGGGTAGCACCTGGAAGCCTGGCAAATGAACTACAAGGAGAGAATATATGATGGGGCAAGGTAACCTTCCAGCCAAGGGCAGCTGTGGGCAGATGGCCAGGATAGAACCTGAACAGGGGCCTAAAATCTGCATACTTCAGTGGGATATGGGCATAAGGAATGACTGCTTTTTCAGACCTACCAAAAATATTCAAAAGGTCATAGGAAGTCATGGGCATGTGGGCAGGACACACCCTAATAATAATGGAAGTGCCCATATTATTGGATATCCGCCAACAGGGGACAGGCTTAACATAGGCACTGTGCCATGGTCTCTATAGTGTTACTTGACTTCCTTATGCTCCATACTGAATTAAAATCTCAACTTTACTGTTTTTAGGAAGGGTTATGAATCCCACTTTATAGGTAGAGAAAATGAAGCATTAACTTGCTCAAGGCAGTTGTAAGAAAAGCTGAAACAGAGCCATGGACAGAACTCAAATTACTTGCACCCCAAGGAGTTGCTGTTAGCATGGGGTTCACCATCTTCCCAAGCAGGAATGAAACTGCAGAAGGAAAACAGTTCCTTGGTTCTGTGCATAGGATGCTCTAAAGACTCTGCAAGAATGGTGTTAGCAGATGTGTGATATTCATCTGCAGAATTCAGAACCTGAGGTCAAAGGCAAAGAGTATTCATCTGCTAGCAAAACAATAAGGAATTTTTTAAGCCAGATTTGTTTTATTCCTTTTGTGCTGAAATATCCTTTGGCCATCCAGTATCTACTGGTATTGAGAAGGAAACAGATTCTGTCTGTGGAACTTTGACTCACACTGTGAAATGTGTCAGTACCATTCCCCAATATACAAATCTGGACTTACTGGGCTGAAGTGTTTTCTCATATAAAATAATTGGTTCCACTGAAGTAATCAAGTCTTGTAGGACTTACTCTTGTAAAACTTGTGTTATGGCATTCAGAGGAAATGAAGGCAGTCCCGTAACTGCAAAAAGGAACTTTTTTTCAGAGCAGCTACTTACTCTTTTGTAATTTCATTGGAAAATATTTTTTTAAGTGCAAGTGTGCACTTAAGAAGGAGCAACAATAAGTGAGACATCTCTGAAACCAATCTACAAAGGAATTTCAGCTGAACGCTTTTCTGAAAGAAGCAGCTTTTTTAGGCCTTGAGAAAGTAAGCAGGCCAACCCAAGTGCACAGTGTAGACAGTAGGAGACCTTCTGAACATAGTGGTAATTGAGCAGGGCTCAAATGCTGCCCAAAGCATGACTGATAAGAGCACCAGAAGCACCAGAACGTGAGTGTGCAGTGAGGCCAGTGCAGCCCCAGTTGCAGAGCCAAGGAACCATGATGCAGAAAGTCAGAAGAGGAACTGGGGTGGGAGGACCAAAAGGGATTGTTTCTGACTGCATGAAGAAAGAGCCAATTCAGTCTGCACCTGTTCTTACCAGCACAAGGGATGGGAGCAAAAGATTGGAGTGGGAGTAGGGAGAGATAAAGAGTCCCTGCACAGTTGAGAGGAAGAAGAATCTTATGCTGGAGTACCTGAAGGGAGATAACAGCTAAGACTTTAGGCAATGCCTGAAAAATTGAACCAAGAGGTCTTGGGCAGACATAGACATTTTCAGACTTTACATGCATCCACAGGAGACAGCATATGTGTCTCACACCTCCAAGTGGAAAACAGAGAAAATAGATGAGGATGTGGTTGGCTAATCAGTTAGCCTGACAGGGGATTAGATGTGAGCCCAGAGGGGTATTTCTTCCCTCTGAGGGCTTATGGAGCTGGAAAGTTGAGTTCTTATCAGCAGGATACAGCATCTTGTGTCTGCTTCAAAGTTGATTTATAGTTGAGTATTAAAGGAAATGTTCATATCCCTCTACTGCATTATAAGTTCTTTGGCTTGCTTTTCAGAAGAGATCAGCTTGTAAAGGTATCATGCTTCTTTACATCTTAGGCACACCTTCTTTGCTGTTGATGCTTTTTGATTTGACCAGGCTTGTTTTCCTCAGTCTTTGCACTCTCCACCAGCAGAAGTCTGAGGACAGGGGTCAGAGTCTGGTCTGTTACGTATTTCTCTTGCCATCTGTAAGGCTACCACTTAGAACAGTGTTTTGTCTGATATAAAAATGGACCCAGTAGATGTGGGACTGAAAGTTTGAGCTCATTTCAAATAGGCCACTACCAAGCATTCACTGAGAATTATGGTTTTTAACATCTTCAGAAGCTCTCACTAATATCACTGCAGTGGATTACATGATGGAATTGCAAGTGATGGACACATATCTAGCTTGCTGGCTTTATTCTCTTGACAGTGTTTCCTGGCAGATTTGATTTTTGTACTGCTTCTTAAGGGAAGTGCTGCTGAATTTAGCTTGCTATTTTGAAGTGATTTGGGGTGTAGGTGGATGGTTTGATATCCCTGAAGAGAGAAAGAGGCTGTCAAATACCCTTGTTTTGTTCTAGTACTTAAATTTTGTTATTCCTTGACCTCAAAAGAGCATCCCATGTCAGCATATTGCTCTTTCCTCTTTGTTATGTATTAGATTTTGCTAAGTTGCTCCATTTTTCTGGTATGTGTGGAATAATTCTTGTTAGAAGAGTGTCTGGAATTCTTTTGAACGTTCCAATTTTCTCAAGTATTTCTTACATTTCTTCTGATTTTTTCTATTGCATCTTCAGTGCAGCTCCATGATGACAAAGTTGCAATAAGTTTTAGGAGTCCTGACCATGTTTTAATCAGCTTCTTTCTTCATTTGAGCTGTTGGAGTTGACCTTTTTGGTTATTGTGTGACAGTTGGTTTGTTTGGGGTTTTTTTTAAGAAAGAAATATCTAAAATTTGTGTGACATTATGATTAATCATAGATGAATTTGTGGCATTTGTACATATGGACTATTGAACCATGGCAAGCTGAGAATCTTTCTTGCTAAAGTACCACATTAGTTCCAGGAACTCCTGAAGAATTCCTAAGCTTCCATCTCAGTCTTATTCAAATCTTGGCTTGACTTTAATATGTTCTCATTCTATACCTACACACTGACAGCTGCAGTGAGAAACACATCATTGGGATTTGCAATGTCTGCCAACTTCGTGACAGCCCTCTGTAATTTTGATTCTCTCCTAGGCAGTGTCTTTCAGTCATAGGTAAGGTACATTTAGAGAAATGAAGCATGGGCAGAGGTGCTTGCATATCTAGTATTAGACTTTTTAGGTGCTCTCAATGGAGAAGAATGTGGTCTTCAATATTTTGGCTTATATTTACTTAGGATAAATCTACTTACCTGCTCACTAGAGGACTGAAATATTTGGATTGCATTCCAGTGTTTCAGTGTGGATTTTTGTTTTTTTTTCCTTCAAAGGTTCATGTAGTACCTAAGAAATTCTCAGTGTATTTCATGTAATCCAAAGACAAGGAGAAGTCCAGAAGACTCTTCAGCAGTATTGTAATGAAAAATAGTTAACAGAGAGACAAAACAAGTATGACTTGGTCATTATAGTTCAGCCACCCAACACAAGATTTAGTACAGAGGGAATTTGGGAAGTATGCAGAGCTAACATGCATGTCCATTTTTGCCACTCTTTGCATGGCCATTTCAGGTTTCAGAGAACTGTGAGCTGCTTGTTGTGAATATGTGTGGATGCTCTTCAGTTTCTTTGCAGCATGCAGAGAATATTTGCATGTGAAAATCTACTGTTACTGCTAAAAACCCTAAAGGTGAATAAATTATTTTTACTGGGAAAGCAGGGAAGAAGAAACCAAGTGTACTACCAATAGTGTTTGCTGTGTGCCAACTGATAAAAAAGCTCATCGTATGCCATATGACAACCAATTGGAAACTAAATATGTGCCATATGCCAAGCAGTTGGAAACTTTGCTCAGTTTTGATGTGGCTATTCTGAAGTAAATGTGCATGAAACAACATATGTTTTTTGTCAGCCAAATGTGTGACAGTGCCATTTCCAGACTGTGCCATTCAAGTGTGTTATTAAAACTAATATTTGTATTTTTTTTGTTGAAGTGTTCCTCATCAGGTGAAAAAAGGACTCTTCCAGAACTCAAAGAAAATTCAACTAAAAGCCACAATCACCCTCCTTTTTGCTTTTGCTTTTTGTTGTTTGTTTTTTTTTTTTTAAATCTCTTCTTTCCTGGCTCTGTCTAGGCACTGAGTTGTCAATGCTCAGGTGAGATGCCCATTTTCTGCTGGTTCGTTCAAATCCTTGTGCGAGTCCAAACCTGCAGCTGTGGAAGTATGTATAAAAATAGTGGGCTGGCTCCAGGCAGCCAGTGAGGGGCTTGCCAGGCCACTCTCACGTGCAGTGCTGTCGTCGCACAACATCCATCAGTCTGCTGCTCCTAATGTTCCAGAGCATGCCACGGACTTGCGTTTTATTTTCTTTCCATAAGGCACTTGTACAACTCTCATGTCACTCTCGTTTAGAGGGGTGAACCTGAGATGGCTCCTCTGTTAAGTGAACCTCTTTCTCCCATTGTTCTCTCCACCAGTGAGTGCCAGTGAACCTGAACCAGAGACAGAGACAGAACCAGAACCAGAACCAGAACCAGAGCAGGAGGCTGAGGCTGAGGCCAAGCAGGGAACGGAGACACCCAAGGAAATAGAGGCTGCAGAGGTGGGACCAGAGAGTGAGGTGGAGCAAGGACCAGAGAGAGAGCCAGAAGAAAGTGCAATACTCAGTGAAAAGGAGAGGCAGAATGAGGAAGTGAATGAAAAAGACAACTGTTCTGCATCCAGTATATCCTCAGCAAGCAGCACTTTAGAGAGGGAAGAGAGAGAGGACAAGTTAACCAGTGACAATGAAACTGGTAAAGTTAAGCTTTTTCAATAATCGTGGGTTTCTGGTGGAAAAAAATTGTTAAATTAGCAGCTCTGATATTGTGTTAATTAGCTAACAAACCCTTTGCACCTATCTAAGGCTTTCTTCACCGTGGCCAAGTTTTGTCTACTCTCTGCTTGAACATCCAGACTATATTTGGGTTACTATGTTTGAGGGACAGTAGAGCCTTGATGAAATAAAGTTTCATTTGATTTGAGATAATTTTCTTTCCCTAAAATTAATATATTAACTACTGAAGCACCATGTTGCAGAGACTTGCATCTCTAGCTCCTGGAGAATTTATTTAGAATTCTGTACATAAGTCAGTGAGACAAAGGGCTGTGCTGACATGATTTTTCATGAAGTTCCAGATACCTTTTCTCATCATTATAGTGCAAAAGGAAGGGCACTGAGGGCTGAGATGTTTGTTTCTTCCCTTCAGTTCTTCTGTCTTGGTCAGGCTTCAGACAGCAGAGAGAGAAATGCAGGAGCTAGTGAAGATGGGTCTGGGCTGTGGCCGTCTTTAGCTCGTGTGGAGGAGGCATGTGAAATACACTTTGTCTGGAAAAGACCTGTTTCATGGTGCTCAGGGATTCTAGTCAAGTGCACCACCAGGTACCAGCCTGAAAAGGCCCAGTGTGGGAAATACCTTAAGTACCAAGTTTCTGCCCAGAAAGATAATGATAACCAGAGTTTGTCATTCAGCCCAGGCAGAGAGGGAATAAAAAGCAGATTTTGACTTTGTTGATTATTCTTTTCTCTTTTTTATAGGGAGGTAAAGGAACGTAATGTAATTAGGGCATTTGATTCCCAAGTTTTCTTTGGTCCAAACCATGGAATGCATTGTCCTATATTTTCTAAATTCTAGATAAGAAAATGAGATGTGCTTCACAGTGTGAAAGGGTCCCGCTCTGTCCTGAAAGAAGAGGGATAGCTCTGAATCCCAACGATTACCTCACAGACATAAACTGTCAGATTGAATTGTTCAAGTTTAAATCTGTCACTTTTTTTTCTGAGAAGCATTACATGAATTACAGCCTAGATTTTAGAGCTCATTTCTTTTCAGTCAGCGCCAAAATTGAGTTACTTAGAATGCTATTGTATTCATAAAGAATGTAGATATATATCTGTAGGAAAGGCTGGGGAGGGATCACACATGAAGGATGTTGCTACACTGTGGCATAGTCCAAGATAGTCCAAGTGCAGATAAAGGAGAACAGTTGCAAATTTTTTCTCCTTGGCTGTTACCGACCTGTTGCCACTCTAATTTAAAGTCCCTATGTACTTCTGTTAAAAGCTAAGAAATGTACTCTTACTAAAATCAACATCTCAAAATTGTCCTACACTACCAGTAGACCAAAGATTTATTTGGCAGTGCTGTATAGGAGGCCTCACGTAGTGATATGTTTGCTCTCTAGTAGGTGAGGAGTTCTGGAAAGCAAACTAGCACTTTCTCCAGCAGTTCTGACATTCCCAATAAGCATTTTGCCATTTATGAGATGGCCTGTTGGTTCTGCCCAGGTGCATTGAAGACAAAGGAATAAAACTCTTGGTGCAAGCTTCTTCATTAGCCATCCTGCCAAATTTGGCTTCCAACAAGTCTTGTTTCTTCAATGGTATTTCAAAACTTTACTTGTGGAGAGGAGGGCAGGAGGTAGCAAGATAGCAAGAGTCTCCACAGAAATGATCTTTGATCAGCCTGGACAGTTGGGGGTGGAACTGGGGAATGCAAATTACAGACTGTGGGCAAATTCTGATGAGTAGTTTTGCAAAGGGATTAAACACTGGAGGATCCCATCTGGTGAAGCTAAGGGGGTTATATCATGTGGGGTTTATGTGATGGATCTTGGGAGCCATCTTGAACATCTTTGAAGGAAAGGCTTGGAGTTAGGGGGAAATCCTCTGTGAGGGCACAAGTGGGTAAAATCTATGGTGTGGGAAGGAGTTGTCTAGTGATGTTGTCTAGTGAAGCCACCTTAGAGAGAAATCGAAGAGACTGCCTCAGGTGACAAGTAGTGGTAAGAAAGCAATCCCATGGATCAAGTCTGAAGAAAAATGAGCAGATAATGGGAGCAGTCAAGCCACCTGGAGGAAAGTAGATTGTATCCATTTTGAAATAAAAGTCTTTCTTTTGTCTGGGGTTAAACCTCTGGACTGACTTTAAAACATGGTTTAGAGCTTGATCTGAATAGAGGCAGGAGTCACTGCTGTCCATACACTTTGTGCTGCAAGGCCCTACATTTTAATGCAGTGTTGTTTTAAGGGGGGGGATGCGGGGAGCTGTGGGACCCTGGATGTAGATCTCACCAAGAGGACACCTTATCGGAGCACAGGTCTAGATATTGTGCTAAGAAAGCAAATCCACTGACAGAGGAAGCCATAAAAGATATTTAAAACTTCAAGGTAGTGAAAAAGGTGAGAGCATAAGTGAAGAAACCAGGATAAAATGGGAGTTTAAGAAAAAGGAAACCTACAGGTATAAAAGAAAATCTGTAACCACGAGGACCCCCAAAAAAGGCAGGCTAGCACTCAAAGTAAAATGAAATAAAAGAAGCAGAGTTTATGAAGAATGTATTAATAAAATATGTAAGGACTACGGGGAACAGAAGGTATTCCATACAGGAAATACAGTAAGTGTGAAGAATTATCATTGTTGCATGTTTAATCACTTTATCTGACGCCCACTGGAAAAAGGAGCACCATAATTTTTAGACACATTATCCACATCGGTTAGCAGTATTAAATTTGGGGAAATGGAGTCACAGAGATGCTTACATCATGTATTTTTACAGTTTGACCACTATAATTTGTTATTTATGGTGCTGTCTCAAACATGGTATTTTGCATATTATTGGTGAGAAAAGCAGTAGTCAGAAAGATGAAGCTTCATTACAGTGAAATGTTAAATGAATGTGATGTGGGAAAGCCAACAGTCTTTCAACACTGACATATAACGGGGAGGTTAACAGTGGTTGATGAGCAGCATATTCAAAATTATTTTATAAAGGTTCTCATATTATAAGCACCTTTTAAAATCTTTCTTATGCTTACACTCATTGAGTTGCCCTGAGAGCTGTACCCTGGATATGCAGCCTGCTTTGGAATTCCAATAGTCTATGTTGTGAAGATGACCCAGTTACCCAGACAGGGCGTTCTGAGGGTCTGAGAGCTGCCCTTCCCTAGCCAGCAGAGTGGGAGGAGGAGGAGGAGTAAACAGCTACATGTTGATCTTGACATCAGGCAAGGAAGATCTCTTTCATATGAAAATTTTCCTGAGGTTGTTCCGGTACATGGCCAGATGAAGAATACATTGATAACCTGTTTTGTGTCATTGTCATGATATTTAAGCCCCATACTGGGATACGAAAGGTTGTGAGAATTTATGCACAGTATAAAATAAGCTGAGGTAGCAAGGACAAAATGAAACCTGACAGATTTCAGGAGAAACCTGAACATTCAAATCCTGAAAGTTATTTAGTCCCTCCCAAGCTACATATTATGCTCTACTCCCCTTCCTTTTTTCAGATGTACTCCCAACACATCAAGATCAGGCCGTGTATCAGTGCTGTATCTTATTTCAAAATTTTCACAGTAACTGCTTACCCACTTTCAAACTAGTTGTACATGGGTCCCCAGAATTTTTGTTTGGTGGGTTGAAGAGTGTTCTTGGTGCTCTTCCTTCCCTTGACTCTTGCTGTCCCTGTGTGTGTGATTGCAGGTCCATGGTCACAGACCATTCAGGATGCTGGTGTGAATGAGCAGTGCAGCAACATCCTCAACAACAAGCGGTTTATGCTGGACATGTTGTATGCCCATAACAAAAAGCCCAAAGATGAAGAGGAGAAGGAGCTGGAGGCGAAGGAGGAAAAGAAGGAGACGGAAGAAAGCGAGGAGTCACTCACTAGCCTAGCCAGCAGGATCTCTATTCTTCAGGCCACAAAGCAGGCCAAAGATGAAAGTGTCAAGAAGATGGAGATTGGAAATCTGGATAACCAAGGCAGTGTGAAAGCCTTTGCAGAAAAATTCAACAGCGGTGAGCTGGCTAAGGGGACAGCAGTGCCTGAAGATGAAATCAGTGAACAGGTCCCTGAGAAAACACCAGCACAGACAAAGAAGGAATCTGATTACATCTGGGATCAGCTCATGGCTAATCCTCGAGAACTTAAAATCAAAGACATGGATTTTACAGACTTGGGGGAGGAGGATGATGTAGATGTGTTGGACATGGATATGGGTCCTGGGGACTCCCTTGTTCCCCCTCCTCCACCTCCACCTTCTTTTCTGGGTTTGCCTCCTCCACCTCCTCCCCCCTTGTTTGGATGTCCGCCTCCACCTCCACCCTCTGCTAATTTATTGGCTCCTCCTCCACTGTTCAGCACTCCTCAGGGTTTAGGGTCACCCCAGGTTTCTAGGGGTCAGCCAGCATTTATAAAGAAGAAGAAAACCATCCGTCTGTTTTGGAATGAGGTACGGCCATTTGAGTGGCAGTGTAAAAACAACAAACGCTGCAGAGAATTCCTGTGGTCGAAACTGGAACCCATTAAGGTGGACACTTCCAAACTGGAGCATCTCTTTGAGTCTAAATCCAAGGAACTGCCTGTCACAAAGGTACAGCTTGTATTGCTATTTTTTTGCTATTGTATTGGTATTCATTCTGAATGAGATCTAGGTGATTTATGTTGTTTATATCAAACCAGTGGAAATTACTGGATGTGTTTCTAGCTTGGCCTATGATGGAAGATATTCCATGGCCTGACACTAGAGATGAGCCCAGGGTGGTGTATGTGCCAAGCTGCCCTCCTGTCTCAGGTCTGCCAGTTGTGGGATATCGCTCCAGGTGGCAAATACCAACAAATTTTACATTAGGTTATCCACAGTTGAGTGCCAAACTAGATATTGGAATCTGAAATACTTTCTGTTGCATTCATAAAAAGGTCACAGCATGGTGATTCATATCTGTGTATTTGACAGTTCTTCACTTCGTAATATTTTCCTAATCATTATGTGGAAAGGTTAGAATATCAGACGGGATCTGCTGCAGAAAGTCTACACATGTGCTTTTTTCTGAAGGATCAAATTATCATCTGGACCATGTTTACAGCTGAACTCTGCAGGGGTGTTGAGTTTTTGTTTTATACTGGTGAAAAGGCCTATTTTAAATCTTTAATTTATGCAATGTGGCAATTTTAGGATAGAAGCTGGCACAGGAAATACCTCTGTAGCTAGGATTCCCTCTTCCTTAGTACTGTTATAAAATAAACTCACAAAGGCTCATGACAGGGCTGTTTAACATTAGAATCAACAACAAAAGGAAGCTTTTTATAGTTACATTTAGGAGGAATTTGAAGTAGCATTAAAAAAGTTATTAGCCTAAACATTTGTTTTTCATGGCTACATAAACTTTTTCTTCTAAGCAGTGTAATTGGTATCAGGGAAACAATGTTTTTTTCCAGTTAAAATGACAGTAAAAAATGTCCATCTCTCTTAAAATAAATTAATTGCTTGTGTGTTTTCTTTGTATGCCTATATGTCTTATAGTAACATTATAACCAGTCACCACCTTAAATATTTTGCTTCTCTTTAACTAGAGAAAGTTGTTATATCTATTATGTATTATGGTTATTATTGTTTGCTCCTACTCTGGGGAATCTGGATGTCTCACAGTAAAGGTTCTCTGTGTCACTTGTCCAGTTTATTAACTCAGAATTTTCTAATAGTCATTCTTGATCTTCTTGAAGAAGTGGAAACATTGGAATTTCTATAATCAAGCCAAGTACCTAGCAAGCAACAGGTACATAAAGAGATGGCTCACGTAGATCTGCCATCACTGCTCTTAGCTGATTTTTTTTTATGACACAGACGCATGCAAATCTGAAACGTATAGCGTAGCACCTTTAAAAATGCATTTAGCTGATTGTTCATCTGGCCAACGCTGAGATTAATTTTTCTCTCTAATTCCTTTTCTGCTGAGGAAGGAATGCTGGTGACGTCATGGCGTGCTACTCCTCATCTCTCTCCCCGTAAATACAAATCTGCCACAGATGGTTCATAGATGGAAGGAATGAGAGCATTTTCTTAGATCCATAAAATATTTAATTCCTTGAATTGAATGTGGAATGATAACATATTTGCCATTTCCAAAATTTAGCTTTGTGCTAAGTGCCAGCATTGTAATGGAGCACTCTGGCTGATTCCTAATCTTTTATTCTCACATGAAATTTTGATAAAATCTTAAGTTGTTGGAATTATGACTTGTTTACTTTTCCAGTCAATCATCGGTGCATGTTTCCAAACTACCCTTGGCTATTTTCCCTCCCTCACACTTGCTTCTCAAACCTGCCTGATGCTTTGGCACAGCTTTTGGCTTCTGGCTGGAAGATGAGTGAGCAGGTTTCTTTGAAATTAGTGCAAGTCTGAGGAATGATTTAGGTGCTTTCCCCTTGGCGACTAATAACTGCTCTCTGCATGAGACATTGTACTTTTGGCTCTCTTTCCACCCTGTCCCATAACACAGACATAGAAGTCTCATTGTCTCATTGCAGAAAAGACAATGGGGACCAAGGAGTACTGTAGTAGAACTCTGTGCAGACTTTTGAAACTCTTGCCTGGTTTTTGTAAACACCAGCAAATCTTCCAGAGCAGGAGATGGTCCTTAGATCGAGTGAGAGTGGGAATAATTAAGCACACCACCGAATCCGTAAAAGACTTGAGGTTTGGTACAAAGATTGCACTCAAATTAGGACAGCTCTCGATTTTTCCAGACTGCTTGGTTTATTTCCAGAGAGCACATTCCCCGTTGTGTCTAGTTTCTCCTGTCCAATGGCTGCAATCCAAAACAGGTTTATTCTATAATATCTTAAAGTCTGACTCACAGCTCAGTTGCTTCAGCTGAAAAAAGAGAGTGCAGAGCAACAAATCAAAAGTCAAATCTCCATATTTCATAGCAAGAGATGGAAGTAGGTGCATAGAAAAGGAACAGTGCAGAAGGATGAGAGGAAAAGCAAAGTCAGGGTGTATAAAGGGGGGGCTTGGCTCTGTCTTGTGCTTATGCTCTCTCATACAGCTGTATCCAATTTTATTCCAGTTTCTAATCCTTCACTGTGATTTCCACAACACACAGCTATAAACAGCTACTTCCTGGCTCATGAGAAGTTTTTCATTAAACACAATAGACTGTAATAAAATAAAGTGGATATAAAATTGTAGGATATAATACAGGGTTTGGGGGACTGGGAGAAGAGATTCCTGATTTTAGGAAATCTTATGCCACACTTAGAAACTTGCACATTGATTTTGTTTAGTGGAGCACCTTTAGTTGCAGATGGTTTATTTTTTAGAATAGAACACCCTACATTATATTTGCCAATAGAAAGAATGATCAGGTATCCCCTCCAACCCAGTGTAGTATTTCCTTCCTTCTCATTCCACCAAAAAAGCAGGTATTTTGGCAAAGTACTTCAAAGTGTTTACTTTTCTTTGAAGAGAAGTGAAATCGTGCAGACACTCCTGAATCAAATGCTGTTGTTCAGCCTTTTTGCCATGCACTTGGTTTTGCATGAAAGTATTATTTTGCTGACTGCTATATACCCTGTGGGACATAGTGATCCATCATGTGCCCACAGACAAAAAAATTAGTAGAAGAGAAAAAGGAAGGAATCTGTTTTCATGTACATATGCTTAGACACATATTCCTTTTGAATGGATTTGTTGCAATTTCAATAAATGCCAAGACAAGTTGTAAATGTGGACCAGAATTTCAGAAAAAGATTACAAAAAGATATCCTGGAAAAATTTAGTGGCAGCTGAGCAATTCCATTTCAAATCACTTGTGTTGAATCCTTGCTAATTGAGATAGAAATAAAATAAAATTAAAAAAAAAAAAAAAAGACATCTCACTATTAAGGTAGATTTTTCTGTACTACTGATGCAGACTTTTGCAACTTTAAAGGCAGGAGAGATATTTCTGAGTTGGTGGTCATAATATAATTATTTGTTTATGTGACCACTTGAAAAGTTATTTAATTTTTCCTGCTTCCCATATTATTTAAAGCAAAGAGGCATGTTTAAGACTATGTTCTCATCAGACTACACATCACTTTCTGTGGGATGGTAATAGGTTTTAAATACTCCATCTGAAGACTACCCAATCTTCAACAGAGGCAAGAGAATGTGGCCAGTTAGGTCTTGTAAAGGTCTAAATTCACTATAATTGTTAATACATTGCAAAATTGTTCATTTTCCACAGATTATACTACCTGGTGTGTTTGTATTTTATAATTACTTTTGTAATTACATAAAATAATATTGTATATATAGTATTCAGAATTTCAGGGATTACACTTCATAGTAACACATTAAAATATAAAATCAAGTGCATTAGTTCACTGTTCCCTCATGCATTTTAAGTCACTCTCTGATAATGAATTTATAAAGCATAGATTGAAGTAAAAAAATATTATAGTAGAAATTAGTAGTTGTAGCTTATTTTAACACTTCCGCCTGTGCAATTTCATTTCAGGCAAAAAGCTATTTTTTTTCCTAGCAATAAGGTAGTAAAGTTCATAGTAGTAAAATCTTTCTCTTTTCTTCATCCTTTTGTTTATTTGGAAAGGATTTCTTTGGAACTCAAACATTGTCCCAAAAATGGGTTTAAAATCTCTTCAGCCCCTATTTTGAAAAGGGTTAGTCACCCCAACATTTTTTTTCCCCATATGCAGTTATAGCTCTGGAAAATACCTCCATGCACTCATGCCCTGTGCAGCTCATCTGTCCTTCATAACTCATTGTTAGGGAGCGTGTGCACTGTAGGGATCACAGTGATCCTGGCTGTGAGCGTCCTGCATCCCCCCAAATGAATATGTCTCTCTTGTCAGACTTGGGAGCCTAAAAACAGAGCTGCAGATTTGAGGCCTGCTTACTCATACCACATGTGGGAAGCCTAAATTTAACTCCTTTCCCCTGGCCTTTTCCCTTCTGCATAAATTCTTTGGAGCTGTGTAATTCTGTGCTGCAAAGGACAAGGTGAAAAGTGGTGGTTTAAAAAAGGCCTAGTGCAATACAAACTCAAGAGGAAGCAGTCTCTGGTGATCCCTGTTTGGGTTTTATGTGGTCTTGGCCACCAGCTGTGGTCCTGAGAATGTGATTAGTGGCTCGGGAAGTAAAAGTTACTGCATTAAAGGAGAAGCTGCATCTCACATCCTTCAGGTAGCTCCCCAAGAAAAAGAGGAGTCTATTACTCAAAGAAGGGAAAGTTCAGGAAGGCTTTAGGGATGCTTTTAAGCTTTTGAGATCAGTTCTGACAGGACTGATATATAAACATTGAAAACAAATGTTATCTTTGCTCTCCTAAAATTTATTCTGTTTACTGCAGAATTGTTTCTTCTTTTTCAGTTTAAAAAACAGCCCTCTTACTACTTTCTCAGGTCATACACATGTGGTATTCTCCAACTCCTGTGAACTGCACCTATGTCCAGTCCCATGTGCCCACAGAAGTTGCATCATACCATGTTAGTTGTTCTGGTATGATGAAAGAACTGTGGTGTCACACAGGTGCTGGGCAGGCTGCAGGAAGCAGTGGGCAAACCTCTTCCTGTGCAAGCAAGGTTCTGAGCTATGCCAGGAGAAGGTATCTTTTTAATGATACATCCACATATTCCATTATGGGCTGTCCACAGCTGGAGGTGCTTTGATGAATTCGTATTCACTATCTTCCAATTCAAAAACAGCATGTAGGCCCAGCAGAGGGGTGTTTTGTGTCTTGGTGGCTGTGGGGCAGACCCAAAGAAAGTGAAAGACAAAGTTCAGTAGTCTAAAAAACAATCCTGAACACAGACTGAGACTCAAGCAGTAAGGCTCCTCCTGGGCTTTCCCCAAATCCACAAGAGGTGAAAGACTGATACATCAGTGTGCAGGACTTCTCCCTACACTCCTGTGCTTGACAGCATTCCTCAGCCCGTCTCTGGTAGGGAAAAGGAAGAAGAACCACAAAAAATATGCTTTCAGTGTTCACATATATGCAGAGGGAGGAAAATACCCTGAGTATGAGAGACAGAGTCTTCTCACCTTTCAGGTACACAGCACGACATACATAGTTACGAAAGAGAGATCTAGCATGGGATGATGAGAGAGAGAAAGAGAAACATGCTGAGGTGTAAAAGCAAAGACCACATTAATGCCACCTTATGCCATGTAAGTGGATTTCAAGTCACCTTGGATAGTTTGTTCACATTTTGCCGCTGTAAGGATAGGGAGAAAGAGAAAGAAATTCCTTGGTTTTACAACGGAACAGAATTTAAAGCATTTGTTGCCAGTTCTTTGTGATTTTATTATTATTTGTACTGGAGGTAACATCCAAGGGTATGGATAGTCTCAAATAAAACTTTGAAAAAAGCATCAGGGTTGACATTTTTCTGCATCTATGAAGGATTTGACAGACATATCATGAGAAGCAAGGTTGCATGACTTTCACCTGGCAGCAAGAGGTCAGAAAACCATGCTAGTGCCTCCAGAGAGGCACCTACGGCTCCTTTGCCAGTGTCTGAGGTGGATTTATAACACAGGAGAATGCTGGCAGGCAGGTGGGAACAATTCTGTTTCCCAGCCAGCCCCACAAGTGAGAGAGGGTCCAGATTGGTGCATCTAACAGGGAATTGAGCCCTGGAGCCCCTTGGCTGCACAGCTGCTGCACCATCAGTCCTGTGCTGGCCAGTCCTGCGCTGGCCAGTCCTGCTGCACAGCAGAGCTCTGGTCTGGCAGAAGCAGTTTCAGGTGTTTTTCAGACTGGCTCCTGTCCCAAACTGCCTTTTTGAGGACTGTGTCAGACTAGCTCTGCTTTGCACTCAGATCTCTGAAACTTGGCAGGTCATGTTGATGGGATAAGGATGTGCTAGAAGAATTCAGCTTGTTTTGATGCCTGCAAATAAATTAGGTTTACATTCAGTGTCAGCTTTCTTTAGTGGGGGAAGTCATTAGTGAAAGGAGTGACTTTTCCTTTATAAAACAGATCAGAGGAATAATGACCTTGTTCTCTTCTTTCCCAAGAAAACTGCTGCGGATGGGAAGCGACAGGAGATCATTGTGTTGGACTCAAAGCGAAGCAATGCCATCAATATTGGCTTGACTGTGTTGCCCCCTCCCCGCACCATCAAGACTGCTATTTTGAACTTTGATGAATATGCCTTAAACAAGGAAGGAATAGAGGTAAGAAAGAACAGTTGATATCTTCAAGTCTGCATTTGCAATACTTTTTTCCCCCATATTGCATATGGTACAGGCCAGACTGGTCATGGAAGAAGGAGAGGGGGGTATATATTATGTCATGTCTGAGTGTTGAAATTTGTGAAACCAGTGCAATGGGCTCAGAAGCAGGAAGTATCATGAGGCTGGGCATGCTCAGTGATCATGGATTATCTGCTTTGTTTGAGTAGCAATGGTGTTAATTCCTGTCAGGTTTTTCAGAGCAGTATCTGAAGCTTGACTGAAATATTGTGAGCAGCAAAAACAGGCAGTGAGTTAATAGGGCTGATGCAACTAGTACAGGGTTTAATGAATTTCATTCCCAGCTAGCTGTTGGAGTCATTCTAGATTGTATATCTAATGGAAAACAAATACGGCAACTAGTTCTGCCCAGAATAGCATTTCTGTGTTACTGTTGTTTGAAGAAAAGCAGTTGGTATAAAGATTACAGATGATGTAATTTTTACCACTACATGTTTGACTTTGCAGATATTCTTACCAAGATCCAAGATGAGCTCTGTTTATTATTTTTTTTATCAAAACATTTTTCTTCTATGAAGTGTAAAAGAAGCCTGTGGCTCCACTGTTTTTTTCATTATGGTCATATTTATTTCAATTTTTTTTTCCAATAAGCCTGTATCATCTAGTAAGAGTAATCTGCACAACTACAAATCTCAGACCGTGGGTATTAGAGGTCACATATTAATTCACAGTCACCCTTTAGTGGTTTTGCACTGTGTTTCATGATTTCCCCCTTTCCACCTTCACCTTGATGACTACAACAGAAAATGAGAAAAGCTTCCTGGACTGAAAATGGTGTTGCCAACAGCTGGATGCAAAACAAATGCTTAAGGCAAAAGATCCTTCTAGCTAGAAGGCAAGGCCTGATTTATCCCTACTAGAATATTGTTTCTTCCCCAAGCTGTATTACTTTTTGTTATATGCATATTTTACTCATATTATGAAGGTGAGAGATGACTCTAAACCCAGTAATTTTTCATGACCCAGCCCAAGTACCCACCACTGCAGTCTGCAGTACTAAGCTTTAAAATATTGGAGAGAAGTACCCCTCCAGCCAAGCCCAGCTCACAGCCAGTTAGATCTCAGTGCTGTAGGCAGTGTTTCCATAGAAAGTCCAACATAAAATGGCTGACAAAGGAGGACAAGTCTATATTAACTTCTGTGTATCCTCTCCTTAGAACTGTGTCCTTCTCTGGCTTCAGGTGCTCTGCACAGCCCACCCTTTCCACTGCCAACATTTGTCTCTGGGCTGTCCATCTGCCAGCCACCTGTTGTGGTGTCCACAGCTGTGCTTTGTACCACCACACCCTCCTTTGGGTGGCCTTTCCATTAGCTGCCAGGAACCCATAATTTCATTTGAAATACATCTGAAGGTGGATTTCAATTTGAAGAATTTAAGAAACCAGGAAATTGTACACTATTTATATACTTGCCCAGTCCTAAAAGAGAAAGTCTCTGAGGTCTGTCCCCACAACTTCATGTGATGTGAGTAATCCTAATGTGATCATTCAGGTATTTGAAATCAAGAGAAAGGGTAAGTTCAGCAGAGCCCAGGTACTTTGCACTTCGAGAAATGAAGTCTTGATTGGTTGGGAAGGATTGTGTCCATGGAGACAGGAGCTTTTTTTTCCTCAACTATAGATATTTATTTACTTCTTGTCAGGTAAAACCCACATTGAATTCAGATTTCCTTTTCAGTCCCAAATTACATATTTTTCTTAGAGCATGTTACAGAGTCAGACCTTTATAGTGACAGAGAAGGCTGGATTAAGCTACACAGTACCGGCCAGGTAGTACACAGGTTGATACAAAAATGCATTATTGTGAGTCCCACTGTTTTCAGCAGACCCCTGCCTCAGTTTTCTATACTGCCCCTTTGGTCTACAATGTAGGCAAGCTTTGTTTCCTGTGTCTCTTCCCTTTTTCTGTCTGTTTATTGGCTTTAGCCCTAAAGCTAGCATAGAGGGAAGAGAGGTTGTTTCACCCTAGATTTTTAGAAAGTTTTCTGGTTCATATCTATCTAAATATAAAGAAATAATTGGAAGCCACTTCGAATGAATCAGTAGTAGTGTAAGAATCAGCTTCATTTATTAAAAAACCCACAGATAATACAGCAATTTGCTATATATTGCAATTGATAGCTTATCTATGGGTTGATTGAGGCAGGACTGGTATGGAAAAAAAAAAAGCAATTTTGCCTAATAAAAAAATTGTACCACAGTGGATACTCAAAAGCCTTTCTGCACAATAATTGTCTAGAAGAGATGTCACATCCAGTAAGCAGAAGAGAGAGCAGAAAAAGAGATGTGTGTGGTGACTACATAACATTCACTGCTAAAATTTCAGGGAAGTTATAATTTAGGATTGTCTTCAGCTTTTGTCAGATCCAACAGAGAGCAGAGTACCAACAGTGTAAAAAGTCTCCTGAGCCATCCTTTGCCTTGGCAGTGAGCTCTGTGCCATGCCCTTTGCTGAGGAGCATCACCACTGTCATGTGAGTGTGAGTGTGGCTTTAGTTCTGCACCTTGGTGGATTAAATGGTACCTTAAAACTGACCTTAGCGATTCCTTTAAGGACAGTGGACTAAACCAGTGCTGGCAGTAGTGCTAGCAACAAGGCAGGGATGCAGTGGGCTGCAGACCCAAGTTCGTGATAGCCCAATTCATCAAGTCCATCATTAGACCAGTAGGTCCAGTAGGGCCTCCACTGCTGTCCATCCTGCTGAATGCTGCTTTGCTTCTGACTTTGAACTCTTGTTAGTAATCCATACTTTACTTTTTAACTTTAAAGATATAAATAACTAGAAAAAATACTCCAGTTATTTTAAAGCCCTCTATTCTTAAGTGTGTTGCTTATTTTTAGGTCTTAAAGTGGCTAGGTACCCCTGAGCTGTGGAAAAAGGCAGACAGTGGGCCCATGACACTGGAAAGGCAGATATAGTCCACCTAGTATGCAAAGCAGGCACTGTTTAAGACGTATTTTCAGAGGAATGCACATTGTGTGTTTACAAGCATGAGCCAATCCAGCTAAAAAAAAAAAAATTGCCACCTTACATTTGCCAAAGTGTTTGTGTTTTCCTTTCTTTGAATGCTTGGCATTCATTGTGTTCAAACAACTTGGAGCTCACTGCAGAATAAAGAATTGCCTCCTTAGCATGGATGAGCTCTTGCTGTGTGTTAAGCAAAAGAGGCAAACTTAAAATCCTGGCGCCTGATTTTTATGTATCAGAGGCAACTGCAAGAATGGAGTCCAACAAAACCAGTCCTTGGTGCTTGTCTGTAGCGAAGGAAATGAGTGGATCCCTCGATAAAGGGCTGCTCAGTAGGAAAATGTTGACCAAAATCAATACCAAAGACTATGGTTAATTTAGCAGACTAAAATTAGGGTAATGCTGTGAGGAAATTAGCATGGTTTGTTTTCTGCTTTACAGTATGGCTTTGTGATGCCACACAATGTTGATTGCATTAGTAGGTACAGCTTTTAGTAAATCTTTGAAATGAAAAAATCTCTCCAGGTGTGCTGTACCCTCCATACCCCAGTGTGCTACCCTGCATACCCATAATAAATAATTTGAAGTATTGATGTCTGGAGTGGCTAGATAGCCCTGAGATGTGAAAAGGGGTAAGAAGTGAGAGCTTGATGTTAAAAAGGCAGATTGTGACATGTATGAACAAAAATCAAAATTTTATTTTTGGAAACAAGTAAGGTATTTACATTTTTATTCTGATCATTGACATGGTACATCAACATTTACAGTTTCCAATTTGTTTAGCTAATGCTTTATAAGAGTGTGATGGGATGTTTCAAATGATGCTAGCTCATGTGACCTGAAAGAACACCTTTTTTCACAAGTCTAGAGAGAAGAGAGAATGGCATCAGTGGTGCCTTGCTGGCCAGACACCCACAGTCAGCATATCACAGCCCTAATCTGTTTCAGACTTTATTTAAAGAAAAAATGCCACATTTTCTCTTCTTGCAGCAAACCAAAACATCAACTGCAGTTTCTGTGACCAGCAATGACATGTTCATGTATTTCTGTAGAGAGCTGAGAAAGAGGAGTGGTTTGATTGAGGCAGTGGTGTCAATTCCTGATTTCAAGGGTTGGTCATCAGCATTTTAGATGTAGTTCCTTCTCAGAATTGGATATTTTTTGGAAGAGTTGTAATAAAATTAGTGCAGGCAGCTTCCCTTATAGTGAAGCTCTCACCTTCATATGCTGTTACATTTTCCTAGAGTTTCTACAGGTAATGCAAACCAGCAATGGGTCTTGTTAACAGCTGCCTGGGAAGCTGAAATGTGAGAAAGCCATTCAGGAGTTGGATTGTTTTCTGAGGCCTGTCAAATATCTGATGAAATACCCACTAACATATATTTGGTCAAGCAGCTCATATATTTGAGTTCCTCAAGCCACAGAAAGCTTTGGACACAACAACAACAAACAGATATTTGAGTTACTAATTTTTTTCAGGCTGTTGTTCACCTGGTACGGTCAGGTGAAACCAAGCACAGAAGAAGACAAGACACCCCTGCAACCTCATCATCACTGAGAAGCCCCAGTATCTCATGAAACAGAAAACTTAAGCCCCTAATTTGCTTGGAGGCACTGGGATATTCACCATCACTGCTTAGGTGCTTCCTTGCATCCCACACTGAGGTCCATGACCCTCAGCCATATGTTGCTTTTGTAAGTCTTCCTTCTTAGGAACTTTTGGAGACTATACCTCAGGATGGCAGAGTCCAGGAAAGAAGCAGTTTGATCCCTTTGCTGAAAGTTCAAGCAGGTGGCTGAGTCCGGCAGCAGAATAATTGAGGTCCATTATCTCATGCAAAAATTGTTTATTTTTCTCCCTTATTTGTGTAGTGGTTTTCTTCAAAACATAAGACTCTGGCCCAAATAGTTGTGTGAGAATCCATGAAGGGGAAATGCATGTGTCACATGTACTAGAGAATATAAACATAGGGCTTGTTAATAAGCAGTTCTTCTTTAATTGACCTGATGTTTGCTGAGACCACCTCAGTTACAAGAAAAGACCGAGGGAGCTGGGCCTGCCCAGCCTGGAGAAGAGCAAACTGACAGAATCAATGTATTTAAGTCTCTGAAGGGAGGGTGTCAAGAGAATGCATCCAGGCTCTTCTCAGTGGTTCCCAGCAATAGGACAAGATGCAGTGGGTAGAAACTGATGCCCAGATGGCTGAATGTGAAGAAGAATTTCTTTTTTATGCAGGTGACTGAGCACTGGAACAGGATTCCCAGAGAGGCTGTGGAGTCTCCCTCGTTGAAGAAACTCACAAACCATCTGGTTGCGATCCTGTCCCATGTGCTCTAGGATGGCCCTGCTTGAGCAGGGGAGTTGGATCAGTAGTCCCACTGTGGTCCCTTCCAACATAACCCACTCTGGGATTCTGTGTACTGGGAAGAGCAATATGAAGTAATGATTGGACTCTAAGCTATTCGTGATTTAATGGTCACATCAGGTGCCAGTTACCTTCTGCCCTGCTGTGATTTTATACTACTTTTAATGTTAGATTTTTTTTTAAAATAATAGAAATAAAAACTAAAATAATAATAAAGTAGCAGATGGTGTACTCATCAGTTTCCAGCAGTGAACAAATGGCTCAAATTAGTCACAGAGTGGAAATCAAGAAGAGGAGCATTTTGCTCCTTGCTCAGGGGCACACCAAGGATGATGACCAGCAGGATCAGAATCATTTGCAGATCAGGAGTGCTGGTATAGGTCATTGTTATGGGGCCACTTGCACCCTGGATGGTGTGAGACCTGCCAGCAGCTCTGGCCCCACCAAGGCATGGCTTTAAACAGCAGGGCTGATCCTCAGCAGCTAGCACCACGAGCACAGGCTCTTTTGCTTGGCATCCTCTGTGTCACATAGTATGGTATGCAGCACAGCAGCCTTGCAGAACTTGGACTTGAATGCTTTTTGTCAGCTTCATCTATCCTATGATGTTTATATAAAGCTCAAGGAGGGGGAGATTTCCTTTGGAAATAAAGCTTACTGTTTCTTTGCTCTCTTTAAAATGCCCCAAAGCAGTGCAAAATCTGGAGTGAAGGCATTGCCCCACCACAAAATACTTGTGGGATCCCTGGGTAGCTGCCAAAAGTCCTAGTTATTTGTAGGAGGCAGTTGAGAATTATGCTGCAGTGTTAGCCTTCAGAAATGCATCAGAAGCATTTTTACATCCATCACATGGCTACTGCTAAACTCTCCATGTATGGATGTTCAATATGATCCTATTTGCAAGCTGTGCTGTCTCAGCTGAGGGCATGTTGGCTTCTTCTTGTTGTGGAAGAGGGGAGTAGACACTAAGATGCCCGACTCCTCCAAGTGACACTGGGAAACACCTTTCTTTATGAGTTTCAGGCTCAGTCTGGTTTTTTTTTACAGACTTTTTTAGATGAGTATTGGTTCACCACTGAGGCCATGAAGCAGCTATTTATAAATCTAGTTTTATGTTAGGTATGGTCCAAGTTACAGATTTCAGCATGTCTGGGTGGATGGATGAATGGCAGGAACATCTCAAAATCAATACACAAATGCTGTCAGTTGGAATATGTATACATCAGAATATTTTCCAAGCAGTCCCTCTCAGACTAAGGAAAAGCACTAGAGTGTATTGAGGGATTTTCCTCCTCTTTTTTTTTTTTTTTTTTTTTTTTTTAACTTAAGATATTAATTTATTAAGGTAAAATCTTGAGTGTCCAAGCAAGGAGGCTTCTTTTTTTGTTGTCGTTGTTGTTCATAACAACAAAGAGCAAGAGAGAGAGGCAACATTAACCAAAAAAAAATCTTCTTTACTAATGTTTATGGAAGAAAATGGACAGAAATACAAATGCTGTGGCTGAAATTCAGTGAGTCCCAGTTCAATAAATTGAACATTATTTCCCTGCTTAACTCTTGTTCTTTGCCTGATTGACCAGGCAAAGTCCCTTGCTCTCTATCCATGCTTAGCTCCAGTGCTATACAAACAGCTGGGGGAACTATTGGTACTGGAAGGGGGCAGTTGTGCTGCTGTGATGAATTGGCTATGTCCAGTGTTGGAACAAGGCTGTAGTTTGGATTGGCGGGTCCAATAGCTCTTTGGCTGTATTTTTATTATTCTCTCCTCCCCTTCAAAACAGCCTCTATCATTATAGAAGGCTAGAGCAAAAACATGTCATTCCTGAGATGAATAAACATAAGTTGTGTTAAAAATCTGCTTTGCTTTAAGGAGGCATTGATCAGTAGAATAGAGACCTCAACTCACCTGATGCCTTTATGTTGTTTTGCTTTTCTTTTTTATTTTGAAGTGCTTTTATTGTGTTAAAAACTGATTAAGAGGCAATACCTTAGAGAGCAATACTTTCAGAAGGAAAGCTGCCACATTTTAACAAACCTGTAAAATCCATGAATTGAAGGGAAAATTTAAATATTTTGAGCCACACTAACAGCAGAAACTGACGATATTGAGATCTTTTTTCAGATAGAAAAAAAGGCCATATGTTATGCAATGAATGTATAATTCAGCTTTAAATTCAATATATGTTTCTTGGGAAGTTGTCAGTTAGGCTGAAATCTTTAGGAGTGACCTAGTAAGCTGCAATAGTTTCCATGTTCCCTAATAAAAACAAAACAGACTGAACAAAAAAAAAGAAATTATGGGAACAGCAAGGGACAGGAGTCTTCAAGTTATTCCAGTATACTTACAAGTGTGCTCGAAGATTTGTAGATATTGTGGCTAAAAGGGACCTGAAAAGCTAGCCTGACTTGTTGTAAATCCCAGGCCACCAAAACTGTTCTCCTTCTACCCTTACCTCCATATGTAATTGACAAAAAGATATCAAGTTCTGAGTTAAACATATGATAGTTGATGAGATCAGTCCTAACCAATTTCCTTTTATCTCCTTCAGTATTTCATCCCATGATTAGCTATATCTGAATACAGATTTCAAAAAAGTAAAAAGGCATTTTAATCCAGATATATTTAAAACAAACTGAAGGTGTGTGAGATAGCAGAGTCCTCACTTTTTTAATATTTTTTTAAAATTTCGCTTCCTTGTGCAGTGGATTAGTTCTTGGTTACTACTGTGCTGTCCTAATTTAACAGCCAAGGACTTGAGGATTTCTACTGTGGCTGCTGTGGGGTCACCCAGCAACCAGCCCTCACACTCCTCTCAGCCCCACTGCTGATGCTTGCCTTTTGTCTCCCTTTACAGAAAATCCTGACCATGATCCCAACTGAGGAGGAAAAGCAGAAGATCCAGGAGGCACAGCTGGCAAATCCCGATGTCCCCCTGGGCAGCGCTGAGCAGTTCCTTCTCACCCTCTCCTCCATCAGCGAACTCTCCGCCAGGCTCCAGCTCTGGGCTTTCAAGATGGACTACGAGATAGTGGAAAAGGTGAGAGAAAGCTCAAGGATGGGTGGAGACTCTTCTGAGGCTTTGCTTAATCTTTCCCTGACCTTGGTATTATATGGACATTTTGAGGAAATGGTAAATGGGTCGCTTTTGTTTCGGTGGCCAACCAGGAAACTGCTGAAACGATCCTTCATAATCTCTTCCTTCTATAAAAGAAAATTAAGAGATTATGTCTTCCTTCCTTTAATTAGTCAGTAATGATATTGAAACAAAGAAGAGGGCTAAATCTCTGCCACATCTTCTCTAGATGTTGTTATTCAGGAAATTCTTACTTCAGGGCAATGAGAAGTTTTCTTTGGTAAAGACTGAGTGAGGACTACCATAATCAATCTTATATTATGAGAGTAGTGATCTTAAATCCATTTGAACTAAGGAAAATACTATCCATTGAGGTTTTTTTGTTTATAGCTCTCAAAATTCTAAACCAATGATAAGACAGTTCAGCTCAGTCACCCACAGTTGTTGCCACCTTCTCCATGGATGTCTTTCATTTAAAGAACACTGTAATTGGGGTGTCTGTCAAGAATGATGGATCACAGGCAAACATTTTAAAATGAAGGTAAAATTTTGGTGCATAGATAAGACAGAATGAAACTGTGTAGGGGATTTCAGGTACTGGCTGTCTTTCACAAGGTATTTCAAAATCTCTGCACAGGAGCTACCTTTTGGCTGCACTTCTGGTGCATTTCCCTGGCATTGCCATTAAAGCAGCTCTCTCCTCTATGTATTAGTTTTGTATATGTATCTGTGCATATAGGTGTTTATTGAAAAATTAGTATAACTGTGTGATATGGATTCTAGAAAGTGGGGCATGCTTGTGAAAATGCCTTATGTTTACCTAGCAATGGTTAGTTAATGAGATGTGCAACAGTGGATCGATTTGCAGGTGATACTGTCAAGATTACTCAACCTTTACTTAATTTTCTTAGATGTAAGGACATGCAATCGCACAAATACTCAGGATTTTTAATTGGAATGTTTTAGTATTAGCCATTTACATTTCTGACCTGTCTAGCAAAACACTTGTATTTGGCATGAATACTTTTTTGCCAGTTTGTTTCGGTTTGTTTTTTTTTTTTCACTCTGCTTTGAAGTTACCACCAGGCTAAATTGTACCTTTCATGTAAAATGAGTTAGCTGTAGCTGTTAATCTCTGCATATACCCAGAATTTCTAGTGTCCTCTCAACCAAAAAGCAACATTTGAAGCACTGCTAAAAGCTAAAGAAATTCTGAGAGTTTTCCTTTTACCACAAAGTTAGTTAATTTATTGCCAGCTAAAATCCATGTAGAATGGATGGTAGTACAAAATTTCTTAAATCCTGAAATTACTCAAAGAAGCAACAGCTGTAGTGAAGACAAAACCACCATTTTTATCCCTGTTTTAAGGTAGGTAGGATTAAGCACCATACTTACCATGAAGTGGTAGAGGAAGTAACATGTGATAACTGATAAAGTATGAGGAGCACATGATAAGCCTAGCAGACAAGTATAGCTAGGACAGACAGCTTGGGTCTTGGGTGAGGACAAAGAAAGAGGACAGACATCCGGGGTGAAAGGGAAGAGCCAGCACCTGGGTGTCTCCAGTATCAAAAGGTTAAGGTAAGAGTTTAAGGTAACCAGTAAACGTACATGTTATTTAGACTGAAATAAGATACTGTGATATTCAGTTTTAAAAAATGAAGTTATTTGGATTAGTTATTATGATGATAAAAGAGTCCCTTGAGCTGCTAGCATTCTTCTGTTCTTGAAACTTTGTTTTTGCAGAAGATCTGTCTGCAAAAGGGCAAACCCTTCATGAAACTCAGGTCCCAAAATCACTTAGCTCAACAGCTTTTGCCTTTTTTTTCTTTCTTTTTGTTTTTTTTAGTCCAGCATTTGCTTGATCTTTTCTTTTTAAATCTTATTTTGTAATAAGGAAAATTCATAGCAGTTCAGAATGCACTAATTTTTTACCAAGTCACACATATATTTCACGTAAGATATGAGTGCTATTATTTCCATGAGGCTGAAAGTTTTAGATGGTCCCTGTTACCAACAGTGTGAAATACCTGAGTTATTGGTAAGACCAGGGTTCTCATACATGAGACTCTTCTGCTAACCTGCCAATAATAGAGTTCTGCCTAAGTAGGTCTTAGGTTCATCTCTGGCAATCTGAAAGAAAGGAACATGAATTGTTCAAGAAATGGGTTAAGTGATACATTGTTTATGTTCATGAAAAACTTTTCAGGCATAATAAGAGATGGTCTTTCTTAGCTTGAATGCAATTAAGTAAAGCAAGTCAGGTTACATTTGTAGGGAGCATCCTCAGACTGAGAGGGGCTGAATTGAATGAATAAGTACTCACTCTTTGCTCTCTATAGAAAATTAAAAAAAGAAAAAGCCCTTTCCAAATTATTTGCTTCATAATGTGTGTGCTGCTTTGAAATGTTAACTTTAATGCTTACCAAAGGTCATTAGTGGAACAGTAATTTCTCTCACCTTTCTTTTGGTATCCTAGTTTAAATGCACAGACAAAAGAGGTTCAAAAAGCTGCACTGTGTTGTTACTTATTCCTCATATGGAACTACTTATGATGCAGATATTGTTAAATTTTATTATCTCAAAGGGAATTTAAAATTCTTAAAAAAATTAATAGAAACTTTGATATTTTTATTAAAATCACTACAGACAAATATATTCTTTTTTCTGACAACTTATAAGCTCACAAAATTAATATTATTAATATTAATGTAAGCAAGTGTAGAAATGAGAAAAGTACAATGAGTTGAGTTCATTTTTACATTGCATCAAACATGTATCAGGCATTATGAGTTGTCTTTCTTACAGAAGTTCTGGACCAATCCTCAAATTTCATTCAAACCTAGTTTTAGCTGAAAAATAAAATGTGGTGGTGTCCAAGTATATGAGGTAACTCTGTTTTATCTATAAGCCCTCTTTAGGTAGAAGGTGAGTTTTATAGAAAGAAAGAGTGGGCAAATTTGAAAAAGCAGAAAATTATCTGATTGTTCAGTATCTTGCACACTCTTCTTTATTGTTTTATAATCCTACAATAATAAATAAAGAGTAATTATAAATGTGTACTATATACAAGAAAGTCTAAGCTCAGATAACTTGTCTAAATAGTTAAATGAAAGGCTCAGTATGGCCTGGTTTGGAAGCCTCTTATGCCACCTTTTTATTCACCTGGAGAATGTTTTAAATTAATCTTTTAGGAATGTTTTTTTGACAGGTTGACAGTTCATCTAAATGAAATAGTTCAGAAGCCCTTGTTTACCACAGATTCAGAGCAGTTTAAGTCATGCCATAACTCAACAAAATAAACTAAATCAACTTTGACTTTAAAGCAACTCAAAGAATACTGTGCAGTAGTTTCATTTTAGTTCACTTCAATAAAGTCTTGGATTATTTAGCACCTCTCCTCTGGTGTATAAATTACTTAGCTCACTATCTCATCTCTTAATTTGTCTTGAATTTGTCATATTCTTTTCCAGAGACAAATTGTTCTGTAGTGACTAGAAATGTGTTTCATTCATCTTTTATGGTAAAATATCACTACAGTTGTTGAAGGAACCGTTGTATGTCTCCAAGAAAGTGAAGTTCTCAGTTACTTTGCCTCTTAGTCTAAAATAGCAACTTAATTTTGGCTTCTTGGCTCATAAAGAGTATAACAATTTAGGAAATTGGGGAAAAAAAGTCTCTCTGCCCGTGGCACAGGGGCTGGAACTAGATGATCTTCAGGTCTTTTCCAACACAAACCATTTTATAATTCTGTGAAAAGAATTCTGCTCACAGATGCTTAGAATGGCATTTAAAGATAGAAACAATGTGAACTGTTACTGTGCATACAAAATAAATAACTCTGGGCCTCACACAGAGACATAGAAATAAATTCTGTCAACTCAATTACCCTCACTCTCTTCCTTTGAACTCTCTGGTGTAGTTCACTTCCTGAGGTAATGGAAGAAAATTTATGATTTCAAGCCTTACCAGTATGCATATCTATACTCAGATAACATGTGTGGATGGAAGATGCATTAAATTAAAAGATTAAAATGAGACTATCTGTAAAGCTTGATGTTTACAGCAGATTTTATTTTTTCCAGTTTTAAATTTTCACAAGCACAAAACCATATCTAAAACACAGAAGTGGCCATCATTTAAAGAAAGCTGCAGGGTCAAGCTACAATTGTAAAGTCAGCAAGGTTTCTAGCTTTTTTCATTTGTTGTTCAAGGATAACAAAAAATACTTTCAAGAAGCATTTTTATCAGCCAGGGCTTGGGTGTGTTCATGCATTTAACTGAAATGCAGCAGCATTCTTCTGTTCGGAATCACAGGATAGTCCTCAGGACAAGTAAGGCAATTGCATACATAAAGGAACAACAGTAGAAAAATATTTTATGTACTTTTTTTGCTGTCCTTGCATGTGATTTATTAGCTGGAACATGGAAGAAAGCCAGCACACATCACCAGTTTACACTCTGCAAGACGCCAGTTCAGGAACTTTTTGCAGTAATTAATCTAAAGCATAGAATTAAAAACTAATCTTCACTTTCTTGTTTCTGTTCTTATGGTAGGAAGTTGCAGAACCACTGCTAGACCTGAAGGAGGGAATGGACCAACTGGAGCACAATAAAACTTTGGGATTTATCCTTTCTACTCTGCTAGCCATTGGGAACTTTCTGAATGGAACCAACGTAAGCCTGATGTCCCAGCATTTCCCTGGCAGCTTTTTCCTTCAAAAAAACAGAAGTCAAGACCATTGTGAAAATTGCAACCCACTATTTATTTTGTACCAGAAAAGTCATTTAGGGAATAGAATGTGCTTTTGTTGTGTGTTAGGGTGTTCTCTGTGGCGTGTTGTCTCATTCAGCATAATCTGAAGGGAATGTGAAGCTAAGCAGTGTAACTCCCTTAAGTGTAGTGTTGATGTTTTGCATTCAAAGTGTGAGAACTGTGTTGTGGGTTATTTCACTGCAGATGGACTGATTTTAGGCCTAGTCTTCAGCCAGTTAAAAATTAATAAAAGCAATAAGTTTCCTCTCCTGTAGGATTCTTCTTTTCTTCTTCTTTCCCCTCTGCTCCTTATTGGTCATCATTTTTGTCTACTACTCTGCGTGGGAAGGAGTAAGAATTTTATTTTTAATTTCTTACTTTTTTTTTTTCCTTCACAGGCCAAAGCTTTTGAGTTGAGCTACCTCGAGAAGGTTCCAGAAGTCAAGGACACAGTGCACAAACAGTCCCTCCTGCACCACGTCTGCACTATGGTGGTAGAAAAGTTCCCAGACAGCACTGATCTTTATTCAGAGATCGGGGCCATCACTAGGTCAGCCAAGGTATGTCCAGTAGGTAAATACATTTTGTATTTACATGAATGCCATGTGTTTACATTATACATACATTTTTATAACACCTCTTTGAAGTGAGATATTTAAGATTTTATTCTGTTCTTTGATTTTTTGATCCCCCTGGTTGCAGCACTGTTTATGAATGAACGTTCACTATGTCATTTGCACTGAATTTCAAAGATGCCAGTACTTCCTCTTCTGAACTTTATTTGTGTCTGTCACAATGTTCCCTTGTCAGTGTTCCTTGTTCCTCTTAGGCAGCCATTGGTTATGACAGCCATTTTAATGTATATAACTAATAGGAACTGTTTTCAGGTTAAAACTTTATTTGGCCAGTATCTTCAAATATATTTATTCTGTGGTTTGGGGGAATCTCTTTTTTAAGGCAGATGCCTGATTGTATTTTAAATCCAATGGAAGGAATTAATTTTTTACTAGTAAAATTATTTCCAGAATTAAAGACTCCTTGAAATACTTGGTTTAACTCACAGAACTGCTGGGGCTGGGCAGGACCTCAGTATATTAGTCCAAGCCCCTGCTAAAGCAGGTTCACCTAGAGCAGGTTGCAGAAGAAAAGTCCAGGAGGGTTTTGAGCATCTCCAGAGGAGGGAGCTACACAGCCTCTCTGGGCAGCCTGTTCCAGTACTCTGTCATCATTGAAGTAAAGTTTCCTACATTTTAGTACTACTCCTCTTCTGTCCTCCTTCTGAAAATAATCTTCATGGTTAGGAGTTAGGGAGCATAAATAGAAGTAAAGGAAAATTGTGGCAGCACCTCTTGTCAAAAATGGTAATTCCCTGGTTAATGCATGGGTCTGGTCAATGGCTTGATGGAGATTATTTACTGATGTGAGCAGGCATGATAGGAACACTGTAAACTCATTCTTGAATCTTTCAGAGTGTGATATTTCATGAATAACCCTTAAAAATAGTACATTGCTTGATTAATGGGGTAAACATGGGAGATAGCAAACATAAAAATTCTCTTTAGGAGTCATGTCTCATGGAAATAGCAATAATTACAGCAGATAATTATAGTGCCCATCTAGTCCAGTGTCTTGATTCAGACTGTAGCCAATACCAGCTGCTTGACAGAAGAGCACAAGAAGTTTCTAAGGGGATGAAAGATTTCTCTTAGAAAAATGTTATTTCATGAGCCATAATTCTCATTACGTGCATCAAATAGAGGAATGATTCCTTTTCCAAAGGCCACTTTATTTGGACGTTGTGAGAGGAGCTGGAAAATGTAGGGGCAAACAACTGTTTCCCCTTACAACCCAGGACATCTGTATAATGCAACATTTTTTTCTTTTAAACTGCAAAAATGAAATCTTATTTTGGCACCTATTGCAGTTCTTGCAACAATGAATTCATAATCTATTTTTTTCTGCTGTTCAACTTGCCACTTTCAGGATTTATTATCTGAATATATTGAACAGTCAAAATATTTCTTCTCTCTAATTAACAGAATAATTTATGTTGGAAAGTATCTCTGAAGGTCATATGATCCATCACCATTTTCAGTGCAAGACCAAATTAAACTAGGCTGCTCAGATCCTTGTCTAAGTCTTGAATGATCCTTTTATATCTTTTCCTCATGAGACCATTTCCACACTTTTCCTCCATCTTACTTTTCTAGAATGTGTTAAACAATAGTAAATACAGTATTCCAGCCTCTACTTATCAATGTCATATCTTACTCTGTTTGTCGCTTCTCCTGCCTTTTGTTAGATGTTCTGAGGTTTTCTCTGTGTTCTTTGACTGCTGCTACCCTCTGGACATGTGTTGTCCTGGGGCAGTTCCCAAGGACATCCCGGCTGAGCTGACAGAGCACTCAGAACTCTTAATGGAGTTGGATGCTGCCGTGCACGGTGCACTTCATTGCAGTCTACAGCAGTGACCATGATCTGCTAAAGAAGATTTACTGCTTATCTCTCAAACCCCTAATGATCTTCAGCCAGGACTAATCTGAATAATTTCCTGCCATCTGTAGATTTTACCCTCTGGATGTGCTTTCTCGTTTCCAGATAATCTTGAAAGACAAAGTACAAACCCTGAGACGCCTGCTGTTAGCCTTGTCAGCAAATGAGAATCAATGTGTATTCCTTCTTTTCTTTTGCCTTCCTAACCTCACAATTCATAGGTGGCCTCCCATGGCTCTTGAAAAGATTTTGAAATTTAATTTTCTTTACTTACTCTTATCTATTCCCTATTTTATAAACATTCAGAATATAGTGGTTATTTTTATGTATTAAGTTTCCTATCACTCATCCTTTCAGCCATGTTACCAGATATGGTAATAAAACCTGGACCTCTGCATCAACTTTGCTGCTTTTCTAGAAATAGGCAAAACTTTTGCTATCCTCTGATTCTCTAAGTTACCAAGTACAGTTTCATACATATTCATACTCATTGAGCCAGAGGCTCAATTTCTTTATTTTAATTGATGTCAGAATGACTGTATTCTACTTGTTTACTGTTTCATGAGATATCATCTCTCTCCAACATGTGTTTCTGTTAGTAAGGTTTCAAACCTTGCTATTAGTTCATGTCTATTAAAAATACAATACAGAAAAAGGAAAAAAAGGAAAGGAGGACCAGAGTACGTTTTTCCCCAACATCCTCTCTGGTGAAGGTGGATGAAGAGAAGTCATGTTGCTTCCCTTCTCTAATTTTTGTCTTCCTCAGCTTCTTTCATCCCCCATGATCCAGGACCTCCTACATATTTTCTCTTTTTTTATACCATAAAGGAATTTGGGGCTTTTGTTTTATATCTTTAGATATTTTCTCTTTAGATTCCATCTCTTTTCTCCTGGTTTTCCTCTCGTAGAGCCTATGGTTAGGCTCTGGTGTATTGCCTTCAGTGACTTTGGTTTCTCATGTTTGGAAGATTTTAACTTTCTCCTATGTTTTTATTTTCAATTTGAGTGATTCTTACTTTCTTAACATTTAGGTATATTGGTTTCTCATTTCCTGCTTCTTCTCTTTGCTAAGAAGTTATTTCCCTTTTTTCTTAGATTGGGATCAAGTTAATCACTTAAAAGAAAAATTACTACAAAAGAGAAAAGCCTTTGTTTTCCAAAATTCTCACCACCATGTATGGTGTTTTCTCGGGTGGATCTTCTATTTTTCAGTCATAGAAAGTGGAAGGAGGCTTAACCTACTGCTGTCACTTAAAAAAAAATTGGGTCTAAGAGCGTGCAAAATTGAGCACAGTCTTTCAGCCTGTGGTTTGCTGATCCAGTGGCCCTGCCCAAAGTGGACAAAAATCTAAAAAGGCCAGACAAAATCACATTAAGAGAAATTACAGCCTTAACCTTCCCCGTGTCGCCCAAGGTCTCCCTCCTTGGGATGTTCCTGCATGTGTTAAACCACTGATGGATTACTGTAACAAGCTCTATTCCCACTTGATCATAGCTGCCACAAATCAAAGAGTTAGGATGTGGAAGCCATCCAAGCTGCGCTCTTCAAGGGAATGTTCACAGACAAGGCTAAATCTTGGTTTAGGAAAGCTGACAGGAAAGGAGAACTAATATTTCACTGTGGATTAGGCTGTATTTTGAGCTCCATTTTCCCTACAAACATCTTTCAGAAACCACAAAGGCTAAACAATTTCCGTCCTGTAGATAAACAGAGATGCCCCTTCCCCTGAAATGCGCATCATATGAGAATTTCCTGAGCATTAGTTCATAAAAAAACCCCCAAAAACCTAGAGAAAACAGGCTGCCCCACCAAAAAGGAGCTAGAAAGACCAGAAACAAAATGGTATAGTTCTTGCAAAACTTGTGGCTTTTTTACTGGAGGACTGCATTCATAGATGGCACCAAAAAAAAACAGACACTAGTGAAAAAATTAGAGAAAAAATAGAATTCTAGATAAATAAAAACCATTCTATACCATTCTATAAAAACAATTCTAGATAAATAAACCCATTTAAAAAGTCATACACAGCACTGATTATTTATTATCACATGATTAAAATCGCTTGCTCTTTTTATTTTCTTGATATTTTAAGTTGTTTTTTCACTGAAGTTGTACCAGAAGTGATGTACCAGAACTGATGTACCTGATACTGAAGCAGACCCTCCGATTCCTGCAGTTAAGCTCAAGTTTTGTTCCTAGAAATTTCCTTAAGAAGCGGTTGCCTCAGCCCCAATATCTTCTCTGTTAGTGAATAAAGATGTGTACTTATTAAAAACGTTCATCTTCTTTCTCTAACCCATAAATATTTTCCCTGGGCATCTGAAAGCTGGCCAACTCCATAGAGTAAACTATAATTGTCATTTTCTTCCCCTGATTTTACTTACAAGATGTCAAACTTCTGTCTGGTTTTTAACCCCTGCAGCAAGACACTTGGGCACAGGACACTCACAGCTACTAGGCAGTGGAGAAGCAGGCAGCTTTTAAAAGTAAGAAATAGGAAATGTTAGCAACACAAGAGGGGGCAAGGATTGCTGATAGGAAAGAACTTTGGATGAGCCTAAGTCATACACAGAGGAGAAGGAAGCCTGCAGCTGCCTGCCCTCTGAAGACCTTAGCAGGGAGGCATGAGGAGAAAGGAGCTGGCTGGAATAGAAGAGACATTTGACATGCTATAGCTTCTGCCTGACACATTGGAAAGCAGAGACTGGATTAAAAAATAATAAAAAAGGTAGGGAAAATCATGCTGCCTCCTGTACTCTTTCAGTGGGGTTTCTTGTGTCTCTCTTGACAGAAAGTATTTGTGTGCAGGTATCATTCAAGTGTGTTTTCCCTACATTATTTCAAACAAAAATAAATTCCAAAAGTCAAATTATTTTCCATGGAAAAAAAGTCCAGGAATGCAAGGTTTCTTGCAGTCATTCCTTGTGGTGCCAGCAGCTGCCCCAGATCCTGGCATGGGCTAGCAGGAGCAGAGGTGAAAGCAGAGAAGGGAAAGGCAGATCCTGTTGGCTGTAGCGCATACTGGGGCAAGGGGGAAGGAGCTTCCATGGCAAATGAGACCTTGAAGTTGTATCTCAAAGAGAGCAGATGAAGTTCAGCACATGTGCCTGGCAGCACTGTGGTATTTCAATAATATTCCAGGTGAAATGACTGCAGGAATTGTTGCAGGTGACATAACACCATCTGAAGGCACCTATGTCACTGTGTGGTATGGCACCGCTTTGTCCTAGATTGTGGGAACTGCCATGCAGCATCTGCAAAAAGATCCCATGTAGTTAGGATATTGTTTAATGAAGTAAAATGCAGTAGAGATGTGTATGTAACTAGAGATGTGTATGTAACTGGGCAGAATCATCTGGTCATACCTCAATAAGCACCTCTGCCATTTCTGTCCTTTAATTTTTCATTAGTGGGTTGATTCAGGTGTTCTCATTTCCAAAATTATGTTTGCAGGATGCCACCTCTTACCCTAGAATTAGAAATGTCTGGGCAGAACCTTCTTTATATATTGCTTGCTTTAGAGAGCTGGCACCTATCTCACCTAAAATGCATGACCACAGTGTGCAAGTCAGACTAACAAGGGTCTTGGGATAATTCTTGTGATGCTTGGTGAAGGAAGCCAGTCTGGAAATATTAGAAGAGACAGAGTTTTGAACATATGCCATAGAAGGTCGCTGCTCTCAGATGACAGTGTGTTTGCACGAAGCAATTCTCAGAATTTCCTTTGGCACTGAACCAACTCAGGAAAAGAGGAAGATTTCATGTTCCCTGCCAGAATGCATCCCTGTAATAATGTGAGAATGAACGGTCTGACCCTAAATTATAAACAGCTCAGACTAGACTGTGGTCTGCTGCAGAAACTATCTTGAACTTTGAAAAGAGAAAGCTTGTGTGTAGTTATGTATATCTTCCTATGAGGTACAATAAAATAGTTGTCATTTTATTGTGCATATAAGGCAACATGTCATTGTGAAAGCATCAATCTTCCCTTAAATGCACTTTGTGACTAAGATAAAAATGCAGAGATGCAGGTCTTCCTTAGAAAATAACTGGATTTTATATGTTCACCACTAAATGAAACAAGCTATAGCAATAAACAATAGAGTATCAAACAATAGAAATCTTTTACAAGCATGCTGAGGCTATGCAGTAAGTTATTCACTGGCCTTCAGAACACACTTTGGATACAGTGATCTTGAAAAGAAGTGCTTCATCAGTTTCCATTCATTTACTTGTTTGGAGGTTTTTTGCTTCAATCCAGTTGTGACATCTTTGACCCTGTTGAAGAGCTGAATGTTAACACAGGAGGCAGGAAATGTGAGTGTACTTAGGTGCAGCATCTTTGACTTTAGGATGGCTTTGTGCTTGCAGCAGTGGGGGAGCTTAGCCCAAAGACTAGAGGAGATTTAGCTGGAAGAGGAAACCTGTTTGTAAAGCACATTCCAGCTAAGGGAAAGCTGAAGAAAAATGACCTCTTATCTCAGAGTGGCTGCCGTTGTTTGCGGTGCACGGCAGTGCATACCTAGAGTTGTATATGCTGCCCTGGGGAATATATAGTGAAAGGCACGTTGGGTTTGAGCTACTGCATTTAATTCCCAACATTACCTCAAAGCAGCCATTCCTCTCTCTCTCCCAGCAAATAATAAAGTGTGCAATTCCCGTGTTGCCATGAGGTATTTGTGGCCACACAGAGAATAACGTCCCAACCCAAAGATCAGAAAGGCTCCCTGATCCATGTCCTGCCTGAATGGAGCATGGTCTAGTATTTCATGAATGAGAAAGTTTTAAACTTTTATACATGGCATGTGATATTGGATAGAGTTGAACTTGAAAAAAGAGGCCTTGTAAGGACCGATGTTCAGGGAACCAGAATGAACAGGGAAGTAAATGCTGAGCTGTTTGATGGTGGTGGCAGCTTTTGAGTCAGGGGAAAACCAGTGAGAACAGAAGCTGTTTGGGCAGTAGGTGTGTCATGAGGTATTGCATTCTCAGCCCAGTGGAATGAGAAACTTGGTAGAATTACTTTTATTTTTGTAGTTTATAGCAAAGTCATCTGCTTCTATGGTAGCAAGCAGTAAATAGTGATACAAAAAGTGATTAAAGTGAGTGCTGTTTCTGGCATGTGGTTGGAAGGTTTTATTCTTTTGTCTGAGTCATTTGTGCAAAATATGGTGGTGTGTTAAATTGAAAAACAGAGTTTTAATTCTAAAGTTGCCCATTAGTGAGTTTAGGGCAGTGGTTTGCTGAGGCTGACACTGCAGGGCTTTTGTCACATAAACTTGTCTTTACATCCTATTTGCGTATACTGTCTGTGGCTACTCCCCTCTGATCAAACAGTGTTTACTAAGGCACTTCTCAAAAGATGAACAGTGGGTCTAGCAAGAGATTTCACAGATACCGATAGTTCTGATGTTTTTTAGCTGGTATGATTGTGAATGGCGAGGAACCTGGCCAGAGAAAAGAGAAACATATCAAATATAGCCCAGAAGCATTTAGAAAGTTGCTTTTTCTAAATTGGTTTATAAATTAAAACAAACATTTCATAGTGTTTGAAAGAAAGGACATTCCTATTTTGCATAACAGCCTGAGACCACTCACTCTTTTTCCTGCAGAAAAGAACATGTATTAATTTTAAAAAAATTGGCAGAAGGTAACTATGCAGGGCCAGCAAGCTGCTGTGTTTTGCACATATATGTGTACTGAGGAGCAAAAAGAATATATGTTTCCACCTTCCTCCAAATCCTTGGGCCAGGTACAACATCTGCACACTGTTGTCCAGCAAGACAGCTGTAATGACTATTTCAGATTACTGCTTCCTTTTGTTCAGCAGAGCATAGTTGTAAAATAATGCCACAGCATTTCTTGTCTCAGTGCCTCCTGTGCTGAGCTTTCCTGGAGCCACAATTCACCTGAATTCCTTCTTAGTCCCAGCATGACCATCCAGCTGCAGGCAAGAATTGGTGTATCTTTCCTGTCAAGAAGGAAAGAACAAAAAAGAGGAATCATGTTTTTCTACTATTATACTTCATTAATTCCTTTAGTAAAGTGTTGGAAATAAGCACATAAATCAGAAGGCGCAATCCATGGTCCCTTGACAATGCTGTGTGTGAACTGGTAAAGAGGTAGTATGGTATTATAAATGCCTTTTTATGTTTTCTTTATGCATAATATATTGAATAATTGTCATCGTTACTCCACACAAGTTTTTGTTCGCCTTATCATATAGACACATGACTGGGGATCTCTTGTAGTTGGGATTTCTCATCACTCTTACTGTTATATTTGTATATAGCACCCTAAGCAGAACCACAGACCTGGAGCAGACTGAAATGTAATGGATTCTGTGTCACACACAAACTTAGCACTGGTGAAATTGCATTTCATAAAGTATCAGACGGGGTACCTGATTGAATCCAAGAAAAACTGGAACTTTAATATTTCACATGAGGATGTTTTTCTGCAAGTATATGCCTCTCTGTTCACAAGCAAGTGACCAAACACTAGAGAGCCAGCAGACAGAGATTTCATGAAGGTTTGGCACATTCTTCCAGGCGCTGTACAGTTTGCCTTTAGGAATACACAGGTACATTATCCTGTTTTGGAGTTCCTAGTTTACTCCTTCCAGAAGTTTACAACTTCTGCTCAAGCACACCTGTGCTCCACAGAGGTTTGTTCCAGGAGAGTTCAGGTGGCATTCTTACTGCAGTCTCCTTAGGACTTCCACAGAGGACTGAATTTATGTCTGTGCTCAAAAAACTCATAAGTGTCCCTTAGCCCAACCTGCTAGCCCCTGTCCCTGCTGGAACTTCCCACTCTTGTGAATGTGCTGACTGTTGGCAGGCTTCAAAGGGCCAGGAATTTGCCACATTCCCCCAGATTTGTTGTTCTCCAAAGATGATCCTTGAACCCCTACAGGCCTGAACCTCAGAGATTTGATAGATTAAATCAAATTTGATAGAATAAAATTTGATAGAACCTCTAATTTGATAGATTAAAACTCATTCTGTCATAAAATGTCATGAATTTAAATTTCTCAGCTACAGAGGCTGAGAAGCTTCCTCAACCAGGTTGGATAATTCTTACTAAGAAGACCTAAATCTTGGATTTTTTTTTTCCGTAACAGGAATGCTAGTATTTTTCCCCATGCGTGTTTTAGATACACCATCTGTGGAGAGCAGCAATGTGTTTATCAGCAACAGTGAAAATACTGACCTGCAAAGGACTTTTTTTTTTTCAACATATGCATTGATATGGATATAAGGAAAGCAAATACCCCACAGCTGCTCCGCCTGCAGGGCTTTTCTGAATAGCAGAATGGATCAAAGGATGTTTTTATTTCCTTGTGAAGAGGAAAAATTCATCACTTTATAAATCACAGCAAAAACAAATCAAATCAATACCAGGAGCTTTTTAATAATAATGCATTTCTTATGGCTTTTCTCAGTATAGGTCTCAGCAGTGGATGCTGCACACAGCTAAGAAGAATGAAATAAGACCTGCCCCTGATACTGGTTTTCATTTAGCATTAAGGAATTAACTGGAGTATGAGACTGTAGCATCCCAAGCTCTGATGTGTTTAGAATCTGGGAGCTAAGTCTGTGTTTTATAGCTTGAGTTCATCTGAACTGTGAAGTGGTATTATAAAATCATTTTTTCCTTTCTTCAGAATTCCAGAACATGTTGGTTAGTTTTATTTTTTTCATATGTTGTGTGCTGTGGCTGGGTCATTGATGCACTTTGTTGAGTTGTTGGCAACACGTCCTGAGTGTCTTCTGTAAGAGTATCACCATTTGAACACCTTTTTTGGTTGATGAATAAAGGAGAAGCTTTCCCTCACCTTCTGTAGAATGTGTTGGCTTCTGTCCTGATGAATGTTCCTGTCAGGTGCAATCATTTATTTTAACTGTGTTGAGAGACTTTCAGAGTCGTTATATGATCTCGTTACAAGCCAGTAAATTCGTATTGTATATCAAGGGATGAAAGTTAGTGCTGAGATCACTAAATAACACATACTTTGAATAGAGCTTTAAAAAATTCTGGCCCATGAATTTTGTGATTAGAACTAGATCATTTATTAACAAGTCAATGCATGACTAGGGAATAGATCCAAGTACTTCCTAAAATGGATAATTGTTGGCGGGGTACAACAGTGAGCAGTAAACAGGGTATAAAAAGCTTTGAGTAGTAGAGAAAAGGATTAAGAAAAAGAGAAAGTTTTGTATTACCTCAGAAAGGACTGAGTCATGCAGTTGCTTGGTGCAAACATGAAGTTATTAGCAAGGGAAAAAACACATCACAGTATTTTTTTTGTCCCTTCTTTAGCTGTTGGGCCTCCAAGAATAAAACCAAATATATATATGTATGGGTATTTCTTTGTTTTCAGTTTTCCTTACTAACATTACATGCTTAGACGTAGTGTGATAGAGAAAGGTATTTTTTATTGTTTTAAGAATAATTACTAGTGCAAATTGATGTTGTCTTGCCAATACCTTGACCCCTTCATACACAACAGATTGCATCATTTGGATATCCAAGTGTACAACTGCAGTGTTTTCATTTCAAGTGTTACCTTTTCTTTTCCTTTCTCTTTTTTCAGGTTGACTTTGAACAACTCCAGGAAAACTTGTGTCAGATGGAAAGACGGTGCAAAGCATCATGGGATCACCTTAAGTCTATAGCAAAGCATGAAATGAAGCCAAGTCTAAAGCAAAAAATGTCTGAGTTCCTTAAAGACTGTGCAGAAAGAATCATAATCCTGAAGATTGTTCATAGAAGAATAATTAACAGGTACAGAATTATATTGATGACAGCAATACCTTGATATTAAATGACTTAATAAAGTTATGACATCATAAATATGTGTTTAAAAGTGTTTAATGCCTATTTCTGCAAGGAATATTTCTGGGTTGTATGTGGTGCATAGCTTGTTATAGATCCCATTGAAGAAAGATCCCCACTCCAGAAATTTCTATATTTCTGACTAAAAAAAGAAATCATCCAGGCAATCATTTATTCCCAAGGTGCAATAACTGTGTCTTTTGCCTCCTAGTCCCCAAAAGTTAGCAGCTTTATAGTTAAGTTGATAGATTTTCTGTTTATCCCTGGATTTTTTTTAAGGAAGCTTCACTTACTGTCTGATAAACAAGAACAGACTGTAGCCAAAAAAAATGAAGTTTTATTGACAAATTTATCATATGCAGAAGCTGAAACCAGTCTTATGCTTATATCAGCTGAAGGCAGAATTAAGATTCCTCTCCTTAGGATTTGCAGTTGGGTTTAATGAAATTGTGAGAGATTTTCCGACTTCTGGATAATTTCCAAATTGCTGTGGTCAAAATTAAGAACTGGATTTGAAATTATCCCAAATTTGTGGGTATACACTTGAGAAGTTGATTCAGTTCTTTTGTTTCTGTAATGACTTAGGGTTTATGCCATAAGTAAGTAGAAATCCCAATTGCAATGGAGAGGAAGTGAATTGATTAGTTTCCTGTTGTCTTTATCTTATGCATTGTGCAAGTAAGAAAAATATCAGCTTTCTCCTCTAATACCCTGCAACTGCTATGATCATGCTTAAAAATGTTTTCATATACTTGCATTTTTCTAGGATAGGGAAGACTTTCTGTCCTCAGGGATGTAGATGCAGTTAAAAGGAATTCCCATACATTTTTACACATTCAGTGTGCTGCTGTAAATCATGCAATATAGAAGCAATAGCAAAAATTGCAAATAGTGCAAAAGCTCTGAATGCCACAGAAGCAGTAAAACTGTGAACTGGGAGTGTCCCAAACTAACGTACTTGGTAGATAATATAATTTTATGGTCAGTTTTGTGAAGCAGAAATTCTTTCCTTTTTGTGTTTGCTAGCCTGTAAATCTGCATTCTTCTTGTCTAGACTTTGCCCAACATCCTAACAGCCTCTTTGAAGTTGCTTAGTACAAATAAATAGAATTGAAACTTAATAAATATTTTTTCTATAACTGAAATGAAATTGGTCATTCACATGCCAAATTAGTCATATAAAGTGATGGAGTTCTATAAACATTTTATCTCCTGCATCAGCCTGGGAAAGTAGACTGGGATGAAGTTATCATAGGCTAGACTTTCATGGTTTTAATTATAAAACATATCAATGTTATGCAAAGCATCCATGAAAATTCTGTAGCACAAAGGAAATGATGGGAGCTAGTAAAGTAATAAATGGATTCAGTGAAATATAGGGTTGTTGGGTTTTTTTGCTGGAGACCATCAATAAAGATTTTTTTCCCTTTACATTTATAAACTCATTTTTTTCCAGGTTTCACTCATTTTTGTTATTTATGGGCCATCCTCCCTACGCAATACGTGAAGTCAACATCAATAAGTTCTGCAAAATTATTAGTGAATTTGCTCTGGAATACCGCACCACCAGGGAACGAGTTCTGCAGCAAAAACAGAAACGAGCTAACCACAGGGAAAGAAACAAGACCAGAGGGAAAATGATAACAGATGTAAGTGGCAAATGGTATCTCCCATAGCATGGATTTTTAAATCTTTCTTTCACTGAATGTGGTATATGAAGTGTTGTTACTCCATCTTTATTTTTAGTGGTCGTTGTGCTGTAAATAATGAACTCTCCTCTATTAGAAGACAAAACTTTTAAGTCCTTGGTTGTGTATATTTTCTGCTTCATAAAAATGTATAGGACAAGAACAAACTGAAATTACGTATCCAAAAAAATCTTCCATATGCTGCACAGACAGTGTCCAGAATATCTAAAAGACAGCAGGAGCCAGTGTATCAGATCAGCCAAGAATATAAAAAAGAAAAAAAATAGAAATTAGGCTCCTAACTGAGAAACTTAATTTAAATGATCATTGTAGCCATTTAAGTGATTGCAGCCAAATTTTAATGGATTTTTTCCTCTATCTTTGAGTATTCTAATATAGTCTTGAATCTTGATATTTTATCTATTTTTGTGTCAGTGTATATATATATGCACATATACATATATTTCATGAGCATGCACAGCAATTTCCTTCTTAACTGTAAAACACAGACCAGCCAATTTTATGGTAACAGACTACTTTGGGATTCTAGAAAGATGGACAAATTTATGTCCACAGTGGATGTTACTCCGCAAAATTTTTGACTGTAAGATTGCATACTCATAGAATAAATTAAAACAAGATGAGTTTTCTTAGCATAATAGGTTTTCAAATCCCCTTGATTTTTTTCTACCTTTTTTTTTTTTAAGTTGATGTAGTTTAACTCAATCCAAATAGATTTTTAAGAAGTGCCAGTACTTAATAAAAGTTTCCAGCTGTCTCAAAATCCAAATCTGGAATCTCGATTAAAAGCAAGTGTTTCATTGCATTTGAAGCTACCCTTGCCTTTGGCATGAAAAGTCCAAAGCTGATTACAGTTTTATGGCTCAGGCAACATGGGTCAGTATAAATACATAAATACATATATATGTATTGGGACTGACATGATTTGAGATTGTATTTAAGTCATTGACTCATGATCATTTATAGATCTTTCCTGGCAATATCCTCTTTGGAAATCTGCCCCATCTAGAAAAAATGTTAAACCTGCATTATTGTCAAAGGATTTTTTCTTTCGGTGTAGTCTCAGGTTAAGGAAAAGGCTCTGATTTTATACAGAGGGTATCATACAGTCATACAAATTTTCTAAACTACTGGAGAAGTGAGATCACTTTCTGCAATTGCTTTTTGGTTTTCCTAATGTGTTCTAAAGGAGCCAAAGGACAGCGTTAACCAAAGAGTTTCATAAAATATACTTTTCATTCCCTCACGTAGCTTTGACACTTTTTACTAGTTCAAGCAAGACTGAGAGGTAAAGGAGTTGCTGTTTTCCTGCTGTGTTCCTACCATATAATGTAGTGTTTATGTATTATCTGTCCAGAATAACTGCTGTGGCAGCACAAAAAGCTTGTCTATATCCTGTTCCTGCAGAAAATGCGAGAGGGAAAGGAGTTCTGGTCACTCAGGAAGGAGTTCTGTGCTCAGGAAGTAGAGAAATGGGACCCTTTCAAACCAGAAAAGGTCTCAGGCTTGACAGTGAGTCAGCAAGGGGCAGAACCAGGGACAGTGGCCGTTTCCTGAAAATGGAGGGAAGGAGACATCAAGGCCTTTCCCAGAACAAAAGTAGTATTGGAAGAAGATCTCTTGTTAAAGTTCAAGGTAGTGTTCAGATTTGGCAAGAATTAAATGCCATCTGTCAGATAGTGTTACACCAAAAACATCTTGCAGATCTTAAAAAAGGGAGCATATTTTGCCTATCACTAATTTATAATTATACAACAGTCCTATTAGCTTGAAACCAAAAAGCCTGCATAAGTAAAAACTAACAGTCTTTAAGACTGCCCTTACAGGAATGTTCTTTAAGGGAGTTATTAATGTGGTCACGTAGTTATTTCAGAACTTAGCTAAATCCCTTTGACCATAACCCAGTAATATGGCCTCATTTACCTTTTATTTGAACTGCAGTATATGGTAAAATTGAATTGAAGTTGCATCAGGCTATTTGTCACGGCTTCCTCCGACACTTCAAAGTTATATCTACCTCAAAACAAGTTTCCAAGTCAGCAGGATGGAAGATATTTATGTGTGAAGAATGATGAAAACGTGGAATTTTATTGTAGTTTTGTTTTGGCTGTGGTTTGTATCTGGTCTTGATTTTCTTAGTGTTTTATATTTGAAGGCTTGGAAAGGGGAGATAGATCAGTAATGCATTGACAGTGATTCATGAGTTACAAAACACTGATAGAAAGTTGAGATCATGACACTGGAAAGAAATTCTTTGTAGAAAGTGATTATAATATGCAGTAGTTATATGGAATTCTACTTTCTGCTTTTGGCGACCTAAAAGTATTATGCAGTTATTGGAAATTTACCCCCCTGTCCTTTTGAAAGTTTCCTCAGGGTCTCATTTTTATCACCTCACAGTATACTGCTTTTAGGCAGATGAAGAGGGATTTTAACAAAAGCAGGAAAGGAATAAGCCAGAACCAATCCAGTTCTTAAGGAGAAGGCCTGTATCTCTTAAACCTTGTCCCCCCTGCAGACTTGGAAGGCAGAGGGGTGCTGGCTCATTGCGTGGAGAGTCTGCTGGCTCTTTGCATGGAGAACTTGCATCAGCTTCAACAACTATTCACATGGAGTAAGGCTGAGGAGCACAATGGGGAATATTCCCAGTCTTTCTTTCAGCCTTTTACCACAGATCTCTTTGTGTTTACATGTTCTTTAATAGCTGAAGTGGACTGGGCACTGTCAATTTAAGTCTTGGTGAATGTTGTCTGGAGGAGAGTGGTAAGGGAAAGAGAAGAACAGTGCTTTGCCACAGTTTCGCAAGGGAAATTGCTTAGCCTCTGTAACCTTGTATTTGGCTTTAGCCAATGGTAGCACTCATTTCAGGAACTCTAAAAATAACAAGCAAGCAAAATAGGGAAGAAATGCAATTATAGATACAAGACTGAGCTTTTAAATTATTTTTAATAATAGTAGGTAATATAAGCATCTGTCTCCCAGATTTATGAAGCTTTGCTTTTCACAATACTTAAGAATTTCAATTCCAAAATTGCTATGTAATAGACATAATATTTTGAAACAGCAAATCCACTGCACAGAAGTGCTAGCCTAAAGGAAAAATATGAGGTCAGGAGAAAGGGGAGGAAGGAGAACTCTAACTGTCCTGCAACATCCAATATTGAATGACAGAAGACTCAAATGGCCTTTTTTCCTTCAAATTAACATCCTGTGTCTGCAAGTGGTATTCAGTATAGCAATATTCTTTCAACGCTTTTTGGTAATATTACATGTTAAAAAAATCCTAATTTATCGCTGTTTCTTAGTGTTTTTATAATGATGAAATGAAGAAGGAAATACAAGGCAGGATGTACGCACCAGGGTAAGAGCAGATTCCCTTGTGAAACATAAGGTTGATTTATTTATTTTGCTGCTTTTAGTCCTGTTGTCAGTATTTGCTAGAGGCAAATGCCTCTTCAGACATGGAAATATGAAGAGGTTGGTGAACCATATCTCCTGTGTACTGGAGTAGCTTTGGCTGTAGGGCAGTGGTTCTAGGAGTGAGTGCTCTTCATGTGGAGCAGGAGGGAGAGAAATGGTAATGCCCAGGAACTGGAGATGAGCAAAGTCAAGCAGAGGAGTGCCCTTGAAGTGATTCCACAGCAAATCACTCCTTGATTAAATGGGCTGGAAGGCCAGCAGCTGGGACTTTACCCTGTAAAAATCTGGCTTGATATAAAGTAATACTATAATACACTTTTGCTTGGAGCAGAGTCTTTGTAATGTGTGTTCTCTACTATTTTACCTTGCCCTAACTGCCTTTTTGTATTGTTTAGATTAATTTGCTCTCCTGCTGCCCTTTACATATTAGCTGGATGTACAGAATGATGCATTATATTAGATAGATAGATAGACAGATAGACAGATAGATAGATAGATAGATAGATAGATAGATGGAATTAGAATACAAGACGGTTTGTACTTCCTATTCTTCTGTTTCTTACTCATGACAAAAAGTGAACAGTGGTCCTCTTTCAGAAGAGTTTCTTTATAAAGTGACTCCCTGCCCCGCAGGGGACGGAAAAAAAAGACAGATAATTCTAATGCAAAGGGAACATAACCTGCCATGGTTCCTCTGCAAAACACAGTGCCTCTGTTTCTGTCAGTACCACTGTGTCCAAATTAGAATAAGCATCTCACTCTTTGCATAAAACATACCCTTAAAAAGTAATGTTAATGTGCTGCTCAGCAGTCACAGCTAATCTTCTTATGGAGATTGTGCTGAAACTAAACTGAGGGCCAAAGTAAATTAGGCTTTCATTTTTAATGATGAATGTTTCTGGAACAGAATGTATCAATCCCAGACAGAAATCAGAGCTGAGATGGAGATAAGGTCAAAAATGTGTATTAGTAACACTAGGGAGAGGAATACTATTGGTGGAATGCATCTTCTAAAAAAAACCACACCAAAACAAAACCCACAAATAAAAAAAATGCATAAAATTTCTGGACTGTGTTTGCACTTTGTAAACAATCAAACTGAAAATTATAGAAACAAGGAGCCCAGACACTTGAGAAGCCATGTTTTACTTTGGGAAACTTCCATGTGGGGCATCTTCTAACCCAGTGAAGAATTCCCAAGGCATTTGGGAATACAGATCTAAATAGTTTGCTAATTCCCTGTAAATCACCAAATTTAAGAATACTCCATATCCCACAATATTTTGTATGTCTGTGCATTTAATGTAGTGCAACCATCAAATAGTCTTAGATGCCTGCTGTCACAGAGGGTGAAAGCCCTGCATAACAATGGAGAATTACATCTCTCAATTATCTTAAAGCTCTTCAGTAGCTGCCTGATACCTGATTTCCAAGATCAGGTATCAAGCAGCTACTGAAGAACTTTAAACATTTATTGAAAGACTACCCAGCATTTGATTTAAGTGCTGTCTTGAATTGGAAGTTGAAAAGCCCCAGCTTAAAAAAGGAATTAAAACAAACACTTAAGTGTAGAGAAAAGGAATTGCCAAGAGGTTGACCTCTGCACTGGGAGAAACAACAGCCAAGACCTCCCTGTGCTGCAGTGAGCTGGAAGAAGGAGGAGTCCTACCTAGTGTTGTCAGTTTCCATGGAGGAAACAACTCCATGACTCAAGGGAGAGAAGTAGAATGGGTTAGGGGTAGTTTCAGTTCACCATTTCTGTAAGAAAAATCAGGAAATTTCTACATACTCTACTGGCAGTGTCTGTCTGCTCTACATACAATCAGCTAAAAAAAAAAAAAAAAAAAAAAAAAAAAAAAAAAAAAAAAAAAAAGCAAGCTGATTGTCTAAGGAATGAATTCCTTTTATGTCTTCTATTTTTATGTCCTCCTATTGCATAAACAGTACCATGGTTACCTCTTACTCTGTCATGGTTTGACGGTGCTGTCTTTCCTAAATCTTGCTGTTTGTCCTTCTCCACCTTGTCCTTTGTTTCCAGTGGCAGACTGATGAAGAAGAGGATGTTGAGGTACGGTTCTCTGAAAAAGCATGTCATCCCTTATCTTCTGTGTGCTGTGACATCTAATTTCTAACTCAGATAGTATGGACTGCTCCATCTGCTCAACTGGAACTATGAACCATGACATATTTCTCATACCTTTTTGTCTCAATCATAAAAATGCATTTTTACAGTCAGCTTTAACCATATGCATGCCTGTCCTCTTGAATAAGGATATCCTTATCTGAGGCCTTAATAATTCTAGGTTTCCTCATTTTTTTTTCCTTACTGTCTGTAATGTACTGCAAAGTATCCCCATTACCCAAAAAATCAGTAATCTAAATGTTATGGGGATCATAAGTTACCTTGGGCTATGGATTATGACGATAATTCCGTACTCATTTAGCTGTGTAACCCCACATGGTATTATTTTATAAAGTTTTCAAAAGCATCAGGATATAGGGATGTTAAGCAAATCCTAACTGTTTCCCTTGCCATATAGAGAATATGACACTTCATTCATCATAGAGGTGAGCCATGGAGTACTTCATGTATCTATCATAAAGTGCTCCTGAAGGTGATGTTCTGGCTATATTCATAATAAAAGTTTATTGATTTGAGAAGCATCTTTTTTGCAATGCATTTTTTTTGTTCAGCATAAGAGCTTTCTTCAATTTGCTGAACGTAAACAATATGGCTTAATGCTCACTGTTTCATAGTGGTGGTCATTTTCTCAACAGGCTGGGGTTTGGGCAGCAATTTATGGCAACATCTAAAAATCATGGAAATTAAATAAAACTTCTGGCTCTAGAGCTTCGTCCCCAGTGATGGTTTGTGCTGTATAGCTTAGGGCATGGAAAGAAAATTACATTAATTTGCCTTTTTATGCCAGTATGTAACTAACCTGTGTGAACAGGAACTAACGGTTATGTGAAGGCTTTAACCTTTGGAATTTTTTGGAGATTGTACTGATTACCTGGACAACCCGCTTTGTATAAGAGAGTAGTCTTAATGCAAAAACAGCATGCCATTTCATGGGAGTTTTTCTCTAATATTTTTCTGTCTCTTAATTTCACATGTGAAACTCTAGCACTTGCATACTTTTTGCATCAAAATGTTGCAAGCTAATCTTTTAACAAGAAAACAAACTTCTAACTATCAAAAATAGATCTCATACTGATAGATTTAGCTCAGTGCCTTGTAGGGATTATTGTTTTGCTACTCAGTTAACTTGCTATCTTACCCCAAAAAGTCACTATGTTAAAATAGAATCATCTTATCATTGGTTTCCAGAGTACACATTTTCAATTTCCAGTCTTGACATGGGGACTTGATCAAAGCACTGAAAGTAGGGTCCAGTCTTTTCTTTTGATTTACCATTCACTGACGGAAGGGTTTTGCAGGTTTGCATCCCTTTAACTGACTGGCTTGATATCACCAAGTCAATAATTAATGTTGTTTATTATGCAAAGGAAGAAGAGAATGCAGCACTTGTCCTTTCATCTGTGCTGAATTAGAGTAAGAAAGATTAAAAGGAAAAACAAAACATATTTTGGTGTCTGATGTTGGGCTGATATGAGTGAGAGTACCGAGGTTTATTATTATCTGTTGATGCCTGTTTGCTGTCAACAGGGTCGGTATTTCCTGCAGTCAGGGCTGTATTTCCAATGTGCTTTGACCTTTCTGTAGATAAGAGCATAGTGGCAAATACCAGCATCCAAGCCCTTTGGAGGCAGAGTCTGGGAAGGGAGAGCAGCCCAGCAATGCAAGCCCTTCTCCTTAGAAAGTACCCACTTCTGCTGCTCCCACCCATTTCTAGGTGGTTGTTCTGGTCTCTGGTGGGGCTGCTGTGTACCCACACAGTGCATGCTCAGCCAGTGTAGCTGCTGTTGTTCATGCAGTCGTAGTGACAGGGAAGCAGAGGGCAGACTCCTCGACTTCTTGTAAGATTTTGCTTGTTCTTCTGACTGCATTTTTTGTGTTTTGGCCGTAAATAATTCATCTGGGTGTTTTGGGTCCAAAGACTTTTTAGGTGTTAGTGGTAATGTGTATTAAAGTTAGTTGTAGATAATTGTGTTTTAGAGCTGTCAGAGTTTTCTGGACAGCAAGGCAGAGAGGCTAGAGGAAAAGGTGTCTCTTCCTAGCCCACTGTCGCTGTTTTGCCTTGCTACTGAAAGTTGATTGTACAGAAAGAAAAGCAGTTTCTTTTTTCTGTTGGGTTTCATGCTGTTCCTCTCAGCATTGTGCCTGACCCCAGATCAGTCCCAGTCTGGATCGAAGGTTTCAAAGCAAGTCCTTGCTTTGTACCTTTTGCTCTCAGACATAAGGTCAAAATTACAAAGCTCGAGCTAATGCATCTGTTTTTCCTCTGACTGTGTCTGCTCCCTGCTGTCACCCCGTTTCAGGTTTATTTCTGGTCAGAGTAAATGCTCTGGGAGAGGAGCAACTGTTGCTGGGCTCTTTTGGGAATAGCAGCACTCCAAACCAAGCCTGGGAGGACACTTCTTTCCCTGCAATTCTCAGTCGAGCCTCTTGGCCTATTGTCCATGCTGTTCTCAGTTGAAACAACAAATCCTTTTCCTCCTGCAGTCCGGCAAGTTCTCCAGCAGCTCCCCGCCCTGCCAGAGCCAGCCCCAGGGCCTGCAGTACGCCGAGGACGCTGCCGAGCACGAGAACATGAAGGCTGTGCTGAAGACCTGCTCCGCGGGCGGGGACAGCACCATGGCACTCGGCGTCCGCACACGGAGCCGCGCCAGCCGAGGTAGGCGCCAACATTTCCTCTTGGACACATTTCTTGTGCTCTGATAGTTGCTCAGTGGCCCAAACATGGGTCATGTCCCTCTTGTGTAGTAGCACTCACAGCTGAAAAGGTGGGAGGAGAAGGAGAACATCCCAGTGGTGTTTTTATGATAGAAGTGAATTTTGGGGCATGTGGATGAAGAAGAATTTTCAACACATAGATCACAGCCAAGTAGGGGCATCAGAAGTCCAAGCCTGCAGAAATTTTCAATTCTCCCTGTTAATGGGCAGTCACCATGATGATGATGAGTGCCCACTAACACTCCAGTTCTTGTTCTCATCATGAAAGCAAAATGGGCTGTCTGGAGAATCCAGGATGTGGTTTTCTCTTTATTTTCAATAGGAGCAAATAGAAAGTAGCAATTCAAATTCAAGTGAAAAGACCTTGCAGCATTTTATGAATAACTGGGGAGAAAATGGGTAGAAAAAAGGTGGTGTGTCTTTTAAGCACCTCCCTGCTAAACTGCAAAGGTAATGGGTACTTGCTTTTGTCTTCCCCTCAACACTCCCATATTTGCAATACATCGAAGATGGTTTTGGAGTAGAGACGATGCACCAAAATTCAAGTCTTCACTTTCTTCTCTGGTATTTCTTCTAGTTCATATCTGAATATCTTACACTTTGTTGATACTTTTTTTTTATACAACTGATAGCACATCCACAGCATCCAACTCTAAGTCTCTGTGTGTGTCGTTTACTAAGGCTCAAAACCATGATCCTGGCTAATCCAGAAGTTTCTCAGCCCCGATGTAAGAAGCTAGTCAGCTAACTAAAGTACGAAGATTAATTCAAGCTGCACTGCAACAAGCTGAACAGCTGAAGTAATTCACTGAATGCTGATGAGGAGAGTATCCTCATTGTGGGAGTCAGCTTGTGTTCCCCAGAACAACAAAGGCAGAAGATGGATGAGCCAGACAAGAGCTTGTCAGGATCGCTGTTGTAATAGAACTGCTCTGGAAAAAGCCAGGAGATGAGACAGCCGAGTAAAGGCCTAATCAAGGCTGTTTATGGACTTCAGGGATGTGGTATAAAATGGCCTTCTTGGTGATTTCTTAGCTGCTTGCAATTGTACCACATCTACTCTTTTGCAAAGCTCGCTGTCACTGTTCACACTGCACATTAGCCTTCAAATAATTTGAAAACAAAATGCACACAGAACAGTAGCCAGTAATGGAGAAACCCAAAGATGAGTTACACGATGCTCTATGGAGTAAGGAGTGCCAGAGCCTTGGACTCAGAAACATGGCTCACTTGTTTGTTTGTGGTTTTAACCAAAATTGCTTTCAGCTTTTCAGCTTGCCAACAACTTTTCCACTCGTAACAGAGCACACACAGTCATGCCAGGACACATACAGCTCTGTGATAAGAAGGTGAATTCATTGTGAAGGGGACAAGATATGTCAAACCACACTTGATGCCCCTTTCTTGTCTCCTTTGCACTAGGTCGTGATACAGATGCTCAGAAATTGTTCAGTCGTTCTTTCAGTACAAAAGGACCTGTGTTTCCAATTTGTATCAATCTCTAAGATGTGCCAGGTCTTCTAGTGTCTATGTAATAGGAGCAGAGAGAAACATGGTTACATAACACTATCCATTCTTGGCTTATAGGCAGCCCCTAGTAGGCATTTGCCAGTTGTATGGTCAAGAGCAAGACACCGAGGCTTAATGGGAATAGAAAGTGTGTATATAAATATATATATTATAATTGTGTTTGAGCTCTTGGCTCTCTCCTGGTGCATCAAAGAGTCTAGGCTATTATTTAGAAATATTCTCCATTAGGCAGATTTGTCTTCTTTGGTCAAATTGAAGTCAGGATGACTGAGCTGCCTGCTGTGATTTCCCAGAAAACCCAATTGCAAAACCAAAGTGACTTAAGAGACTTCCTCTCTTCTTTTCCCCGAATTCACTTGCTGGACTTTTCCAGGCCGTATCGGCTCGTGGAACGCCGGCAATGACGATTCCCCCAATGCAACGGATGACGCCGCGGATGAGATCATGGATCGCATCGTCAAGTCCGCCACCCAAGTGCCAAGCCAGCGAGCGGTGCCTAGAGAGAGGAAGCGATCACGAGCAAATAGGAAGTCGTGTGAGTATAAGGCCATTAAATTGCTCAAAATAAGGGAACGTGCAAATATTTATGTCTATCGGTGTAGGAACCAGGCCTTTGGTAGGCAGACATGCATTGGGAGTGGCTTGAGTGTGTGCTGGTGATTGGCTTATGTTCCTCTTACTATTGTTTAAACAGTGTTGTATGCAGTGTGTGACTCTGTCCTCTACAGAACTTGAAATGTCCTTAGCAGAATGAGAAGAATGGTTTATGGTGCTTTATGACAGTACTTATGCATAACTAGAGAATTCAGATCAGGACCTCAGATGGAGACTGCTTAAAATGCTGTAACCTACTGTGAACTGACGTAGAGATTAATAGTTGTGTCTGTAGCTGAACTTACTCATAAAGCAAAAAGTAGTTTGAGATATTTCACCTTTTAAAATCTTTCTCTCTCGTGCTGTATGCTATCTTTCCGCAGCCCTGAAAACAAAATGTCTACTGCTGCTTGGCTGCAAAGTGGTTATAGAGGAGTTTAACTTCCACTGGGAAGAAAAGGTAGCACATTTATAAGGTGGTCTTTCAATGGTGTAGTGTCACCTTGGGGCTGAGCTGTGGCGCCCAAGTTTGAAGAGTTTGGTTTCATGGTTTAGTAAATTCAGTGTTTAAGAGGTGATGAACTGTCTGGGTTTGTTTGGTATTTTTCCCCTTATGTGCAGAAACTAGTGCAAATACTATGAGAAGGATAACTACCCAAAGAACATAAGATTTTAGTGTTTGACATCATTAACCATATGTGGCTTTTTGACTACCTTTCCATCCATTTTTTTAGCATTTCTGGGAAGTTAGGACAAAGAGGAGACAACAACAGTGAGTGAAAAATGACACAGATTTTCTTTTTTGTGGAGTTGTTCTAACATAATGGGTGATAAAATGGGTATTTGCTATAAACTAGCATGTGCTGAAAGCAGATTCACTTTCCCCAACATGCTAAGAAAGGAACTTCTGCATGTGGCAAGAGCAGAGGCAAAGTAAACACTCTGATTAGATAAGCCAGTCTCTAAACAAAGAAAATGAGCTGACACTGGATTGTCTGTCTTACTTTTTGTCATACACTGTGCCTTACCTCTTTCTGGCATCACCTGCTGCTACCCACTTCGCCACACAGTTCTGGTGTTCTGCACGTGCTGACTTGTGCAGTTGGATTGTGCATATCAAATAAATCTCCTGTACGTTTGCCTGTTTCCATGCTTTATCCCTGTTTCCATGGTTTATCCCGTGCTAAAGTATTTCCTATGTTGGCAACACTGTCTTCACACACACATATACCAAAACCTATTTCTAATTTTTGCCAGATACCATTTTTTCCCAAGGAAGCACTTGCTGCAGAAACAACAAAACAGGATAATGATAATAAAAATACTATGTATTTTTCAATGGAACTGTATTTTATACCCAGTAAAAACATTAACAGGGATTAAACATCAGTAAATGTTTAGGCTGGGACTGATCTCCATTGTAATTAATCATAGAATCCAGCTCTTGTGCTTGTTTATTCTTCAAGATCTGGATGAGACTCTTAAGTGGATTAAAAGACAGTTTCAAAACAAACATAAAGTTCAATAGTTTAATGTCCCTTTTAGCTGACATGTGCAGAAGCGTGGAAGGAGAATATCCTAACTGAACTGCTTCACTCTGATAGTCAATATACCTGGATGATAAATTAGTGAAGTAGTTTATCTTTAAAATACACTCAGCTAATTATATGACATCTTCAGGAAATGAAGAGAGATCAGCCCTTGCTAATGCATGATGTGAGTTAAATGAGCCGAAGATATTCCAGTTAGAAACACATAAGCATATAAGAAAGTGGATTTTTAGGCATTTCTCAATGATTTAGATTAGTAGACACTATGATATTTATTACTTGTGGAGCAAAGAGACTCTATTATCTGATAGGTTTGATTCATCACCTTCAATCTTCAGACTCCCATGCACATCTTTTGGCTTTTGCCATGACCTTGGTATTCAATCTATTCATGGACATCAAAGAGAAACTCACTTGAAAGGAATTATTTTCCCTGTGCATCATGTTGCATACGTCTCATTGCTTTCAGTGCACAACTGGAAAGCTTGTCAGGCTTACTTAGCATTCAGCAAAGATTTTAGTGAGCATGAACTGAGATACATGGTTTTAGCAAAATCAGAAACCCAAAAGATGTATATGCAGTTGCACTATAAACTTTTGCTGTGGTTCCAGCAGAAGGTTCTCATGGGCAAGGGATTTTTTCCCATAAAAAAGACAGTGACATGTGAAGTAAAAAAAAAAAAAACAAAAAACCAAAAAAACCTAATTACTCAAATCGTTTATAGCTAGGGGAAAGCTGAACTAAATTTATGGAAAACGTTATGTTAAATTCAGAAAATTGTTGCAATGGGAAAATGAGACATCTTGACATGTTCATTTGAAGCATTTTACCTTTTGTGGTTGTTGAGCAGTGTGACCGTATCTGGTATGGAGAGAGCTTGGTTAGGGCATAATGATGTAGAAGAGTTTGAAAGCTCAGGGTAATCATCAGAACTATCAAAGGGGAGGAGGAATAAAGCAAGGAGTCATCTGCAAAAGACAGATGGAAATGTCTGTATCTGTTGGTTGAAGATAGGAAGGGTCACTGATAAATCAAGATATGACTAGTAGGAAGGAATTTGTTCAGTGGGAGCTGGAGTGAATTACAGAAATCTAAGGTACAAGGTAAGTGCATAACAACTGAGTTCCAGTGATGGAGGGATTCTGTGCTAGACCTTTACAGAGTGGAAGATTTTCAGGATAAAATTTGTCATTTAGAGGCACAGTAATCAACTGGAAGTCACTGCCTTACAACAGGTGTTCAGTGGCCTGCCTCCCAGATACACTGGAGTGTCATTGTATCTGAGAAAATAACATTGCAGTTGTATTTGTTCATCAGAAAGCCACAGGACTGAATGAGCCACAGAATCTGAAATGCTCTGTTACCCCCTCGAGGTAACCGTTCAAAGACAGCTTCAAAGGAAGTTGCCATGGGAAGTTCCTGCTGTTTTTTTCTCTTATATTTATATCCTGTGTGTAAATAAATAGATCCCAGGCACTAGAGATGTCAGTTCAGCATGTTTTAAATGGTTAAGTGTTTAAAATTAAGCATAAAAATTAAGTTGAAAACATACTGTTTCTGTTCTTGCAGTTTAAGGGCAGCTTTCTATGAGAAGGTTTTCTATAACATTATAGGGAGATGTCCAACTTAGCAATGAAATAAAGATAATATAATTAGGATTGTCTGGTTCTCCTGTAAGTTTAGGAAAGCCTTCACGAATGGTGCCATAACAAACAATGAGTGCAAGGGAAAGTTGAGATAATAAAGTTTTAAGAATCACTCTACTTCATATTCCAAATTTCATAAAGACTAGCAGTATCATCCGTTAGATACAACTTCTTACTTATGTGTATTTAATTAAAGAGCCTCCCCAAAACTCCATAATAGCAAATAGGAAGATACTACTGTGTTCTTTCTTGTCCTGGCTGTCTATTTAAATATAGATCACTTAAGAGAAAATCAGTCTTCTCAGGATTAGACTCTTGCTGAGGTGCTCTCTGTGTTGGTCTCTTTGAACTGGATGGATCTGTCTCAGGAAAATGGTGCAATTCCTATGAATCAGCATCAGGAAACATCATACTGCAGTTTATTAAACATGAATAAGCATGTGGAAGATATTTGCACTGATTCTGACATATGCTGGGCAACACTTGCGAATGCTTAAAAATTGTGAGCAACACTTGTGAATTCCTTAGAAATAAATAGTCAAACAGGGCTATTTATTTCTAAGGAAGTAGCTCTTTAAATTTGGCTTGACTGTGCAGCACTGTTTGCATCTAGGTCTTCATCTGACCCTGGATGATGAACTATAATGTAGAGCCCGGGTGTGACTGGTATTTGATGATGAATAGCACAGTGATGGTTTTATCAGGTGCTGCTGGAGACACTGCAAGAGGATGGTGTAGAGTGAGAGGCTTGTTCTCCCACACATTGTTTTATCTCAGAGTGTGTGTGCACACTCCTGTTACTCTTAAATTTTATTAAAATGGAAAATCTGCTTTAGATTTGAGTTAGAAAAGAGGGCTTGCAACACATCATGATTGAATCACAATTTAATTTAATATTTGAGTAAGATAACTTGATCAAACTGATTTGTGATGTTTAAAAAAGAGAGAGACATGATAATGCCTTGTTGTTTTATCAGGCTTTGAAATCATGTGTTAACCTAATAATACACCCTGTGACAGAAACATCTCATTAGGATTTATTGATTTATTTGTGTAATGGCTTGCAGGGAGTAAAAACTACTTACAAATCATGATGCAGAAATGTGTCTGAGGCACCACTCATGTAGGTGCAGACAGGAGTTGAGTCAAGTTTACCTGAATCCTAGACAAATAAACTCAGGGCTGGTGGATTAAATTTAACTACAGAACATCCTAGGTCAGGTATTTAATACTGTAAAAGTGAAATAGGAATCAGCCTGATGTCATCAGGTGCTAAAATGTAGGAAAGAGCTCTGCCAAAGGACCAAGCATGGAGACGAGCTTTAGACAAGTTTTAGTACTACATGCAGTGCTGATTTGGAATAAACCTGTTGTAAGCAAACAAAGTACTACATTCAAAGTACTACTTTTTGAATCCAAAGGTGCATATTTTTTGTTGAGCATTCATAGGGTGCGTTATTTAACTTTTTCTTCATATTTTCTTTGTTATTTTCGTTATTTTTCAGTTTCATGTCTCTCCACTTACTTTTTCTGGCTTTGAAAATGTACAGAAGTGCCAAAATACCAGGAGAGAGACTGTTCTTCTGGTATTTATAGCCTGACTAAAAGCAGGAGTTAATGGAAATTATACTTTAAAAAAAATGAAAACCTTGCAAGAAGAGAGACTATATAAAATGCTTTAAAGACAAGCAACTTTACTTTGAATTTGCAATTAATTATATAGGATTTGAGTAGCTGGATCCTATCAGGACTTAGAGTATGGGGCAGAGTAATCTAGTTAGGGATGCATATTTAGGAACCATTTTTTGCAATTAGAAAAAGTAAATCTATGACTGATGGTATTCAGTATCAAAGTCTGTTTGTCCCTACACAAAGTACTGAGCCTTCAAAACACCAATACATGGTTTTTAAAAAATGTAATTATTGAATGAAAACAGAATGTGAGATAAAGCACTTAGAGCTCTGGCAGCTGGAAGGTTATTACCATTACATGCCAAGATAGCCTGAGTCTTGGATGCCTTTTAAGTAATACATTCTTCCATCCTTAGGATGGCAAGATCTTTGCAAAAGTAGGAGAATAAAACTCCATGATACACAATAAATAAAAACAAAACAAATGAATTTAAATTATTAATAACAGTTAATGAATTAATAATAAATAATAAATAAAGTTGACCACAGTAAGCTCTAGAGATAGATGTATCTGATCAGGGTGAGGTCTCCATAGTCCCCTATCTCATCTTTGCCAGAGGCTAACATCAACAGCTGTAGGAGAACAAACAGGAGACATAGAATCACAGAAGCATACAATCATTCAGGTTGGAAAAGGCCTCCAAGTTCATCAAGTCCAACCTTTGACTAAGTACCACCATACCTGCCTGTTGCATAACCATAAGCCATCAGTTGCATTACCCATAGGACTTACCATGAGTTTTGATAGTAATAAGTTTATTTAAATCAGTTTTGTCCATTGTAATTGATGGCATACATAATTGTGGTTGTTGATAGCAATGCCATTTCTAAGTAGGCACACATTCATTTATAAGTGTTCAGTTTCTGCTTTACAATTTGTATTACACAGGTTTTTAATAGCTTTATTTTAAGATATCTGACTTCGACAGATAGGGGTAGACATTCTACTTTTTGCATGTTCGAATGTAAAGTACCCATATATTTTGTTGACAGTCTCCATGACTCAGACCGTACCTCTCATACCTCAGGGTTTGTTTAGGAGTGTTTGCCTGGTCCTAGCACTGTAGAGGGAACTTGCAATCATCCTGTACAATTCTACATCATGTAGCCTTCAAAACAAAAGGGTTTTTAAAAGGCTGGTAGTCTGGTTTCAATATCTAGTTTAAAAATTGCTTGTAAAAGAGGCTTGAATTCATTTTCCACTCACTATTTTAGAGGAATCTGTGAGTCATTTCTAAAATGAGCATTATTCTGATAGAAAGTATTTATTTTGGGGCTCGTAGCCTGAAACTTTCTGATTGAAACAACTTTTTTTTTTTTTTTAATAGAGATCACATAACAAATTATCCTAGCCTGCACCAATATGTACATTCCTTAACTTTATGTTGGATTCCTGTACCACTGTTAGAGATTTTGTGGACTGTAGTATTTGCTTACAACTGGGCATTTTTGCAATGCAGCAACTGAAAAAGGGGCAAGAAGTCCCTTGCATTGCATTGATGTGGGAAGTCAGAATTAAATATACGATGTTTACAAAAAGTATATCTCTTTTATGCCTGTTTATTTCACTTCAGAGGGAGAAGAGAGATGTGAACACTCTGCAGACATTCACATATACATTACAACCCAAGCCCAAAGGGCATGGTGTAGGAACAAGGAGAAGACTGCTGCTTATGATGGGTCCCACATGGTTTTACAGTAGCTGTCACCTCAGGGGACTGAGTGCCTGTCCAGATGAAGCCAGTGTCCCCCCAGGATCTGACTGCATAGACAGACCATCCTTGTGCTGTGTCTCCAACACTAGGAGAACCAAATGCAACTTCCCATGGCCTTCTAGACAAGAGACTTACAAGTGCTGGAATCTCTCTGGCTATCTCTTCTTAGCCAAGTGGCACTTCCTTAATTTCAGGAGAGAGCAAGCTGAAGGTAATGCAGGGGAAACTGGCAGGAAATGAGCAGCTGATAAAGAGCAAGTGCTATCAGTACTATATGTAGAAAAAAAAAAAGCCATTCCTGTTCCCAGATCACGGCATAATGGCATTGACATTTTCTATATAAATACCATTATGGTACACAGTTTTGCTACTTTTTCAACTGTGATTCTGTAGGAAGAAGAAATAATTTTACTCCATTTGTTTGCATCTTACAGGATGCGACAAATTGTTGTTTTCACTTTTGTCAGTTTGCCATTCTCTGCATCATTGAATTCATCTGTTAAAATTTCATTTTAACTGATGTGTTTTAAAGGTAAAGGCTTTTGAATTCTTGTCACAGGATTCATTCTGAAAAGTGGGATACCTAAGTTTTAAGTATTAAAAAAAATAGGGATAGTTGAGTTGCACACCATTAATCCAGAGTTGATGGAATATGTATTTTGTTTGCTTTCTCTTGGTATTAAAGTAACTTGCAAATTTTTCTCCGGTCAGTGATTTGTTCCTTGTTTGCATCATCCCTCCTTCCTGAAAGATCATGTCTTTCAGCATCCTACTAAGAAATCGGCGGCAGTGAGTTGCTGGCCGACAAAATCACTGAGTTCTTCTGGAAAGCAGCTCATCTGGGAACGAGAGAAGGCAGAGAGGTACAGGGCGGCGTTTCACGCTGCCTTTCTGCAGAAGCACCGCAAACAAACACGATCTCCTGAGTGGCTTTCTAGAGAATGGCGCAGCCACAGCTGCCAGAGGGAGCCCTCTGCTGCCACCAAGGAGATTAGCAGGAGGAGCTGGGAAGGCAGATACTTGCTTGGACACGAGTGTCAGAAGTGTTTGGAGGGAAGTCTCTCTTAGAAGATGAACAAAAATGTGTCACAAAAAGCTATTTTGCATTTATCTTGCCCCAGAACTAAGGCCAAGAAATTTTATATATGTATGTATATGGCTTTCTCTAGGCAAAATAACACCATCTGGTTAGTGAATTTAAAAGATTGTTTTGATCACAGTTATTTTTCATCTGATGGGCTCACAGAGAGGATGTCTTTTACTGTTTCATTCCCCAACGTGGATTCCTAATGGGAATAATTAATTTGCATTCTGCAGAACCCAGGTGCTCAAGCTTGGTCACACTCCTCTGCCAAGTCACTCTCTAAGAGACATCTCTGTGTTCAGAGCCTGATAAACCCCCTTAGTGGGTCATTTTGAAATTCCAAATGAAAGGTAAAGCCTGCAGGCCTTAAACACTTAGATTAGATGATTTAATTTTTGTATCCCATATCCTGTCTTTTTCCAACCTGTGCGTTGTTAATGCATAGTCTGGTCTTGAAAACAGTGAATAGTGACTCAGTCATGCCTCACTATACACTCAGTCATGCAGCCTTGGTTGCTGGTGAGCTTTATACCCTTGATGCTTTACCTATTATTAGTGGAATCACTTCTGACTGGTGAAGTTACGTGGAGGAAATTATGAAAGAGGTGGCAGCAGGATTGCTTTTAGTAGTAACTCTTCATAGTGGAATTCATGTAAATTAATTTTGTCATAGAAGGCTTTCAAGGAAGGAGTTAAGTCTTCTTCTCTGCTCTACTTTTGGGACTGTGTAAATGATGATCTGTGAAATACATAAAGTTGCTAACTTTAACAGTTGCAACTACATGTTAAATATTACTTTGAAAACACATATGCTCTTTGCACAGCCCAGGTTCTCTAAAGCAATGTTAATTTTTGTTCCCTTTAGCATAAGCTGCCTGGAAATGAAAAACAAATTTAGCTTTCCTTATGAAGTGCCAGTTTGTCCTTTCCCACTGCTAGACTCCTCTTTATGTCACAGCCACTATAAGTTACACCCAGAGGTGGTTGCGACCTACTAAATTTCTTGTTAGGAGAGACTTGTCCCATCTATGAAGTGTTGACAGGACTCCAAGCAAAGCTGCAGAATAGTAATACATAATAATGTGTTGGGTCTGAGAGCTTTCTATGTGGCTGACCCAGACAAAGACCACATTTCAGAGAAGTGTGTGATATACTCCAAAAATTCACCTACAAATCTCTGTAAGAAAATCACTACACCTACACATAATGTTATAGTATTTCAGTTAAGCATTTAGGCCTACCTGTATTAAGCAATGATATATGCATAATTAAACATAACTTACATAGACAGTAGCATAAAAGTATGAGAAGAATTAAAATAAGAAAATATGAGCAAGGCTGTCTGGAATGAACTTTTGAGTTGCGAACTGACATTGCTGGACTCACTGTAATAAAGTCTAAGACAGTATGTTAAATGTAAATATATGAAAACACAGACTAAGTGTGCAAACTGGATGTGGATAAATAAGAGAAAAAAACCTAAGATACATTAAATGAAATGAGATGATAGAGCTGGCCTGTATTGTCTCTTACAATCTGCCCTTCCTGTTGTCCTCACTATGTAATTTACAGCCACATGGAATTGTCTTTGTTCAAATCAGCAACTTGCAGCTGCTTTACCTTTGCAGGTGGGACCAAGGAAAAGTTCTGTGGCTGCCACATCTTCATAAGAGGAATGGCACTTATTCTGTCACTGCCTGAGCAGGAGAATGGTCACATCTATTCTGCCTTACAAGTGATTCACTCAAATGTAGACACGCATGCCAAAAGCCATTGCAAATGCAAGAATAAATGGCACCAGCCAGACTGATCTTCACTGTTTGTTGAATCTTAAAAAAAAAAGGTAGGGAGAGAGGAAATTAGAAGTGCTATTTGCTCTTTAAAAAAACAGCCAAACCCTAGATAATTATATTCTCTGACAAAGCTACACTTCAGGAATTAGTTTTTAAAAAAACTTTTCCAGCGTAGTGCGAGGGCTGTGTATCTCTGTAGATTTTGATCCAACAGGCAGAGTCAAATTCATTGAGTTCATCATAAGCACACTGCATTCTGCCAGGATATTAAATAGAATTCTAGATTTCATGATTAACAAAGAATATCATACCCTCTAACCCCAGAAAAACAACATTTAGTTTCTTGGTTATGGGATCTCAGCAGGCTTTGCTTGTGACAAGAGTAAAAGTTATTTTCACTCTATGTTATGTTTCTATAGCAAATGTTTTAAAAATTGCTTGAAAAACCTAAAAGGTCATTTGAAAGTCTTATTTTTATTGTCACTGCCTCCAAAATACATTCCATAACTCAGTTTAATGTGATCTGCAGCAGGCCAAGAGTTTTACAAGCCAAGATATTATGTCTAGTCCAGTTAGAGACATGACAAAGTTCAGTGAAGCAGGGAAAGTGAAGACCTAGGTTGAGAAATGTAATTTTTCATTGTCTATAAAATATGGAAGGAAAATATCTCGCTGCATTCAGTTTTGGTGATGGAACATATTCATGATCTAAGGTAGAGGAACCCTACCAAGCTTTATGAGGAAACAGAGAAATGACTGAGGACACCTGTGTAACAGAGGGTCAAGTCAAGGTTCACCCACCTCCCACAACAGTTTTTGCTCCTGTAGATAACTCAGCTTTCTCCTGGTTTCATCACCCACGAGCCTCCGTATTCAACAAGTCAGTGCAGAGAAAGGTGGGGCTGGAACTTGTGTTACTATGTGTGCTGCACCCATCCACTGTATCCTCAGATGAGGAAATGTACTGTAATTTGTGCATATTAGATACAATTTTATATAAAGAGACCCTTTTTTAAACTACTTTCATCTCCCTAAGTACATAATACTTCAAACACTAAGTGGCTTCATTTGTGTCAGACTGGCCTGTTGCATTATAGGGTTAAGAATTCCCTCATTTAAGTCTGGACCTTGGTTCTGTCAGCTGTTATCCTTCCAGTGGCCTATTGATGGTGGACAGCTTTAATCTTGCCAGTAGCCACAGTATATTTCAGTATTTGGCCCCACATGCTTAGTTTATACAAGTCAGCTGCCCTCAGTTTTCATGGGAATCATTCTGTCACTGAAAATATTCTTCACATCTTTGTTTTTTTATTATTTTCTTGATAATCTCATTATGACCACCAAAGTTCTGCATTGTTTGGAGCTATTTTTTCCTCTTTTTTTCTTTTTTTTTTTCCTCCTGGCCTTAATACCTTAAGTCACTGTAATATTTTAAACCCAAGTTATCATTCTCTGTATTAAAGGAGAGCTGAGTTAGAACCAAGGGTTATTTTGTTTAATTACAGCTGCATATATCCCAGCAATTCATTGAATATTGTCATTCCTACTTGTTTTTCAGTGGCACAAAAAATACATGTATGGGGTTGGTCTCCAGACTTCTTGTGTGAATCATACAGCAAACCCAGAACAGGGCACTTGTCTTTACCACCTGCTACATACAGGGTTTCTTTTTTCAGTCATCAAAGGATTAATACAAAAGGATGTCAATCTAATATTTTAGTGTTTGATAGGTAGGCATCTGGAGATTCAGAGGCTTACCTTGGTTAACATAAAAAAGACTACTTGCTTTTCCATGAAGATGGTTTCTACCATGGTATTTTAATTCCCAATTATGGTTTCTGAATATAAACTCCTGTAGTTTTCTTCAAAGAAACCTATATGTTATTGTAGATCCATTTGGCTTTTCCTGGTAAACTAGTAATTCTCTTACTCAGGCTGATGGAGGAATTTAAACAACTATGTTCTGCTTGGTAGAAGCTACAGAGGCACTCATTTTCCTTTCAGTTGTTAGATAGAGTCTCAGCTCAATTATTTGTGCAGTAGCAATTGTACTGACCCAAAGAAGGTTGTTCTAGATTAATCTTATCATAAATAAGAGCAGAATTTAGCTTAGTCCAGTACCTAACCAGTCTTAGCAAAGTACATTAGTTCCTGTGAAATGTTTACAAACAGGAATAACAATTTCTTCTCTTCCTGTCTGACAAGAAAAAATAGCTTTGTTTTACCACAGTTACTGTGCTCAGTTTGAAAATGTGAATGAGTGTGGTCTGAGAGAGTCAGGGATATGTGTGAGAGCAATCCCGAATGCATTTGGTTTGACACTTCTGCAGAAGTGTTTAAAACGTGGAAATTCATTCCACATTTGGTTTTCCAGTTCACTTTTGCATCAGTGGGAAGATGTAATGTCATCTAGACAGTCACCCTGGGAAAGTTTGGTGCCCTGTATTTTTTGGCATGATACTATTGTCTGGTGGCCAAGCAAGCTATGGTCCATGTTTGGGATGTTGGTATTAGAGAGGGTAAAGAAAAAAGCATTCAGGGGAGAGGCAGTGCAGGCAGCTAAGCAGGTGAAATACACAGGGAAATCTTTGGGTTTAATATGACAGGAATGTTTCTACTGCAGCTTTCATGGATTTTTTTCTTCCACTCCTGATACAGTTCATTTTGATACAGAAATAAGCATTGGGTGATTCACTGAGACCATAAGATCCTAAGATATTCCACAGCATATGTCTAGAAATTAACACTTGTCACCATGGACATTTTGGATATCAAATCTGAGGAGCCAGAAAGTGTGCCAGTGATGAGAACTGACTCAAAAGTCCTGTTGGGTATTCTTTACCAAGGAGATGAAAGCATTTTCTGAAGTTTATTTCTCTTCTGATTATATTTTCTGGTCTTTCTTAAGCTTAGCTTTGTCAGTTTCATTTAACCTTGCAGTGCCTTAAGCCAAGTATTGGTAAACTTGGAAGATGTTGCTAATCAGTATTGTAGGAAAAACGGGGTATCCTTTTATGCAGACCCCTGGTGGTGTTTAATAATGGAAATAATCTAGGAGAAAGGAGTGAGCTTTGAAAAGAAGTTTTCAAGTAACATTTTGATAATGGAAGAACTAGAAATGTGACATTCCCAGCTCATGCGATTAACCTCAGTAACTGATGAAAGTGGTTTGACAACCAAACATAGATCCCATTCATTCAACCTGCATGGTATCAAATGTTCAGATACACCATATTCTTCCTTTATCTTACCCCCTTGTTTTCTATGCCAGTCCATTCCCTTCTCTCACTCCTGCTCAACCCTTGAGTGTGACCACCCAGTTTCAGTTACATGGACTGAATATCTCAGTAAATGAGAGATCCTAATTGTGCTAAATGATGCAAAAACTCCTTGACAACTCTTTGCAATTGGTTTCTCTAAGATTAGTTTCCTCTAGAGTTCACTGTTTCAAGGCTCTAAATATATTCTGTTCAGTATTAAGTCACTGATTATGCTTTGCATGCAGCGTGAACTTGTCAGTGTGCATTTTGTACTTGAGGCACATTGAAGTGTGAATACCCCACTTGTGTCTTGAATTAAAGCCCATCCCCCTGAAAATCATAGCACCAGTAAAACTAGGAGGACACTGATGCTCAGTGTGTGCAGTCACACACTCACTTGTTTCTGAATAAAAAAGACAATCACAAATTTTAAAACTCTTTCAGAGCTAGTGTTCAGAACACTCTATGGAAAATTAAGAAACAAGATTTTGACTTAGATTTATTATTTAAATTCTGCTACAATGCTGCAGACTACCAATAGTAAAGGTGACACAAGTGGCGCTAGGATGGGGGAACATTACAAAAGAAAGGGGAGCATGTATGAAAACAGTAGTTTTAATGATTTTCATCAACTATGGTCATGTTTGTAGTCTTTTAACTTTGAGGGAGTGGGTTTTACACATTTAAAGAGTCTCAAAGGATTTAATAATGATAAATTCAATAGATTCTTATAAACATCCCAAAGCTCTTTTAAAAAATTCATATGAAATTATAAAATAATAAAGCAGATGATACTTTCTATGAACAGAAAATCAACTGATACAATTCCAGAGAAAAAAAAGTCTTAAAAAGCTGGGGTATTTTTCCTTAAAACTTTTTGTTGACTAAATGTCAAAATGACAAATGTGTTTTTGCCTGACTGTTTGGAGTTGCTGTTGATGCTCCCATGAATCTGCCATAGGGCATTACTCAGTGTTTCTGAACTTTAGGCCCTAAATAGACAGCAACTTTTGATTTGATTGAGCTTGCATGTTAACGGGTTTTTGCAGATGAAAATCTTGTGTAATTACTGAATCTAATTGTTTGCATTTTCTTTGTTGTTTTTTATTTTGTTTTGTTTGGGTTTTTTTGGTTTTATCTGGTTTTGGAATTCACAACTGTGCAGTGAGAAGGACACTAAAGAGTGGGCTAACACCAGAAGAAGCCAAAGCACTGGGCCTCATCAGCACTTCTGAGATGCAGGTTTGACATCCCAGAGGTGGCCACAAGAGGAGCCGTTCATCTGAAGCACACAGGCTGACAACCCTTCAGTGTGGCATTGAACTGCCAGCCTCCTTTGCTGCTCCCAACATCCTGTCCTCTGTTAGTTCAATTTTAATAAGCAACAAAAAGCAAAACCCCACATCCAGAGCAGAAGAAGTGTGTGCCACAGCTCAGAAGGACATCCAGACGGTAACTGAGGAAGCATTTGAGTGTTCCTAAATGAAAGCACATGGCTTCTTCTTCTCATGGTGTGTTGATGTGGGTAGGAGGGGGCTCTCTGAGTTATCTGTCATTATGTGAGCTGTGTTTACGTTGGCTTTCCTTGTGCCCTTTTTAGTCATTGTAAATGTATGGCGTTCTGTCAATGCAAGGAACAGTCCTTAAAGAGGCAAAATAACTCCTGTTACAGCAACCCAAATTCTCCTCAAGCAGATTCATTAAGCAAAAATGCACAGTCTGTGCAACCCTGTGGTTTGTTGGGTTTTTTATTATTTTGCCACCAAAGAATGTAAAAATGTATGTGTACCTTTGTATATGTACAGACTGAATGTGTGGACATGTGTGCATGTATCTGTACATATGCAGTCATGGTGTGAAATCATGCTTTTGCTGAAGCCAGCTGGACCATGGTTTTCACTGTGGGGCCTTACTGTTCCACCTGGACAGGAGGAAAAGAATGTCTTTTTTGCAGGAACTCATTGTTGCTCAGTGTGATTCACCCTGTGGGGCAGGCCATGGCCTGCAATACAAGTGGAGAGTTTAGGATCCCAAATTCATGTGCATGAATGCACACTCATACTGTACATAGCAGCATGCACACAGAGGAGAGAACACAATTTTTCCCTCTGGCTGAGCTATGGTTGTACTCTGCATTTGTACAGTTTCAGAGAGATCTACATCAACAATTTTACACACTCGGTAAATGCATTTGGATGCTAAGATCAAGAAGTTTTGTTCACTTGCCTGTGCCCTTCATGCTGCTTTTCTCTGCTGCAAGATAATGTGGTGGTGATGATTTTATTTCAATTTAATGAATCTGAATATGAAGTAGCCCTGCTAAAAAGCCTGCTGTGTTTTTGCTGTTCTTTACTGTTTTTTTGTGATTATCCTTGATACAAGTGGAGTGGGTACTACAGTAAACAACTCCAATATATTTGCCCTTATCTCACAGTTTTATAACTGACTTTTATAACTGCCCTCAGCATGTTTGAAGAACCTTTAGTCAACTCATCTGCCTTTAAGTGGAGGACATATACAGCAGTGAAGATGAATTGAACAGTCACCCCAGACGGTGCTGAAGTATTTTGAAGAGAACTGCAAACAACATTAACATAAAAGGGAACTTTTTAAGCCAAAGTCTATATATGGCCAATAGGTCCTCAAGGATGCACAAGATTGTCTCTTTCCATTGCCTTAGCCTCTAAGATTAAGGGTACACAGCAGTAACAGCTGAGACTTTCTTCAAGCTGGTTAACTGAGGAACTGCAGCAGTTTAGTCATGGTGACAGGGTTTGATTTTGGCTGCAAAACACACTTGGAAAATGGAGTTAAAGAATAGTCTGTGCTGGGGTCCTAATGCCATAGCTGTGTTGCTTCTGGCACCCAGGCCAGTTCAGGTACTTCACGTTATTCTACTCTGCTCTCTTTAAGGACAGGATAATCACTGAAGATTGTTCAGGAGAGTTGAACCAAACACAATAAACCTTTGAAACCATGGTCATCCATCACATTGCATTGAGCACAGCAACCAGATGATGGCAGAGCCAGGTAGCTGACAATTACAGTCAGCTGCAGTGAGGCCTGTGGCTGAACATCCCACCTATGCTGTCCACCCTCTTGATTGTAACATTTAATTCTTTATCTGCCAATGCCTTGGATCTCCCATGGAATAAAAAGTCACTCGTGAGCAATGGTTCTTAAGAACAGCATTGAGCTTGATGTGGTTTTCCCCTCAATTTGTTAAAAAGCCAATTTTACAAGTAGACAGAAGGCAGTAGTTGGCTAATCAATGCAATATGTTTTGTATTTGAAGGCTATGGAAAGGAAGAAGTGGTTAGGACACAGAAGTGGCATATAACTAATTTCACTGTAAAATAGGCAAGACCTATGAGCATCTGGATTTTAAAGCGGATCTTTATGTGCTGCTCACCACTATGGACTTTTAAAATCTTGCTTAAGGATGCTTAGAAAAAAGAACTGAAAGTAATGGGGGTTCGTGGAGGTGTTTGAAGTCTGAAACAAGAGGAAGACACCCTGAATGTAATGGTCATGTTGAACTGTGCTACTTGCTAAGTGATAAAAAAACCCAAAAATGCAACAAAGTACATTTATGCTGTCAGAGATCCTATATTTAATTGGACAGAGAAAATCACAAAAGTCTTTAAAATTTTTACTTTAATTAAATTTTAATTAAATTTAATTTTAATTAAGATATGCTGAATGTGCAAAATTGGTGACCACTTGGCTGTTTGTGGCCACTTTCTAACAGGGAACAAATTTGTGTTTCATTTAAGCATTGTAGAGCGTCTGTCTCTGAAACAACATAGCTGAAGAATTGCTAATAGTTGGGCATATGTATTTTCCAAATTGTGCAAAAATTGTGCAAAACTTTATATGTTCCTTATCAAGGAGAGCACTAAGTATAGGGAATATATAGGTTGGAATAAGTTCAGTGGAAAAAAAAGTAGTTTCTTTCAGATTCTCTGGATGTAAGTGTCTTACATATGAAGCAGATTCATCCTTTTCTGTTCTTCCATGGCATTTGTTTTTCTGTTTGTGCTCTCTATCTGTAAAACTGATAGCAACTTTTCTGAATAATAACTTGGTCTTGTTAATGCACTAGTATAGAGTCAGATAAGTTCCACTGTCCTCAGCGTTTATTGCAACAAGATCATCAGACATAGTGTAGCACAGGAACTACTGGAGAGATTTCCATTTTGGTTCCTGATAAAAATGACTGACTAATCTGTAAGGTGGCAGTATTTCCTCCAGAGTCTGCCAGCATGTCCTGACTGTGGGGATAACATTTGTTCCCATTCATCTAACTAGTGGATTCCAGATGAAGTGGAAGAATTTATTATATCTGTATGCCTCTCTCTGTCTAGTGAGGTCGTACCCTTCAGGTTTCGAGCTGCTGCCTGCCCTTCCATCATTGGAAGAGCCCACCATAAGGATATAACACTTGTTTTAAGGCAAGTTTTGTGTGAGATATGGATTGGTTTCTGACAAATATAAAAGTCTTGGATACACAGTGTAGTAACACATGTTCCCATTTCTCACTCAGAGATCCATGAAGGCTGTTTTTAAACACTTTCAGCCATAATAACTACCTCTCTTCCCTTTTCTTTGATAGATACAGTCAGCTGCAAATGCAGTGCCCAGAGCACTGTGTTTGTTTGACTGCCACCATAATGCCTTCCTGATCTGGATGCTGAGGTAAACTTTAGCACATGAAATAACCTCCAAAGGGAAGCTATCTTAATTTTCTTTCATCTCACTTGATGTTTAAAAGCAGACTGCATGCAAATACTTTCTATAATCTCATTCCCAAGTGGAGATAACGCTCAGTAGCAGTTGTGTGGTTGCAGTGAAGAAACCCCCAGGGAACGCTTGCGTGCCACACTCGAGAGTAAAAGATCCCTCACAAAAGTTAAATTCATCACTCTTCACCTTTCAGTCAGGCCAGGCACCAGGCTCATGGATTCCAGATGTTTTGTAGCCCCTTGGCTGCTATATATGACCTTTCTGTTTGATAGCTCCTTGTCCATAATCCAAAATCAACACAAAAAAATGGTGGTTTAATGAGAGTCTTTCTTTCTCCCTTAAATACTGGAAGCAGCTTCAAACATGGTTTTAAAAATACATTCCTTTTTCTTTTTTGACACCCTTTTTTTGGTGAATCTCTGCAGTGGTTGATTCTGTCAGCAAAATAAGGTATCAGTTTTGTAGATAGACGAGACTTTGGCTTTAGCATAATAAATAATCACATGTGAATATCAAGATATGACTTATTGTCCCAATTCAACAGAAATTTTGAGTCAGTCTTGATGTGAGTGAACAGCAAGGGCCTCCTGTAAGGTTCTGCAGGACAGCACCTTAAATCCCTGGTGTGCTGTGCTCTAAGTGCACCCCAGCCAACACTAAAAGCTATTGAGAAGTTATATTTGAGGACTTCAACAACCACTGCAACCCCAAGGGGCACGATGTCATTTGTAGGTGCAGAAATGGTTCCTTTTGTCAGGCATCTGCTCTGCAGCCTCCCTGGGAATGTAACCACAGCAAGTGGCTGTCTAAAATGCTTTGGAAGCCATGTGGCTGATGGCAGTAGTCTGTGTTCAGCTTCACTGTGCAGTTGTGGTTATTGCAGTGCTTTGATTTCACAGAGATGAAATGGGAACAAGGTGCCAGCCCACCACTTTCACATCCTTTATCCTTCATCCTTTCACTGCAGCTCATGGACAGGTGCATGCACTGCCTGCCTCTATCCAAAGGATGCATGGGGACATGGTGTTAGGCAGAAGCAGGAGGATATTCCTCTCCCCTTCTCACTCCTGTAGCTGCACAAGTTCCAATCCTCTCATTACCTTCCAGGCAGGCTGAGTGAGCACTGGCGGCAGCCTGACCCTGGGACACAGTCAGATGGTGGCTCTGTGCTTGCAGCAGCAGCACACAAGAAACTCTTGTTTAAGCTGGAAGGGATACAACTGTTGATATTCCTCTGGAGGAAAAACTGCCAGGTACTTACAGGCTCTGAAAGAAAATAAACTGAAGTGTTTTTGAATGAGAAAATGTTTGGTTGTAGGCAACCATTGAAAACCATTCACAAACATTTGAACAGTATGTAAGGCCCACCTTCCTTGCTTCAACTGGGGCAGCAACTGGCTCAATTAGCATTTCAGATGTGACCCCAAGAAGTTTTTGGCAAGCAGTTTAATAGCTACATAGCAAAGAGATTCAGAGATGTGTAGTTTGATGCTTATGCTAAAAAAAAAAAAAAAAGAAAACTCTAATTAATCCATTTCACATTGAGTGGCAGATAAAGATATATTTTGTTTAATCACTATCTAATACAGAGACTTCTGTGAAAGAAAAGGTTTATTTGTAGCATTGGATGCATTTCTCCTTTTTAAAGACTGTCTTTGCGCATATAGTGTCCTTTTTTGTGAGCTGGGAATTGTAAAAAAATGTAAAGTAGAAGAGGATGTGTTTCTTAGACGAAGGAGAAATACTGTAAAATTGTGTAAATGTCACTACTCATGTTTTTCTATGTTCTGTGTAGCATAGTGTAAAATAGGCTCTCCAGCAGTGTTATTCTGTGAATTGTAATTTAAAAAACAAGCCATGCATGGTCAGAGATATTATCTACAAGTCCTTTTGGTTGAGTTTTTGGTTTTGTTTGTTGTTTTCTCATTTTAGGTAAATTCATCCTATGTTAAATTTAATTGTCCATGAAAATGCATTTTTGTTTCTGTTTTATTTCATAAAGAACTTGAATTACTCTTTTAAGATTTTATTACACACAAAGCTCACCTTCTGTTTGTTTTGATCCTTCAGGAGCTGTGTCACAAACTAGGGGGGATTTTATTTTTATCTGCCTCTTCTCCCCCCACTCTTCCCACTTTACTGTCTGGAAAGATCCAATCACACCCTATTTGTTTTGGGTTTTTTTCTGTGCCATGCAGGGTCAATATGGAAAACTGACCACAGACCAGTGTCCAAAATTTCTTGATATAAGTAGTTAAAAAGCTCACCTCTACAGCGTTGTGTAAACACATCTTGCAATAAAGCTTTATAAAGCACTGACTGGGCTGGTTCTGGTTTTGTTGATGAAGCCGATCATGGGAGCTTGGGTGGAAAATGGTTGGGAAGGGGGATCATTATATGGTTTTCCTCATATTCTCCACACACCTGCAATGCCATCATGTGGACATCAAAACAGCTGCCATTAAGCCATCTGGGTGGCCTGATCATAAGAAAGCTGGTTTTTTACACCTAGTTCCACAGTTTGAGCCTAATTCTCAATCTTGAGTGAAGAAAATTAAAATGTGTATCTGGTTCTCCAGGCTTTCAGTACTCCAGCCCTACAAATCCTCAGTTAAACATACATGGCACTGCCATCTGCTTGGAGTTGGTTCCTGCCTAAAAAATACTCTGTGCACAGAATGCACAGCATAAAGGTATGAGATTTACAGAAGCAAACATCAATAAGATGGAAGACAACCTCTATGTGGGGAAGCTTTTCACACTGCCTCTGCATCAAGATGTGAAACGCTGTCCCTGCCAGAGCTTCAGAGCTGTAAAGGTGGCCTGTAAGCACGACTTGCCTTTAACTTGGCTGAAATACATTTCAGGCATCATAGTGGAATGTATTTTTCTGGTGGCTGCCTGTTGAGCATGCCTGGAGAGGCAGTGGTCTGTCAGTTTTCTCTCTTTGCTGGTCGCTGATGCTTTCTTTTACTATTTCCCAGCACTTGAGAGAAACTGAGTTGCCAAACATGGCATCACTGCCCCTACAGAAGGTGAGCTGAGCTCTGCCTTGTGGGTTCAATGACTATGGTGACAAGGGGCTCAAAGTGACATGTAGGAACTCAAAATGCTCAGGCTTCCATTGCTAGTCCTGGGAGAAAGCTGCTCACAATTGCTCTTTTGAGTTGCACATGTAATGGCATCAAAATATATTATTCAAAGACAGCTGCACATGTTCATAACGGCACCCTGGAAAATAAAGTAGGTTGACAGAGAGTCTGGGAGAGAATTTTCACCTGTGGTTTCTGAGATTGTAGGAGCTGATATACAAGGCTAGGTATGTAGGCCTTCCTCCTTTTTAATTAGTTTTTTAAGTTATTTCAAATAAAAAAGGTGCTTTTTGGGATATGGCTGCATCCCTGAAAGAGCTGCTTAGCATTCCAGATGCACTGGTGTAAAGTCTAGAGGATGAAAGGCTACCAGCCAGAAATGTGGTAATGCTTTTAAAAATAAATATATAAACCAAGTTTATTGGCCAGACACTTTTCTTTTCTATCACAGCATATCCATTAGCAGTTCTAAATTCCAGATGTGCAGTGACAATGCATACATATATTTTTCAGACCTGGTGCCCAGTCAGAACTCATATGTTGTCACAGAGAAGCCTCTGGCCTGTAGTCAGGGAGCGAGTAAGTATGCAGAATATCCATTGCAAATCTGCATGCCCTGGTTTTTAAACCCTTCAGAACAGTTTGAGAACACACAACTAAAGAAAAAAAACCCATTTTTTTCCTATTGTAACTTCTCCAAGTTTTCTGATGGGAGTGCAGTTTGGAGAAAGGAGAGGACTGTTCTCAAAGCTTCACCTCTTGTGAGTTTCTTTGCAGGAAATGAAGAATGATGCCTGTATTGGCATCTCCCTGATGAGATGGACCTCTGCTGGGAAATCCCAAGAGGAGCACAGCCTACGTGAAGTGTCATGCCAGTAAGGGCCTCTCCACAGCTTTTCCTGAGTGAATTTTGAGTAGGAACAGGACTCACCATCTGAGGAGGTACTCTGCTCAAAAATACTGATTCTCAGTTTCCAAGATTCAGAGTCCAGTTCTCTCTGACACCAACCTCTGCCCCAGTGCTCCACCAAGCTTGCTCTCTTGCTTGAGCCAATTCCAGAGCCTGTAAATTTTGTGTAGCTGCAAAACACCGTGGAGCATGTCACTGTACAGAGGATGTGTACCAACACTGGGGAGGGTGAGACTCTTTCAGTGTCCCAGGACACATCCCTGGGCATATCTTGCTCTGTTAAAATGAGCAGAAATGCTTTAAGCATATGCCAGAATCTTGCAACTAAGTTTGTAGCCCTCTCTTGATGAGCGTTCAGACCTTTCTGCCTAGAAAACAGACAAAATAACTAGTCTTGACTTTTGTACATGTTTTCCTTCTTTGTTCCGTACTTTAGCAGTTAACAAGCAGCAAAGGAAATTAACTGTCAGTGAAATCCACAGCACTTAAAACTGGACAAACTTGAAGGCAAAGGTGAGTCAAAGCCATGTCAGAGCCTCCAGTGAACATTCTCCTCGTTCCATCTGAAGGCAGCATTAGCCAAGCCTCTCTTGGAAGAGCTCTGCATTTGCTTTACAGCAGTGGTTTGAAATCTTATCCCTGGTAGAGGGAGCACAAAGCTCTGCCAGAGCCTGGCAGGGTTCAGGTGAGGGGCCAACAGGTGGCAGAGGGTCTGGAGTAGATTCACCTCTGGAGTATATCCACCACTGTAAAGGCATGCACCATGACTGCCTGTTGGATGTAAATATGTGTACTATGGACCTTGGAGTAACCTGTGAGAACACATTTCTCCCAGGAATCTGAAAGCTACAGCAGGGTAAAAATTCTCTTTTTCAGTAAAGCAATGAAATACTGAGACTCTTGAACGAGATCTCAAAGAAATGAATCCTCCTTCCATCATTGTCCAGGTTTCCTATAAATATGCACTGTGAGGCTTAAATAATCTTGGCAAGATATAGCAAAGGAAAATTATTGTTAAAAAGAGGCCCTGGATATTGTTTCAACAAACTTTTTCCTCACATAAACTTATGGAAAATTATTGACATCATAGCAAAGTCAAGAAAGAAAGAAACTCTTCTTGTAAAATGGCAAGACACCTATTTGAGCATGGACTAGACTGCCTTCACATAGGTCTGTCTGGAACACCTCCCAGATGTACTGCATTAATTATGGGGAGCAATGGCTGTGCAGGTTAATAAAAAAAAATCTAAATAATCCCAGTATCAACAGTCCTGATCTAAATAAAGCTAGCTGTGAGTATAATTATAAAGAAAGTATATTGAAAATCAGGCAGTAGTGACCAAAGCCAAATGAAAATTTGATGATATTGGCTCTGTGAGCAGAGGAAAGAGCCTGATGGACTTCAGCAAGCCTGAATCAAGGCCCCAAAGATAATTATTAGAATGTTAAACTAGACGGAAAATGGAATTTCTTCTCTGGCAAAAAAAGCCCTAAATCATTTTAACCTCACCAGTTACACTGGGGAATTCTCTTTCAAGAATGGACAGCACACCATAGCCTGAAAACCAAAAGTGAATCCTTGTTTCCAGAGAAATTATCTCAAATGTGTTCAGATTACAAGCATGTGGGACAAAACACAGTTAGCATCCAAAATTATATAGTCTGGAAATTCTACATCTTTTTAGAAACCAAAATACTGCAAAGTCTGAAAACAAAACAACCTGAAGCAGTCAGTTGCATTTTTTAATTTTTTTTTACTATGGAATGTGACAACCATTAAATTTCCTCATAGGAAAATAAAATTTCAGTAGAAACTCTATTACTGTTACAAAATTTTTATTATTTCTTTACAGAAAGACACTGGTAGACAGGTTACTAGAAACTAACAAGTTTAAGGCTGGTCTTAATTCCGAGAATTTTCTTGCCAACCAATTTTGCTTAATATAAGTAGTTACTTCTCCAAGGTATTCATAAAGTTGTGCTTACTTGGTATTTCTTAATCTGCGAGTGGACCATGCATTATGGTATGTAATGGATAAATATCCATATTTTCAAAGACCTCTCAACAGCATTATATAATTCATGCTTATGTCACACCACAATTTTTTTGATTTTTGAATATGCAGGTGAATTCTATAATCTGGTAACTTCTTATTTTGACTTCAGAACATATTTTTTCAAGGTGCAAAGGAAATGAGATGGTCATATGAGTGGTTTAACTTCAGAGAGCATTTTTTGGTAAAGGGGATTGGCACTATTAGAAAGTAGCAGCGTTTACTGCTCTTTGTATCTTTCAGAGCATGACTCTCCAAACAAGGAAGAGGCCAGAGATCTAATACACTAGGACATGGATTTCCTGAGGAATGATCAGCACCTATTTCTTACACATTCTTAGTGTTCTCTTCTACAATCCCAACTTCTTATGTGTATAGACATCATAGGCTCACACAGTCCCAGTAAAGGGGAACACTAAGGCACATATGAAAATTCAGACTCCATCAAAGAGCACTCCCCACTGCAGAAAGGACACTGGAAAAGAAGGTAATTTGGGTAACAGAAAGGAAATCAGCAATATGGGATAAAAAATAAACAAAGGAAGGCCTTAATGACAAGGACAAGGTTCTTATTTTGATAAACAGGTGAACCCAACAAAGAAAAGTGCAGAGATCATTTTAGCAGCAACTCTTCAAGCATTGGACTAAATGAAGCCCAAATGCAGCAGTGAGTTAGAAGGTTGGGATGGGGACATTTAGCTGAATGGGAAAGGAAGAAAGGCTTGCTTTTAGAGAAATTTTGTATTAAACTACACAAAAAAGAAGAAGGGGATTGATTATGACCTCTGTCACTATAAGGAGGAAAGGACAGTGTGCATGTACCAAGAGAGAAGATAAGAAAGGGGGCATCACACTGACTGTTAAGTGGATTTGCCTTAAGCAGACTATTGTCATGGTTTGGGTTTTTTTGCTTATCTGAGTCACGGCACCATTTTTGTGGAGGTTTTACATTTGCTGAATTTGTTTGCTAACTGAGAGATAGGATTTTGGGAGAAAAAGACAAAAGCAGGCTCAATTTAGAAGCAAAAAACCCCAGATTTTATTAATATACACTAAGAGGAGGAAAAAAAAGACAAAAAAAACCCAACACAAATTAATTTTTTAAAACCCAACCCTCTCACTACAAACTGTTCATTTTTCTACATTTTTCTACAAACAATGCAAAACCTAGAACTCTAGGTCAGTACCACGTATAAAACAGTCTTTCATTCAGTCTTTGAGAGAGAGAAGTCACTCCTGTGGTTTGGTAACTTTCACACAAAAGCAGCCCGCCCAGAGAATCTGCATTTGTGGAAGTTCCCCATATCACGTAGCCTTTCCCATGACTACTTATGGGCCATGGATTTTTACAAATTGGGGTGGTACCTTCTAAAAATGAGCTGCTTCAAAAAAACAAAGGTTCTTTTTCATCTCAGGGAACAGAGATAGTGTTCTCACTTCTTTTTTCTCACCTCTTTCTGTTCAACCTCTCATGGGGGCACAAAAATATTTACTTAGCTCATCACAGATACCTTTGCTCAAATCCACAAATCATCTCCCCAATTTATACTGTCCAAGAATTAAAAGATTATTCTGGTACCAAAATCCAAAGATTTTTCAGCCTAGAACCAAGGCAACTCGTCATCTCTATCACTTTAAAAAGTCACTTTTCTTTTACTGACTTCGAGATCTCCATATTGTCCATTTACATGTCTCCAACTTGGCCTTTTCTCTCATCTACGAGAAGGATTAGGGTTTGAAGTCTCAATCTGTGTCAGGCAAGAGTTAAAGCTTGCCCAGGCCTGCGGTGGTCAGGTGATCTCTGCCGTGGAAGCTGCAAATGTTCCAAAGCCATGCCGGTGGGGAGGGGGAGGCTGATAGATATATCGTCTTCCATCCCTCCATCTGATGGCTCCAGCCGCTGGCAGCTGCTCTGTAAGGCCCAGCATAGAGTGGGGGAAGGAGAGATCCCGTCCTCCCCCCGTACCAGGAGTGCCGGCAGCCAGAGGGGCCGGGGCACGGTCCTGCCACAGCCCCAGACACGCGGCCGGCCCTGCCGAGCTGCAGCGCTGCCCCCTCTGCGGGCAGCGGCTCCCGGAGCCCCGGCCGGCCCCGGCCTCCCTGGGGGCAGCCACGGCCTAAGCTGGGCTCTGCTCAGCCAGCCCACGTGTTACCTCTCGCTGGACAGGGGAGAAAGAGGGAGTCTCCAACTCAGCTTCAGCTTTTACACGGGTATTAACAAAAGTCGCATTCTGTTCTCTTGAGTGGTCAGAACTACATGTCAACCCAAAACCTGCCCCCCTCTCATAGGTCCTTGTCCTTTCTATAGAATTGCAAGACCAAGCGGGGAGATGTCATGGGTTTCAACCCATGACAACTATCTAGTTTGTTTAAAGAATCTGACAATTTCCAAGACTTTTTTTCTTTTTTTTTTTTTAAGTGAGCAAAACTGTAACTGCAACGTAAATGAGGCATGGCTCACAAGTGGAGCTCTTCTGGGCCCTCCTGCCTTTTGTGTGTGGCAGTGAGGGCATCACCTCCTGTTGGGCTATAATGAAATCCTGACTAGAGTATACAGGATAATCCATGGTTCTGCCGGTGTTGCACCTCTGTCTGTCTCAGGAGTTCGTATTCCTCAGGCTTTGAGAGGCTGGACTCTGCTGAGCATCATCAGCTTTGTGGCCTGTTGTCAGGCCACAAAGGCCTTTTTGACTCCTGTTGTCATTATCTATATTGACATAGCAGCAGACACAGAAAAAGCCAGAAAATCTCCTTGGTAACAGATGCTCTTCTCTTTTCCTTACATCAAGTACCCTTAGGGCTCCTTCAGGTAACATTTTGTACCCTTAGGATGGCTAAAAAAGGATACACTACTACTGGAATTGGTGAGAACAAGTTGGAGGCTGCAGACAAGGTCCCAAAGAGCCTTCTGGCCCCAGCAAGAGGGCACAGAGAACCCTCTCATCTCAGGTGGGGGCTGAATATTGTGGAGGTGGCTGCAGTGCACCTTAAATTGGACCAGATCTTGGTAAGAAGTATTTGAGTACACAGCCAGGACGATGTAGCAAATGTAGCAAATTTAGCTCCCCTAAGCAAGCAGAGGTTAGAGTGGGATTATGTTAGTGGTTCTGGATGCTCAATGAAATGTGCTGTTGATCACTCCCCTTGTAGCCAGGAATCTCACTAACATGACCTTCAGTCAAACCTGAGGTTGTTGTCTATGTCAGTCACTCTTTATATACTCTGATGAAGTTGTTCCCTCTTAGTAAAACCTTTGGGTCAGCAGATACAGGCAAAGTTTAATGCAATTCATCCCCCAGCTGCCAAATCTGATCAGAGGAAATAGGAAGATGACAGTCAAAAATCTCTGTGGTCTCCCCATACAGACTGTTAGCAGCCTAATTTTCTCCTTGGCAGTGAAAAGGGTGCAATTGTGGAGAGAAAAGAGGCTTGCCTGTAGAAAATATATATGTTTTCTGCATATAAGGACCACAATTTGCAGGAAACTCTTAAAAATCTTTCCTGAAGGTATTCTGTTTCTGACAATATTGCCATCTCTGCAGTATTTAGGGGTAGTTTTCTCACAAAGTCAGGGTACAAAGAGAATAAGTCCTTGAGAAGTGTTTCTAAATCCAGGTAGGAAATGGCTGGCTTTCTCTTTCATCAGCTTAAAGGTTCCACTTACTCATTGTCATAAGTAACTGTTTCTGTCAATTTTTTATATTTTTTTTGGCACTAGGTTCCAGGAATTCATTGCAGGTGATCTATAAATTTCCCTGTGTGGTCCCTGACACCAGAGTGCTGACCCAGGAGTAAGAAGAGGCTCCTCAGAGTGGAACCCTGACTAGGCCCCATTTTCCAACCAATATCACTGTGCTCCTTTTCTGTGTTTCCTTCCTGGGGTCCAGAAACAAGTAACCATAGGGTGAAATACTCATTTTCTAATGTCATCTTCACATCTAACAGAGAAGCTATTGGCAGCAAGTGAGGGAGACAAATAAGCTCATGCTCTCCTCTAGTTCATGCCAAAAATTTTCTGACTTTATTCTATGATTACTGACATAGACAAATGTAGAGACTTTGAAAAGGAGAACTTCAATGTGAAAGTTATAAGAAAACTCAGAATGTTAAATGGAAGTAGGTAAAATTTGTAGTGGTGGACAGGACACGGTGACACATGTACAATGACACATAATAGAATCCAGTCTGCAAAATCAAAGCAAGTAGAATGGAGTTGGAATTTACTGATGAGGAAAATAAAACCATCAGTGTTTGTAAAGGTGATTAGTTTTGGTGAACCTCCTGAAAAACAACAACAAAAAAAGTAAACTAACTTTTTTTAAGATATAGAGGTAATAGATGGGAAAGGTAAGCCAATCTTGACATAAGGAATAGAATTTGCTTGTGTAAAGGAACAATTACTTATTGTCTAGAGTTTGCTTACTGTAATATCTTCGCTGGGCATTTGAGACTTAGAAAACTGAAGCTGGAATAATAAAGGTCAAATTTATAAGTCTCTGAGCCTTACTAGAGTGAGGCTGTTGAAATTCAGTAGTAAAAAATCAAGACAATATGGAAAATTATAGAAAACACTTGTACTTCAAAAAGATTATAAGGTGCTACTGCCGATATCAATACTCATGGTAAGAGTTAAAAAACTCTCAGTAAAAGGGAGTTTAAAACAAAATGGTCTGATGTGATGCTTTTGGAATATGTAAATGGATGTATGATTTTTGAATAGGTGATGGATTAAATTTTGCAGGGAATTATATCTCCTCATCTCTGTGGGCTTGGCAGATAGGCAGAAAACAGAATTTGAATTTGGTACTTCTTTATTCTGATATCATAATATTGTCTTACTTTTATGAGCTACAGGTGTAAGTTTGACCTCACAGCATAAACTGGAGAGGAGACTTTCTTCCTTCTATTTTGAACATTAGATATCTTTGCAACTTGGAGCTGTAAATGCATTTCAGAGTAGGCTGTAGTACCATTAGATACAGAATTGTTTCTATAATACTTAGTCAGGGTTTCTTACCAAGAGTTTGATGCTGAACCAGACTGAAGCACGCTTGCATTCAGTACAGCTGCAGGCTGAAATGGTTCTTTGCCACAGCCACAGAGAATAGAGGCAATCTTTCCTTGTTCCTATTAAAAATTGTGAATGCAAGCTTGAGTGCATCAGTGTCAGAAAAACTTTGGCTGTCTGTAAAGCCTGCGTTATTCTCAAATGGATTTTCAACTACAGACGCTTTTTCTGAGATGCTTTGACTTTGTAGCACATGATAGGAAATAACTTCTTGAAAAATACATGAGCCTTAAGAGCAGCCCTGTCTACGTTTTAAATGTTGCAACCAACAAATACAGCCCTCTTAACTAAAAGGACTGTGGTTGCAGGATAACTGCCTCGTAGCAGTTTGTGTTTTCAAAGTCTTTACTTATACTTGGCAGAAATTGCATTATCCACAGTTTTGGAAAGAACTTTTGGCTGAAGTTTCTGGCTGTGATAAATCTTGTACATATAGTTATGCCCAGAGTGTAATTGGCATTGACATAGACCACGAGTTCTTGGAGAGCTTTTTTTAAAAATGATGATACTATTCTCTCTGTGTCACCTCTGAAGTTTTAAAAGTTGGTGTATGAGGCTACAATATACCACTGCCATCTAAAATGTGTCTTTTACATTAAAATGGACTGATTCATGCTGACCTGTCAGGTGGAGTAGTTGAAACTCCCACAATTTCATTGTGTGTGTAAGCAAGGAGTTCAGTATTTATTTGTAGTTCAGCTGCATCTCAATACAATGTGCCAGTGACAGTTTGCCCAAATGTTCATACTGTTGAGCAGAAATGGAAAAAGAAAACAAAAAAACAAAACAAAGAACTGAACCCAACCCAGCCTGACCAAACCCAGTAATTCTAGAGGGTGGTCCTGAAAACTTCCCCAGGGACTTTGTGTGGGGGATTTCACACTGCAGTATACTGCACACTGCACAGCTCATTAGCTCTCATCAAAGAGGCTTCTGAAATGCAGAACTGATGCCACCCCTCACACAGGTGGCAGGACATCTCAAGTCACACAGACATCACCTGGAGCAGCACCCACTAGAGATGTGCAAGAGCACTTAGATACAGAATTATCTAAGTAATTAAATAATTACTTAGATGAATTAATAGATGAGGCTTTATGAAGCTGAAAAGCATCTGTCACTGAGTGTGTGATGCTCTCTCTGTCTATGCTGCAGATCATATCCTGGCCAGGACAAGAAGGGAACCTAATTTTGCTGTGATTTTATGTGAATACCTCTCTAAAATCTGAGGAAAGCAGAAAACATGTCCGAAGAAAGTGCCTTTAGAGCACAAAAAGCTCAGAACTGGTAATCATCACTTAACATAAGTAACTATTGTTCTTTTCACCTCCTCAACCTCTAACATACACCAGCAGATGATCTGCATACATAAAAACACCCTTGTAAAACAGGCATCAACCATGTGGGACTTGTTTAAATTAACTTATTTCCTATAAATGAACTTAATTCTTACAGCACACATTTATTATATCACTGTCCTTGAACACCTCCAGTTGGGGCAATACCATATTAATTTTTCCATTTAGTTTCTGGGGGATTAACAGAAGCCTGCTGTAGTCCATTGGGAGCCCCCTTACCCTCCCTGGCTCCTGCACAGTTTGGATTTCTGCTGGTATTCAAAGTATTATAAAAAGTTTATTCCCTGGAACTAAAGATCCCCCAGCAAAAAAAAAATCAGAACTTTAGCATTCAAGATATTCAGGACTAATGATTTTTTCCTAGTTTCTCTCTCAACTGAATACTGCTTAGCAAAGTGGTTACAGGTTTACTTTTCTCTTACAATTATTTTGTTCTGTTTCTTTCCAAATGCAGAACAGAAATATTAGTGTCATACTTCTGTCTCTTCTCCTTCAACATTCCGACATGAATAGCCTCCCTATTACAAGAATTAATGACTAGTACATTCAGATTTCTTCTTAACATTCATTGATGTGATTTCTGTTTCTACTATCATCTTATTTTTCATCTGACATTTGTCACATTACAGATTTCACTTTACCACTAAAAAAATCATGAGCTTTTAGCCAGTTATCTTCTTTCTTCATTGGATAATCAGGAAACTCAATTATTTAATCAGCAGCTCTCACAGACCTCTTTAAGTCTTCATTCACAGTTTTTTTCTCTAAATTTTCCATTTCCCTTTATTTCTCTTCCACATTTTTTAGACTTAAATACCCAAAAATAGTCTTACATGGAGTGTTCTACCCACATATATAAGCTGGTAATGATCACAGTGATTTCATATATTTTTATCTGCCATTAAAACCTTCAAAAGCTAGAAACAAAAATTAGAAAGTGTTAGAGTCTTATAGAGGCAAACAGGGATTCAGTTACAGTGAACATTCAAAAAAATTGCAGCTGTAAATAATGAACATGGCAGTGTTCTTGAATAAATTCCCATAATTGTCCTCTATGACATTTATTGGGCAAAATTTAAATTGTAAAAATGTCAGTAACCACAGTGTACTTTTCCTGAATATGGCTCCACATACATTCTGTGTATCATAAACACTGTAAATACCCTTTTTTAAGTCCGGTCAATTTGCAAGCCTGCCAGTTATATTCATGTATTTTGTCACCCTAGTGCCTTGGGGAGAAGGTGAATTAGCTTTAAAGATGCATGGAACATCAGTGTGTCCTCACAGAACAGCAGAATTGTCTTTATGGGTCCTTACTTGGTGACAGAAGGTGTGGCTAAAATCATGCTAAATGCAAGTTTCTATTTCTGTGTGTACCAGAGCTACACATGTTGATGCAGCCAGTGGAAGCTTTGTCTTTTCCACTTCACTTAAAAATGCCTCTGCAGAGGAGACCACTTATCAGCAAGGTAAAACTTTTGCTCATATGCACTGCATGAGAGATCTCCTTGTTGGACCCAACCTGCTGGGTATGGCCCAGGTTTGTCCATGCAGAAATGTACATGTACTAGGGAAGGAGGTTCTCATTCCTCTGCTCTGGGACCTCCAGACAGACTAAAGGCCTCCTGTTGGAACTCTATATCTACCTGATGCAAATCCTGGAGTTTAACTTTCAATTTTTCACATTTCAGTCAAAATTACTTTATTTTTATTGCATATTCTTTATAGTAACTTCAATACAACTTCTCATTAGTATTCCTGTTGATAATCCCTTTAATTTTAAACTGCAAAAAGGGATGGAAAAGCCTTTTGGAAGTTTTCTTCTCATGATGGGGAGATCTGGCAATTTTAGATAAGTTAGGCATCTCAAGACATACATGCTCCAGAAGGCTCAAGACAGGAGAAATGTCCATGCAGGATGGATAGTGTTTCCAGTCTATGACAGAGCTTTGAGATATTCTTTGGCTGTTGCATGAATATTGCCTTAATTTTACTGAAATATTGACTAGTTAAGTAGCTCTGCCCCTTAATACATTTAGCCACGGCTGAGGGTGGATTCTCATTCATTCTTTTACTCTGAATGAAAGTGACAAGTGAAGCAGAAGGTTGCTGTGTTTTGCCTTCCTCACTCTCTTTTTCTCTTTGTTGTCTTGGAAATCTTGCAAGAACAACACACTGTTACCTGAACTAAAGAGTGTCACTGTAAGTGGTGTCATCCTGTCTCTTCTCATCTTAGCACTTCCCTGTGCACTGTGCTCTGGTGATTGAATTCTGAGGGGGTCCTTGGCCAAGGATATTCCAGTCTAGTATGTGGAATGAAGCTTGAACCTTCTTGTATCTACAAGCCTTGAGTATTTGAGGAAATAGCCTTTCATCTTGAAAGCTAGAGAGACTAAATAAACTTCTTTAAGCCACTTAATCAGCAGAGAGGGGATGTGGTGGATTAATGGGGCTACACAGAACTGTGTCTTATTTGGAAGGAGCAATTTTAGGACAGGAGTGAGTAATATTAGTGCACTCAAGAATTGATGTTGGAACCAGATTCAGTGAAAATGATCTCCAGGGTATTCTTCCTGATCCTTTTTATTACTTTGTTGTTGAAATTGTTTTCTAATATTATTTATCATCTCAAATATCACATTCCCATCTCTTGAAGAAAAAAATGTTGCCCAGTCTTTCATCTTCTTCTGGTTATATTTCTTTGCCTCATTACACATTTGTTTTTATGGAGGATTTGATCATATTTTCCAAAAATTATTTAAGCTTTGGGTGTCTTTCTAAAAGATATTTTTTTAGTTCAGCCAAGATTCTATGGGCCTAAGGCCCATCTCTACAATGACAGAAATCTCTCAAGTTAACTATTGTGAAGAATGTTTAGTGGGCTGTAAAAATGTATAAAAACTCTGATGACCTTATTAGAGGGTAGTCACTGCATGAGTACATTGATTAAGTCTAAAAAGAGGCTGCAAAGAAACAATGACTCAAGATAAGCCATTCCACAGGAATAGGATAATAGGAGACCAACTGGCTCCAACAGCACTGGCTGTGATTTCCTGCTGAGACTATTGGACTGGTTTTGTCTAGAAGGGCAGAAACCCAAGAACTGACAAAAACAAAAGGAGTCCCTCTTTCCAGAGAGGTGCCGGCTGTTGGAAAGGGAAATCATGCTGATTTCAAGGCCCACAAGACCCCATATGTAAAAAGAAGCAGATGGCAAGGTCAATATAAACATGGCATGAAATGTTTAAAGTAAATGCACATGCACTTGTTGCTGGTTTTAAAACAATTTGTGGGATTTCTTCTTATTCTGACATAGCTAAGGGAGCGTTATGTAGGTCTCTTTTGCTATGACCTATGAGAAAATTCTTTGGATTTATATAATTTTTTATCCCCACCTTTAGCAATTTTTGCATGTAATGAATTCACTGGGGATATTATCTGCCGTGCACCAGCAAATGCTCTTCTTCTGGAAGAGCAGAGCTGTGATGTGACTCCCATGTGGTGATTTGTGGATTGAATCCTTCTCCTGTCATTGTCTCCCACAGCATTCCTGGAAAAGCTGGCAGCCCACAGCTTGGACAGGTGGGACCTTTGGTGGGTTAAGAACTGGCTGTATGGCCAGGCCCAGAGAGAGGTGGTGAGCAGTGCTGCATCCAGCTGGTGGCCAGTCCCTGCTGGTGTCCTCCAGGGATCTGTGTTGGGCCCAGTGCTGTTTAATACTTTTTATTGATGATATGGATGAGGGGGCTGAGTCTACCATTTGGAAATGTGAAGATGACACCATATAGTGGGGAGTGTCAATCTGCTGGAGGGTAGAAGGGCTCTGCAGAGGGATCTGGACCGGCTGGAATGATGGGCCAAATCCAATAACATGACGTTCAACAAGACCAAGTGTTGGTACATTTTGGGTACAACAACCCCTACAACACTACAGGCTTGGGACAGAGTAGCTAGAAATCTCCCCAGCAGAAAGGGAGCTGAGGGTACTAATTGATGGCACACTGAACATAAGCCAGCAGTGTGCCCACGTGGCCAAGAAGGCCAGCAGCATCCTGGCCTGTATCAGGAATAGTGTGACCAGCAGGACCAGGGAGGTCATTCTTCCCCTGTACTCAGCACTGGTGAGGCCACACCTGGAGTGCTGTATCCAGTTCTGGGCCCTCCAGTTTTGGAAGGACATTGAGATGCTGGAACTTGCACAGAGAAGGGCAGTGAGGCTGGTGAGGGGTCAAGAACACAAGACCTGTGAGAATCCGCTGAGGGAGCTGGGGTGATTTAGCCTGGAGAAAAGGAGGTTCAGGAAAAACCTTATCACTCCCTACAGCTGGAAGGAGGGTGTGGAACAGCCAGGTGGTCTGTTAATCAGGCAGCTCCAGAATTTGGAGTAGAGAACAGACTTTTGTTTAGAGCAGGTGCTGAAGTAGGTGTGGAGACACAAATGTACACACACACACACATCAGTGTTATCTTCCTGCAGTATCATTCCAGAGAGATAAATATTGTAGGATTTTTACTGCCAGAATTCTTTCTATTTCTACCACGACCGAATCCAACCTGAAAGACATTCTGTAAGAAAGACATTGCACCGTGCCTGTTATTAAGATGAAGGTTATTCTGCTGCATTTTAGGGTGTCCCAAGGAAAACCATAAACCCATGTTTCTGCATAGCTGATACCATGTCCTGTCCTCTAACTCTGCTACAAGCCCCCCACCTGAAGCCAAATTTTTGCCTTTCCATAGTTTTGTTTTATTCTAAAGCATTCTTGCATGCAAAGGGTCCTTGCTATAGTTTTTTACTCATGGTGTCTCATGTCATCAACATATTCATCAAATATCTTTCCAGGATATGACATTTTCTCTTTTACTCAATGCCTGGGTCTTGCAGAGATCTAGGAAAAACTGATCACACACACCCATACACACACCATACAGATTCTGACTATGGTGCTCAAGGATTGCCATCTACACAGCTGCAGTATGGAGAAACAGGCTGTGTAGTCACCCTTTTCAGCCTGAGCCAGGATGTGCTAGGTAGGTAGCCAAGAATTCCTAGAAGCAAAAGATTTTTAAAGTCTGCACAGACCAAAGTTTTTCAGAGCTCCTCTTGAATTCCTACACTAAGATTTCCTGCTGGAATGTATTTTTCCCCTTAGGTTCCCCCGCAGGTTCATCTTGGTGGCAGAGATGTGTTTCATCAGATAGATGGTTTTCATGCTTGCCTTGTAAAATTGTGAACAAGAAACTTCAGCCAGGCCACTTTTGCCTGCTGGTGACAGTCCCCCTATCCTTACTTTTAAACATAGATAGATGCAGTAGAGACTTGTTATAAGACATACTGAATTGGGTCACATTGTTCATCATCCCACCACAAGGTATCTTTCTCTGAGTGGTCTCTGGATATTGTTGCAGTAATGTCCCTAATGTGTCTCTGAACAATCTGAGTTCATCACCATCCTCTGGACCTTTCTCTTTCTCTTCAACCCACTGTCAGCTTCATTCATTGATAGAAGATGCTTCTGTCCAGTTGACTTAGTTCTCCTTTGCAGATTTCTCAGTTTCATTTTCTAGCATCTGCTCAACAATTTTGGTCTTTTTAGATGGTATGGATCTTTCTTTTTATTACAGATTACTTTGAAATATCAAACTGAAAACAAAACTTTTAAGACAGATAAATTAAAATAAGGGGAAAAATAGAATGGCAGCAAACAAAAATATTTTCCTAACACACCACGATACACAAAAATTGTCAAGCTTAGGTGTCCTTGGCTTAGTCTGGTGAATTGTTTTTGTTTCTGAAAATTTATCTCTCTCTTTGACTACTTCTATCAGACTTTTATCTTCTACAAAACTCTTCTCAATTTTATATGATGCATCATTGCTCTGATTTTTTTTGTAATTACTGAAAAAAATAATTTACTTTGAACAAGCACATATAACAGTGATCAGAAACTTCAGTATTTTTTTCTGTTAGGATTTGATCAAAAATAAGTTGTACTGCATGGTAAAAAATATATATATCAAAGATGTTTTTGCAGAATTGAGAGAATCATAAAATTATAGAAACATCAAAAGGCTTGGGTAGGAAGGGACCTTATAAATCATTGAGTTTCAACCTTCCTGCCATGGGCAGGGACACATCCCACTAAACCTTGTTGTTCAAAGCTCTGGCCTTGGGCCTGGCCTTGGGCATTCCAATGAATGGGACATCCACAACTTCTCTGGACAAACTTTTCCAGTGTCTTATGCTCTTCCCAGTGAATAATTTCTTCAGTTTAAAGCCATCTTCTCTTATCCTGTCACTATTTGCCTGTGTAAAAAGTCACTCTCCTTCTTTTGTATATGCCCCCTTGAGTACTGGAAGGTCCTATAAAGTCTCCCTGAAGCATTTTCTTCCCCAGCTCTCTGAGTCTGTCTTCACAGGAGAGGTGCTCCAGCCTTCTGACCATCTTGGTGTCCTTCCTCTGCACCTGCTCCAACAGGTCCCTGTCCTTCCTGTGCTGAGACCCCAGAGCTGGATGCAGCACTGCAGAGGGGTCTCACCAGAGCACAGCAGAGCAGAGCAGAGAAGCAGAATCCTCCCCCTCACCCTGCTGGCCATGCTGCTTTGGATGCAGCCCAGGACACGTTTGGCTTTCTGGGCTGCCAGTGCACCATGGCTGGGTCATGTCCAGCTCTTCATCCACGAGAACACCCAAGTCCTTCTTCACAGGGAAGGACTGTCAATGAGTTCTTCCCCCAAGTCTGTGCTCATGCCTGCAATTACCCTGACCCAGGTGCAGCACCTTGCCCTTGGTCTTGTTGAATCTCATGAGGTTCCTGTGGGCCCACTTCTCATATTTGTCCAGGTCCCTCTGGATGGCATTCCATCCTTGTGTTGTGCCAACTGCCCCACTCAGCTTCCTTGCTGAGGGTGCACTTGATCCCTCTGTCTTGTATTGTTGATGAAAATATTGAAGAACACAGATGGCAAGACAGAGCCCTGAGGGATACAGGTCACTGGCCTCAGCCTGGACATAGAGCCATTGGCTGCAAATCTCTGACTATGTCCATTCATGTTGCAGAGTGTGAATGAGGTCTTTGAATTTGTATTTGTATTTTGTTATTTGTCTGTACTTGGTTTGCTCCTTCCAAAATACCCCTACCCCTGTATCCCTGATAACACCTGGTATCACCCTGTTCTGGAGCCCACCCCTTTCCTTCCCCCATTGGTCCAGAGTGTTCTCCGCCCAGGCTGTGACCTGGTAAGAGGAGGGCACCGGGGCCAAGCCAAGGTTCTGGTTCTGGCTGTTCTGGCTTTCTGGCACATGCTCTGGCAAGTGCTCTCCTGGGATGTGGAGCTGCACTGAAATAAACACCTTTTCCAACCCAAGCCAGACCCACTCCTTCTTCCAGCCTTAACCACGCTTCAACCAGCAGATTTGGAGGACCCACGAATTGTTTTAGGTTGGTCTGGGGAGCTGCTTTGGCCGGTAAGCACCCCCACGGAGACACCAATCTTCACATTCAGCTAATTCCTTATCCACCAAGTAGTCCAGCCTTTGAACCCATGTCTCTCCCACTGGCAGTTAAGGATGTCGTGTGGGACACTGTTGAAGAAGTCAACAGAAGTCTAGGGAGATGACATTGCTTGGTCTTCCCATGTTGATAATTGTAGAATGAATGTTGCAGGCAGATATTTCTGGAATCATAGGAGAGTTTTCATGGATTAATCAGTTCGATATTGACAGTAGCCAGGACATTATGAAAGGAGTCTTCATAACATATTTAAAGTAATTAGCATGCATACACAGTTTCATGTGGCTGCTAATGGATATTATGCTGTAAATATTATTTTTTCTGTTTCTCTATAGAAGGAAATAGTAAGAGGACAGTTAAAGTCAGATTTCAAACCTATCAATATGTTTTTGTGGCTTAAAAAAAAAGGAATATGTCTACCTATAATTTTACTGTATGGGTTGCAGAACATCTGGTGAGCAGCTGCTTTCTAAAGACAAATTTATTCAGATAATCTCACTGAATAGCTTCAGGTTCTGTCTAGCAACAAATGGCAGAAACAACAGCCAACATGTCTCTTTTTCTTCTTTTTTTTTTTTTTTTTTTTTTTAGTACTTAACACCGAAAACTATGTAATGGGCATGTTTCCTGGGCATCCTCACAGCATTAGCACTTGCAGTCCTGCTGCCTCTTAAAGATACTCTGAGGTCCATTTGCAAAATGGATTGTTTCTTATTAAGGGGCTACATTCCCTTTGGTTGCTTGCCATGAAGGGAAACAGTGGGTCACAAGTCACGTGCAAAACTGGTAATAAGCCCAGGCAAAGGAAACAAATACACTCCGGCATGCTGTTCTGGAACGTTGCTCAGCACTTGCATATCATGTCTTCAGAGCTCTGAGGAAAAAACATTGGCTGAAGGATGCTCAAGAACACCTTGGCACACTTGTTCTGTCATTTGCACCCTTTAAAATGGATGAAAATCTGAACGATACTCTCAAAAGATCTCTCCCCCATTTAAACCTCCTGTGTGCTTTATCCTGACTTTGAAGACGGACAAGAAGTTCTCTTTTCTAGAAAACTTTGGTATAGGAGACATGAGCACTTGGCAACCTCTTGCCTCATTGATTCCTTTCTCACAGATAGGAGAGCGGCAGTAGTTCCATGGAACTGATACTTGAAATGGGGAGAAAAAAGATGGAGGTGTAGTTTAAATTGCATCTGAAGAACTGTTTTGTAGAAATAAGACACCAGATGAGCAGTTGATTAACAAAATAAATTTGTCAAGTTTCTTCTCAATATTTTGTGTGTGTGTATGTACCCTGTTCCAGGCTGGTGGCATGAAGTAAATCAGGACACAGCAGAAGTAACTCAGATATTTTTATGTTGCCTTATAGAAAATTGATTAGTTTTTTTGGAAACATGAGACAAAGTCTTACAAAATAGGAAAAAACCTTCCAGAACTAGCTCTCTACTAGTCTAGCTCTTCCTGTCTAGCTCTCTACCCCACAGCAAGACCAATCTTTCCTGAACCATGGTGGAACTGTGTCTAGCCTCTCACATCTCCCAGAGATGTTGCAGCCTCCCAAACAAGTCTTTAGGAAGGCTTTTTATCCTTGCAAGTGGAGTTGTGCAGTGATCACCAGACACTTTTTTATTTTTATTTACTGTAGAGATGCAGACAGTGTATACCTCAAAGTATAGGACTATTCTCCTTAGACTAAGAAACCCCAATTATTTTCTCTTGGGCCATGCCGTCAAGGAACAACACACAAGAAACCACATTGGTGGAAGCTCTGGAAAGCTATACTTCGCTAAATAAGACCTGCTATTTTGTGCTGTAAATCAGCCATATGCTGCACTTGATGAGGTGAAGACTTATGCAAAGTCTGTTTCACATACAATCTGGCATGTACTGGCTCTGAATGTAAACATCTCTTTAAACAGGTTCATATCCCAATATACAGATGATCTGTAGGTCTATTGTAGTTTTTGTTAGGATATGTTAAAAAATGGGCAGAGTTTGTCTTATGAAGTAGGAAATAAAATGTACATATGCTTCTGTATGTGCCAGACCTCCAGAGGTAGGGAAGTGCTGCAAATACTCTGTTGACTCTGTGCCACATTCTTGTGTTGAATCTTCCCGTGTGTAGCAATGTGATGGCAAGGCCAAAAGAACTTCAGATTCAGTTGTTTTAAAACTTTGTTGTTTTGAATGCTACCTTAAGGAATTAAGGCAATTAGACATCAGAAGAAACAATGAATTAATAGAAAGACTACAAAAGGCACACACAAAAATCACAGTCCATTTTGCCATTTTGATTAACTTCTAGACAGTACTTGAGTCAAGAGGGTGTTGTAAGCTCCTTCATCCTGAAGTATGAACGGCATGATGAAGAGTGATGATCACTTCCACAGAAAGCTATTCATGCCAAATGACAGTCAAAACTTTTCCTATTTCTTTTGATACACTTATGGCTGAATAGCTGATGTAAAGTTTCACCTCCATTTTTTCTCATTTCTCATAGGAATCAGACTCCATTTTTACACAAAAAATGTTCAAAGTTTTTTTCCAGTTGTTTAAATTCCCTTTTACCTCTCTGGTGAAAGATTATTGAGACTTAAGAGATGTCAATGTATATAAGTGATATAGATAAATAAGTCTTCAGTTCTGTAGCAGAGGCTGCAGCTGAAGAGGTTTAAAGAAAAATGGCATGAGATGTTATGAGGGAAATATTTCCTTCTTCACTGTAATGCCAAGTGGATGTAACATCAAAAATATTTTCTGACATGGCCTACATTTTTCTTTTTATTTTACTTTTGTCTAAAGTAAATAGGAGGTACAGATCAGAACTAGGAACAACCTTAATAGGCTACTAGACTAAAAGGAAGAAAGGTCCTCCTGACTTTCAGCTTGGCCTTGGAGACTCGTATTTAACTTAGTATTAAATAAGATTGCACAGCAGATAAACATTTTCACTCTACTGAAGGGAAGTTTTTCAAGCACATTAGCCTGCTTGAGGACTCAGCTGTTTGTAGGCACTGTCTCCTCTGCCATCCCACTAACAGCAGAGCTAGAATGACAACATTTTGAGTTCATAGCCACATATTTTTGTTGCTGTGACAAGTTCCATTTGGAAAGTCAGTTGCACAGCAAAACATAACGAAGTATTTGCAAGAAGTGTTCATCCAGAAGACAACTCATTTCAGAGCTGCTTTGATCAAATTTTGGGCTGTAGGACTGCTCCACTTCCTTTCCTGCATTTGGTAAAGGCCATCATGGGCCATGCTACTCTTGGCAGGAAGGAGTCTCATTTTTAAAGTGCTAAAAGATCCATCTGCAAATCCTGAGTTTGATGTGTTAGCAATAACATGAAGAGAAAGGGAGTATTTGTTGAGTCTCATAACCAATTAAATTAGCACTGATAAAGACTCATGCTCCTCAAGTGGCCCTGGTCACTTCTGTCCCCATATAGAAGGTGGCCCAGATGCTCCCCAGCACTCCATTGCATTGTGTTACCTTTAATAAAAATGTGCCATGATGTGAACCATCCTACTTCTATTTTGTTGAAGTTGTCATTCTTGCAGCAGTAAAACAAATCTTCTTTAAGACCATATTTTCTTTGGAAAAATATATGTTTCTTTCTGTCATTATTTAGTGTACTTTAAAAGACTTTATAGTCTTCCTTTGTATGTGTGAAAAAGGGGTGAAAACCAGCAGCAGCTACCACCCAAACCTGACAGATAACCCCTGTGTATTTCCATTCATTCAGAATGTATGAGAAGCTCAAGTGTGCTCTGCCATTAGACATAGATCTCCTAAGTCATTGTTTACCTGGTGCCACATTCATCAGTTTCTATCACAGACTTGGTATTTTTTCAATCATGATTAAAAAAATAAGTCTTTTAAATAGCAAAGCTTAAATTATCCTTGCATTATGTCTTACTTCCTGGAAATGAAAAGACTAGCATGGCACAAAGAACAAGTCTCCATCCTTAGCTGAGTTAGCAATGTTTTAAGAATTTTAAAAGTCTTAAAACTTTTGAAGTTCAGTATGTAAGCCCTGACTGTACTGAAGAAGAAAGGCTTGCACCAGGCCAGTGGTAGGGCTTTCATTTTCATCTCCTTGCCTCTCTTCCCTGGGTATGTTTTGAAGGGACTGCTTTAACCTGCAGTTAAAGATGCCAACAGTACATTGTAGCTGTATCACCTTTCCTGCCAGTCTCCTCCCTGTTGGCCTCTCAGTCCTTCCTGTGGAGAAGAATGCACAGCTGAGGAGCAGATCAAACGCAGGACATTCCTCTACATGATTTACACAACCAGCTTCATGGCAACAGAGATACAGACAGATGTCTGCAGGAGGAAAATGCCTGCTCAAGTGCAATACAGATTTGGATGCCAGAAAGCTTGGGCCAAGGAAAAAGATAGATAGGCTTCATCTTGAAACATGTTGAGGAGTGCATATCTCACATATTGTAAGTTGCCCATCCCAAGGACATTCAGGTGGGGACAATATATTTTTGACTGAAGTATTCAAGAGAAGTGCTGAATTAGAAAATGTTCAACACACTAAATTAATTACTCAGTTTAAAAAAAAAAAAAACCCAACAACAACAACACTTTTTTTTTTCCCCTGCTGCAGCTTCAAGCAGGCTTTAGGCTAAGGAGAGAAATGAAAGAGCACTGTTACACTTATGATGTGGCAGTTTTTCTGCAGGTGACCTTTTTTATCAGGTGACCTTTTCTAGTTACCCTGATCTTGTCTGAGTGTTAACAAAGCCTAAAACTGGGATTCAAAAGAATGTAGTAAAGAGACATTATAATCACACAGTCTAGTCCTTGTGCTGGACATGACATCTGTCATGAAATGGATGTTTTCTGGGGTACCTCAACTTTATAGCCTTAAATGATATGCAGCTGAATTCATACTCTTGCTAGGAGGAGAAAATAAATGTTTCATCTGATCCGTTTAGACCCTTAGTATTTGTCCAGAGCAGACAAAATTCTGGCATTTTGCCTATGGTTAATACATAAAACTTTTCCCATTACATCTTTGATAACCTATCAAAAAAACACTTCTTGCTACAAGGAATTCATAGTTGTGACTTATACAAAATAAATAAAACCCCCCAAACTGCAAAACTGAAAATTATAAAACCACAGAGAACAAAACAAAAACTCCATGAAACGTAAATTTTCCCTAAGGATAGACACCTGGAGGGATAGGTATTACTCATATAGAATGTGCATATGTATATTAAAAGATGCTCATACCTTAACATGAGGAAGCAAGTGAGACTTATAGTTGTTAGGTTGTTGGGTTCTTTTACGTTTAGCATTAATCTGCCTCACTCATTTTCACCATAATAAAACTTCTGGATCAATTAGCTTTATTTTGCATTGCTGTTTTCAGCATTTTTGAGCCCACAATATTTCTCTCTCTGTGGACTTCCAGGGGTAGAAAAAATGGAACTAAAAAGCTGTTGTCTTTCCTTTATTTCCAACGTGGTTTTGTTTCTCCCTGGAGGAAACAGATTCAAAATATAGGAGATACCTGCATTCCCTGAATCCACTGAGTAAACATATCTTTTGCAATTCTTCTTTCTCATCTGGAGGAGATGAATTTGCAAGCTGGTGGTAGGCCAGGTCCAATGTGCTACTCTGACCTTCCAGGCTCTATAACTTGTGTCCCACATCAGCACAGGTGAGGACCCTCAGACCTGCCCTGTGCCAAGGGATCTGCTTCAGCACTGCAGCTGCCAGGAAGGCTGCAGGTTATCTGTATTTGCAGCCATGTAAAGATACAGAAAACCTTTGGGCTCAGATGAAAATTCAGTAACAATTTTTCAGTCTGTTTCTTTGCTCTTTGTTTTCTCGATGGGTGATTTTTTCCCTGTATATCCCACCATAATTGTACAGAGAAATATTTATCTATTTTTCAACTCACAGTTAGAAAGTGTGAAGTGAATTTGCTCCCTGTAACACATCACATTGCTGATAGAGCCAAGCTTTGAATGCAGAAATCAGGAATCCTAGGGCTGCCTCTAATCCTCATTTCTTTGTTGTGCTTGGAAGGAGACCACAGAGCTGATGCTGTCTCTGCTATAGTATCACTGGGAATTACAGGTAGCCATAACCTTTATCATAGGAAAGCATTACTTCACTCTGAATAAAATGTGAACTGTGGCATAGAATAAAAAAATGTCACATGGAGAGTTGTTTTTTCTGCCATAATTCTGATCTATGTTGGTTCATTGAAATAGAAATAGATGAAATTTGATATTAATATTTCATGTTTCTAATATACTGGTTTATTATTCCTGTGATGATAAGATGTTCCCTCACTTTACTAGAAGGTATGACTTTAACAGCTGAAAGTCCAGAATTCCAGGAGTTTGTCCCTTAAAATATATTTTTTTTTTTACTACAGTAACCCTATAACTATTCAATATTACGTCATGCTCATTTCATTGCTAAGGCTGAGAACAATACTGCAATATGACTTTCTATTCCCCACATCCCCCCTGCCCTTTGAGACATTTCAGGATGATTTGAGACATACATATATATATATATTTCTCCTCCCCAGGCATTTCATATAGTCTTTGCAATAAAAGCCATAAGACTTACAAAATATTACACCAAAAGACATTTATGGAAAAAGAAATTGACTTATGTCCCATATTATATATCTCACAATATTCAGCAGAGAGAAGCAAATCTTTGATCATACTTCCAGAAGAAATATTTTTGTTACTCTTTTTTTTTTTTTACTATATAAAGTATTAATTGAACAATGATGCTGTAAAAATGTGCATATGGAGACAGTTAGATCCACCCATGTTATTGTAAAGCAACTTGTTTGATGTTTCATATTGTTCAGCAGAAGAACATCATTAGAATATCCTGTCTGGCAAGAAAGGCTATCATGTTGAAAAGAAACCTTGGCCTCAGGTTTTTTTTTTTTATTTTCTCTTTCTTTTCAGTCTGAATCTGAAATTCTCCAAATGTACTGCTGAACTGTGCATCAGGCTGGATTCTGAAATCTCTGCAGCTTCATAGGGACCAGACTGTCTGCACTCAGAGGGAATTCCAGGCTCTACTGCCCCTTTTCTCTAGGGCTCCCCCGCTCCTGCCCAGGGCCAGGTCAGCCCCCATGGCCCCAGCTCTTGCCCCAGTGATGCTGCAGTAGGGCTGGTCTTCAGCATCCCACAGCCCTGCTACTCTTCCTCAGAGCAGACATTCTCACCAACAGTGTTTGACAGACATCTGAGTATTTATCCAGTTCCCTTAAAGGCCTCTTAATTTGGAGAAAGCAACAGAGGCTTGGTATGCTGAGCTAGAATATACACAATTTTGCCTGTCACCAGAAGAAATACCAACAAATGATGGTTAGTAACAGCTCACAGAATTTTATTGTTGATGATGAATAGAAATGCTTGAATGTCATCTTTATCACTGGACTTGTGCAGCTCTGCGCCTGCACTATCTTGATGGCCACCATGAGGTTGTTTTAGCTCTCAGCTTGAGGTCAGGCTGTGTGACAAAACAAGCAAAATGCCTGTTTGTCAAGGGGAAAAGGATGGTAACTGGCACTGAATAGTTCTCCTATTACGGGGTTTGTGAGAGACCTATTTCCTCTTTAAATGGGGGGGTGTTGACTGGAAGCTATATTTCATGGTTGATGGTTAGAGGGTTGGTTAGAGCTTTGAGTAAGCAAATGGAAAATATCTGAATCAGAAGGAAATGAAGGGCAATAAAAAAGAAATCCCACCACACCTTTCATTTGGGTAGTTGCTCACAGTACAACTGTACATGAAGGAGACTCTCTTCCAAGTGAAAAATCCAGTGTATTTCTTTCATAAAACCGCCAGTCCTTAATAAGGCCTTGCCCTGGCCTTCTTCAGTGCAGGAATAGATATGGGTGTATAAACAGCAGCTAAAACAAACCATCTGGTGAAAAGAAGATGCACTGCCATGAAAGACAGCAAAAGCACTGTCTTTTGAAGGCAAACAAGGTTGCCACTTTGCCAAAAAGATCACGTCCTTGACTTAAGCAGCAGCTTTTGTCCCATTCAGCCACACATGAAAGGCTGAAAGTCCTTATGTTTTTTAAGCTATAAGCAATGCTTTATAGCCTAGAAATACATTATTTTGCCCTACAAATCACTTAGATTCCTAAGTCATCATTATTACAATGGCACTGCTACTACAGCAGGGTATCGAACTTAAAACTCCTGCCGTTTTTAAACAGGAAATTAGCACCCAGCTCCTCACTCATCAGTTTAATAATTTACCTTTTTTTTCCTTAAGATTTTCAATATAACTTTAGAATTGAGGAGATCACTTTCTAATAAGCTGGTTGGTAACTGCACCACTTGAGAGACACATTAGTGTTAATGTGAATTACGTGCCTAAATGTTTTTACCTACCATTCTCTAAACTTATCCCAGATCTTGGAATGTTTCCTTGCTGCTGCCTAGATAATGCAATGATAATGGACCTTTTCCCTTTGTAAAGATAGATTTCCCAATAAAAGTGGTGTTTTCTCCTCTTTTATAGCGGTCTTTAAAACATGCTTTGATGCAAAATCTGGTAGACACTACACATCATCTCAGTAAATGGTTCTTGTTCTGAGGCTTCTTTGAAGACTCTCAGTGGCCTCTTCTGATACTAAAGTATGCCACTAGGAATATTAAATTACTGTCCCACCTGTTTCCTATATTGTCTTATGTACTCTAAAAGCTCTGCCAGAAACATGAACAGAGTTACTGTACTATCAATAAAAGGCCTTGAAATTATATTGCATTGTATACACAGATATTATTTTGATATGTTTACAGATGCCGTTTTCTAAGCTATTATTAGAGATTTTTTGTTTGGTAAAGCAGAATTGTAATATAGCTGCATATATCTGTGTGAAATACTAACAGTGAAATCATACACAAGTAAAAGTTATGGAATTTCTCTATGGGCCATTCTTTGTTCTAGGTGAATGCCAAGCCTTCTCAGTATTGAAGGGCAGCTTCTTACAGTCATCATGGCCAAATTGTTTTCATCAACATAATTTCTGGAGCAAATTATTATTCCCTGGGTTAATCACCAAGTTCTTTTAAGTATTGTCTGGTGTTTCTCAATTTGTTTAGTTAGACTTCTGAACATCCGAAGTTCTAATCCACAAAGCAATGAACATGATAACATCTAATCATGATACCAAAGAGTATTTTCAATCAAATATTCATAAACTACTTTTTATTCTGCAAAGAAGGGAGGCCAAGTACAAGCTTTACTTTTACTGAGATAAACCTGTTTTCTGGAAAAAGTAAAGAACTTTTTCTTTTTAGCTCTCTGATGCTGCTCATTTCAGAAAGCTTTCAAGGTAAGGGCTCATCTTCTCCAGAGATTTTCCCAATATATTTTAGACAGGCCAAGTTTTGCTACTGATCACATTAGGCGATTTTTTGCTGAGAACAAGCTTTCACCTCTCTAAACACAAACAGAATCTGTCCCACTTGTCATTGCTATTAACAAGGAAAAATGGAGGGAAAAACCCCCAAATAACCTATCCAAAATGCTGTCAGCTATTAAAGTTTGAATGTCAAATGGAATCAGAATAAGTACTGCTGTTCCTATAGTAACACTTAACAGTAAAAAAATGTCTAGCCCTCTAAAAACTTAAGTACATCCATATGCCACAGCTCACACGTACATATGTGATTCAAAGGATTCTTGGTCTTTTCCCTGGTAAAATTATATGTCTTCAATTGGAGGTCTTTCAGTATCTCTTAGTCTCACTAATGAAAAGCAAACATGCTCAGAAATGGCAAATAAATTGCCTTCGCCACATTATACCACTAAGAAGAGTATAACTAAGTACTAATTTAGGTCATGTAAGGTAAAAGGGAGACAGAAGTGATGTCTATTCAGCTTTCCTGCAAATATTTTGACTCGAGCAAGGAGAGCCTGGGAAAATCTATGTGGTAAGCATGTAAGATATTGTAGCAGATAAAGCTTGCCAGGCTCAAGAGCTTAGAGAATGAACAGTTATCTCCAGAGAAAGCAGGAGAGAGGATAACTCCTAATCAGAAACCAAGGATGGGAGACAGAGCAAGAAGACAAAAAGTACACAGTACTCTCTATCTAACATGCTGGCTGGTCCCTCCAAGAGTCATCTTTCAGACAATCCAGCAAAGGAGTTAATCTACCTGGGACCTTTTTCAAAGGCAGAATGGCAGTGGCTCATATACGAACATGCATGCTTTGTTATGAGGGTATCTAATACATGAGTAACTGAAAAAGGAGGTTACCAAGAGAATAAAACATTTTTTTCCTACAAAGTAAATATGTGTTGCAAAAGCCCTATTCCACAGGAAGCTCTATTCTTGGTCCAAAACAACTATTTTCTATACTTAGTCTTCTCTGGGTCAGGAGTAGATTCTCTGAACTTTTCTATAGCTGAAAATAAATGGCAGTAGATGCTACTTTCATTGTCTCATAAATTTCAAAATGCCTGATGCTTTGTGGTTCTCATTACCCAACTCCAGTCCTTCCCACTCAGTTCAGGATGGCCTGTCTGTGAGCCTGGATTCATTTAATGGTAATTACACAAGTGGTTGGGGTGCTCCGTCAGGACAAATAGGCAGCAGGCTCCTGGCAACCTGGAGGCATGTGGCATATGGAAATGCAGACGTGGCAAACAGTGCCACAGCAGGCACTCCAGTGTTGTGGAGATGGATAAAAGCATCCATGTCTGCAATAGGATGTGATTATATGCCACCTGCCCACATTATCATCATATGCTCTATTTGCTGTACTCTGCAGCATATTTACCTCTCATCTCCGTCCCATCTATTATTTTCTTTCCTTTGCTGCAAAAGTTCTGCTCAGTAGGTTTTTTCTTTCTGTCCCACTATTTCTGCATATGCTGCTGCTTCTTCTTCCTCCATCCTTCTTCCATTCATTCCTATCTGCTCCCTTCTGCATAATTTCCCCACTTCTCAGCCTTGTACTCCATCCTCCATGGAGGGGACAAGCCCAAAGCAAGGCAAACACAACTCAGCTGGCACCAAACCTGGGCCCAAAACACTATGGCTGTCCCAGGACCTGTGCTTCTGTAAACAGCTCCCTTCCAAACAGCACTTCCTAAGAATATTGTTTTCCAATGTTGCCCATAGATATAGATTTCAAAGTCTATATCTTATGTTACTATGACCTGGATGTATTGAACTTGAAAAAAAACGTTTATTAACTAGTTCTTCATTTGCAGGAGAGCTTTCAAAGGTACACAAACACAATAGAATGCAAAATGTCATGTATATCTTCCAAAGGGTATTTTATCATGAGTTTGCATCCTTCTTGTACTGGACAAAGACTTTGAGGACCTTGGCCTTTTGCCTGTCTGTGTGTGATGATGCTGTGGTGTGACTGGATTCTCATTCACAGCTAAAGTGAAAAAGTTCACCAGAATCACAAATCTGGTGCCTACTTACTGGCTGTAAATTTTTATATTACTTGAGGAGCTGCAAATTGTTCTTGATTATTCCCTTCTCAGCTCTCCTACCTAAAGGAGTGCCCACACCTACAGGTACTAATCAGAGCTTCTCCCCTCTCCCTGCCATGCAGTAATGGCACTGCTGGGAAGGACTGAACTAAAGAGATCAGTCAAAAGGGAATAGCACATTTGAATCTATCAGAATTCCAGATGGGACATTGCAATTTGTAGTGACACAGTGCCTGGGATCCTCTGTAGTGAAATGTTTGCTTTGTTACTTAGTAAAATTCCTCCTAATGGAAGGCTGATGGATCATATCTACCCAATGACAGTTTGAAGCGGATGGTGAGTGATCAAAGTGCCTGTTGCCTCTCTCATCCCACCCAAATCCCCCCTCTTGTAGGGCCATAAAGCAGTGAGGGTAGCACAGGCCCCAGACCTGTAAAGACAAAAAAATACAATGTGAGAACCCATTTTATCCAGGTTGTTCTTGTGCAACTCACTCACTCAGCACATGGAGGGAGGGAGGACACAACCCAGGCTGCTCCCAGCCTTTCCCTACCTGATGCTGCAGTACCTGCTGCTTGCCCAAGAAAGCACTGCTACAGCACTCCTCTAGCTACTTTGAAATATATAGGCTTGAAATTACAATATTTGAGATTAGAAAATGTAGTCCAAGATTAGAACAGTTTTGTTCTCCTGTAAATTCTCACCAGGCCTGTATGTAAGAGGAAAAGAATTTACAGTCATGAAATACCCTTGAGCTTTCAGTTTGGAAGCAAACCACTGTGTCCTGAGTCACCTGTCCTTCCCTGGTTTCATGCTTTCCTTCAAGCTCCTTGGCCCACAAAATGAGAGACATCACAATGGAAGAGGGAATTTGTAAAGGGTTGGTATGTTTTAAATAGCTGCTTTAGAGGAAAAAAAGAAAAATCCAGCCTGGAGAAGATGTGAATTTATTTAATGTTTTCAGAATGGTTTTAAGAGTCTTTGGTCTAGAGATTTTTTTTTCCTTTTTTTTTTCTTTTCTTTTTTTATTTTTCTTTCTTTATTTTTCTTTCTAGCTGTGCAAGTGTCTTATGATTTTTGGCAGGTGTTCTGGGCTTCTTCTTTAGCACACACTTTGGACAATGAGCGCGTGAGTTCAGAAGCATTTGCTTGTCTTAGCTGGGATCTCTGGCTTGCACCTCATTCCAGCACTAGTTTTGGTGCCATACAGAACTTCCTGGCTAGTTTGAAATGATGACACAGAAAACACTGTGTGCTCAGAGGAGAGTCATTCCAAGTGTCCAGGCAGGAAAATTAGGCTGAAAAACTGACAAAACCAGCTCTAACCTGCGGCTAAATGCTCAGAGCCAAATCCTTGGGTAGATTAAATCATCCTTAGGTCATTCATGTTAATGGAAGGATGTGCTGATTGACCTCCACTGAAGATTTAACTGGCTTGTGTATGTGTCTGTTGAAATTAAGAGGGTTTTCCAATGAGTGATGTGATTTTGAGTCACTTGTTTGGTACATTTTTTCTTTTATTCCATTTTACTGTCTGTCTTTCATCTACCAGGGCACTGTTGCCCTCATCACTGGCCCACTCAAGGATTAGAACTTTCCCTTTTCCAAGTCCTGGATAACCAATTATTAAACAGTCACTGATACCAGGAAAGTATACATATTATTTAGAATCAAAAAGTTACCCTTTCTGGTGAAGCTCTTAGCATTGTTCTGTAAACAATGTGAAGGTTAGGTCCCTTTGCCCCAGCCACCATCTGGGCAGTTTAAGATCTTAATCACACAAGGTTTCAGCAACAGAAAACAACCAAACACATTACTGCTACTCAGGATATTTCTTTTGGCTTCTCTTTGCAAAAAAGTACGAAGATAAATGGGGTCTAGTAGGTAATTCTTACAAATCATTCAGAAAATAATGAATGCTGTCTATGCATGGGAAATGCATACCCCCAGCTTTCTGCTTTGTCATGGTGAGAAAGTAAAGGAAGGCACTGAATGAGAAAGCAACCTTGACAAAAACCACATCTTCTTCACAATGCCTGATTAACGTCTAAAAGTTACTGCCATAAGATACTGCTGAGTCTTCCAGAAACAGTATGGTTTCAGTATTATAACCAGACAGAATGAAAATACCCTTTATCACTCTGTACTTCAGTGGAGCATGGAGCAGGCTTTTCTGCCAGCTGCATTTGAAATTTATTTCTGTCTAAAGTATTTGGTACGGGCCTTCTCAAGAAATTTAGTTTCATGGTATGATTCAGCCTGCCATAGAAATTTTTATGTTTCTATATTTTGATACACTTATATAATGTGCCTTTGCCAACTAAGTAGCAGAACAGTATTCAGTCTTTATGTAAGACTTTTTATTCGTATATCAAAATACTTTCCACATAAAATTTGTGGATATAGAAATTTTTTGGTGTTGCAGACCACAAATAAAATACAGGTTTCTTAAATTAATCTAATTACCTTTTTAATTTGTCATGCTTAAAGATTGCATAATTCATGTGTATTCTTAATTAACTTTGCTTTGAAAAATCAAACGCAATTTCAGATGGAAGAAGGCTAATATTCTTTCATACTGCTAGTGGTAATTATTACATTATTACATAATTACATATTACATTATTACATAACTGGAATGTGTTTTGGAAACATGAATAATTCCAATGCAAAGATCTGGTGGTATAATAAGAGGTCTCTTTGAGAAAATTGGATGGTAGACTAACAGCATTTTTCCAAGAGAGGTCACAGGGATATTAGAGAGTAAAACCAGGGGTTAGCAGGCTTCTGGCAGTCCACAGACTATTGGTAATGAAGCCAGAAACTGTAACTAAGAACAATAAGTCAGTCAATAGTAGGATTGTTTTTCTATAAAACAAATGCATAAGGACTTGGAAATTAAACAGCACTGAAAGATACTGCTCTAAGCAGATAGCGTGTTCCTGCTTCACAACAGGCACAGAACCTGGGAGAGCCCTGACTTCAAAATCCAAATCCTGGTTGCCAAAGGATCTATGAGTTTGAAAATGTAAGTGAAAAAAATAGTGTCAGAAGATCCCTTGAAAGGCATACAATAAAAAGGAAGAGGCAGCCAGCTGTAAACCAGCAGAGGCAGAGAATGTGTGCTGGCAAATAGCATTGCACGGTTGTCTCATCCTTGTGTTCCTTTCTCTAGGCATCCCCTGAATGCCAATGCCAGGGATGGGGTACTGAAAAAGAAAGATTTCTGATCTGCACTGATAGAGCTGTTCTTACATTACCTGCTTTCACAGATGGGTCCCACCACAGCAGAGTCTTATTGCACAAGGAAATTGTATCACCAGTTGCAGACTCTGTCTTCTATGCTGGGTTCTGCTTTGCTTTTTTATTCAAACACTGGAGAAACAATCAATGTTTTCTGTTCGTGGATCAGTAGCACCTTTTTGACTTTGTAAATTTCAGAGTACTGAAAAGTGGAATAGAAGCATCATTTCTGGTAAAGAGATTTCAAATTCTTCTGCACGCAGTGGTCACCAAATTGGGAAAACTGGTTTCAGTTCCTCAGAGAAATTTACTTGACATTATAGTACATGAATGACCTCTGAGAAAAAAGTCTCATAGTGATAACAACTGACTTTCTCATCTGAGGTAACCTCTTTTGTCACTGAAGCTGTTCCTCCACATTAGCCAATATGTCAGAAAGTCACTCTCTCTAGACTATTTGCTGAGCTTTAGTCTAGACTTAGAATCAAAAGTCTCTAGTTTCTGTGCAGCTCTCATAAAAGTAATTTCCTAGAACAATAAATAACTAGACCAGGGTCTCAGATACTTTAAAAGCTACATTTATAGTAACAGTTCAACAAATACTGCACATTTATAATATAAATAACCCTATAAAATTTTAAATAGTGCATGGGTCAATCTCACACTCCTTTCACATTTGTTTCTTTGGAAACATAAAAGTGATGGAGTTCCAGCAGCACTTACGTTTGTGGGAACAAATTTTTGAGGTCATATATACTAACATATTAGTATTCATGAACACTAGGCTGTGTAGTCATATGTGACTACTCAGGTCAGAAGGGCCTCTGGTTCACACCCCTACTCCAACCTCACATTTGTTTGTACATCCCAACCCCACCCAGAACTGCAAGTCTTGTGTTACCCCAAGGTAAACATAACCACCCATTAAGAACATCAAAGATTTAGGAAATTTCAAAACAGCTTTTAGATTCAGGTCACTAAAGGACTCAGATGTATTAAGACTGGCTAAGACACTTAAGTCGAAAATGCAGATTCTAAAAATCCTCAGTAGGTGTATATGTGTTAAAAGTCTGTCTGTGCTCAGGCTTCTGACATAAAGCATCACAGGTGCCCAACTGCTGAATTAACAACTTGTCTCTGAAAAAACAGAGTGACTCTCCTCTGTTTTTCTGAAGTGCGGTTTCCAGCCTTCAAGAGACCAGAGTTTATTACAGAGTCCAAAACAGAAAAGAACAGCCCATCAAAGGAAGGACTTAAGCTTGCTGCTGCCTAACTGCCTTTTAATTGATGTTTCATTATTTTCTTCACCTGAAGTTCCTGAGTCTGTGAAATATGTGAAGATTCCCTCCATCTAGCTTGAGCTACAGGTTCTGCTTTAGGATGCTCTTGTATCACATACCATAGCCCTATGAAGACATTTCAAGAGCAAAGTGAATTAGGCATACACATGAACAGCAATGGGAGTAAGGATCAAAGTGCAGTTTTTGTAAGGTTTTCTAAATGTGCTGCAGACATTCTTGGCTGCCTGCAAACATCAGATAAGAGCCTATATGAGAATGGTGAAAAGAAGAATAATTGCCACATTTAGTGGGTTTGCACACCCAGATTAATAACTCGTGGCTAGGAGTTGATCTGTAAGTGAGCAATATTTAGTAGGTGTGAGAAAAAAATTCCAATCCTCTTGAACTGGAACATAGTTCAAATCCATGAAAAGAAATCAATGATTCAGTACCATCAGCTTAGAAATGAAACACAATGAAGAACTGAAGTTCAAAGAAATGTTCAGGCCATATTGAAGAGATCAGACAGACCCAGAAATAGGAAATAAAGCCTTGAAGGAACTTCATTGTAAACAGGTGAGCCACAGCTATTGTCTGACGTTCTGAAGATAGGACAGTAAAGAAGCAGACATTCTCTCCAAAGTGAGAATAAATGTATGTTTTTGCTCAGTTTGAAGTTGTACTTGGTTCCGTAAACAAATAGCATCAAACTCAAATAGATGCTAAAAGTACATATACAGTTGGATTTACCACATGCAACTTTTCTGAATATCCATAGCAAAATTACTGCTGGCAGGAAGAAAAATCATCATTAAACCCAAGAAAATTATTCAGATGTGTCACAATAATACATAGACTGTACAGTTCTTGTTAACCGCGTAGGGACATCTACTACTTAGATTTGCAAAAGACTTGTAAAATAAATAAGTAAGCATTATTATTCCTATTCAGCTGATGTATTAACTCAGGCACAGATGGGTTTGTCCAGCTCCTGTCATCAGTAATGCTGTCTCCTGATACCCATGGCTTATCACAGGCTCAATGAAACAAGCTTTATGTGGGAGCTCATTTGTAAATTACTAGCAGGAAAACACTTATTTGATGCTGGTTATTCAATGGTTAGCACAAACCATGAACAGTTCTGGGATGTGCAAGCTAATATTACCTTCCCTAATCTTATTTGGACTCAGCATTAGACACCTCAGCCAACAGCTATTGTTTTCTGTCAGAAGAGATTGATCAAGATGACAAACTGCAAATAAAGTTTACAGACCAAACCAAATAAAAGTTAACCAAATAAAGTTAAAGACCAAACCAAGCACTGTGGGGAGATTTTCCCTTTGATCTATTGAAATAGTCACTGGAAAGAAAAAGCACAATACTCCAAACTGATTGGGTTGCTTCAAATCTCCATAACAGTATGAGAAAGATATTGGCAGAACTTGTTTGCTCCTGTAAAACAGCATTCAAAGAGTGAAATCCTGACAATGTTTGTTTGCATTTGTCAGTGGAAATTTGATTTGCCAAAACTGCACTGCAGAAGAAGAGGCCTTATTAATTGAAAATTTAGGCTTGGGTTCATTTAATGATTTCTCCTGCTCTCCAGATGCCATTTTAAATCACCTTCATTCCTTATATATTTAAGTAATTTTTAGGAATATTTTACAATCCTATTCATTTAACTGGTTGGGGTAAGGAAAAGAGAAAGTTACACAGGGCAATGAAAATAAGTTTGCTAACTGATTTTCTGGAAATGTATTGGTTTCCACTCTGAAGTTGGCTGACTGAATGCAAGCTTGATCAAAACCAGACTGGAAGACAACTGGCAAGAAGGAGGAGAGGGGTGGATGAGCACTAAAGGGCACAGAGGTAGTAAGGTTACCCTTGTACAAGGTGCAGTCTGGATTAAAGGCAGTCTCACCTGGAAATACTCAGGAGGATAGGAGGAGATGTCTTCATACTAACAGGGACACTCCCCTCTGCATATGGACAAAAGTAGGTTCTCATAGTGCAGCACATTGGCATTCAACTTCAGACTTCTCACAGGGCTTGCAAATCATTTGCAGGACCTCATTAAAGAGAACTTTGTTAAGCACAGAATGCTAAGAAAGCATTGCCACTAGATGAGAGAACGATAGAGCTACAGCGAGCCATTAGAATCAGGTATCACTTTTTCCATGTGCAATGCAAGAGTTTCCAAGTCAGTGTCTGGAATTCAAACCCAAATATGTCTGAATGTCAGATGAGGGTTTTATCTGGAGGAAAAATACTCCCAAGAAGCAAGTTTTCAAACTAAGAAGAGGGCAGACATAAAAATCAGGAATGATTTACCTTCAGTCTCATGTCCATATTGGCTTGTTTGCCAGGATGGCAGAGCCTCCAGCATTTCAGTGTATCCAAGCTCTCCCCAACGATGAAAAAAATGCCATGAAAATATTGAACACACAAGATATTTTTAGCACCTGTGCCTGTTCTTTTGCAGCTTTCTGTGGTTGAATTCCATAAAGAACTGTTGGCCCTAATCATTGTAAGCCCCAAAGCCTGACAGCTGACTGGCATTGTTACAGTACCTCAGTGCTTGGAAGGTGATCAGCACAGCACAGAACACATGCTAGATTTCAACCTGCTAAAACAGCCTTTAAGGGTTTGAGAGAGTTTCCCAGAGAGGGACTCCAGCACGGAAAACTCTTGCACAGTGGCCTTAGGCAATTGTTCAGGAGATACTAGGGAGAAAGCACTGGATTCCCCAGTCTGCCTGTAAGTTTGCTGCAAGGCTTTTTAAGGAAACAATAAATACTGCAAATGTTCTGCTGATCCTTTCTCATCATTTCCCCTTTTCCACAATAAATTGGAAAGAGACTCTCCAAAATGAAAAGTGTTTTTTCCTCCTTTACAAACTTGCAGAAAGACTACATGGACAATGGAAACATCCAAAGTCATCAGAAGCCCTTGGTTGAATGAGCTGAAAAGTGATTCCCAAATTCCAACTGCAAAGTGAAACTGTAAAACACCTCAAGCTCCTGCTTTCTTGATGTTTGAGGTCTTGCAGATAAGAGTTAGGATAACAGCTTAGTTCAGTGGGGTAAATCTCCTTCATGTTCTCTGGTGTAGGAGGGAAATGGGGAGAGACTTCTCGTTGGAGCCAGTTACTGGTGCCAGACCAGCAGGGTTCATCCTCTGGCACCCATCCAGACTGTGTCAACCAATCAGTTCAAAACAGGAAAAAATTTATGCTATCTTCCAGAAGACAAAAGGCAGTTCTTAGGAATAGGGCACCTGAGGCACCACGAACAAACACAGTCCCATTAATGTTCCCCAGTCTCCAAGAGATAAATCATTCTTGGCTATAATCACACCTCCCTGCTTCAGGGATGTTAGATGCCAAAATCAGTAGTCTAGGGACTTCCTGGGTGTCTACAGTTGAGGAAAGAGGTCTTCCCAGAGGGCATAAAATAAGCTTCTGCTCTGCATCTTTCTCTGGAAGACCTTCCACTTTTCTCTGTTCACTGCGAAAGGATCATAGATGATGAGCTGATTGACTTCTTTTGAGCTTGGGCTTGCTTCTATTCTCCTGCTGCTCTGTGCAATGAAGACTGAAAGAAATTCCAACAGAGAGAATGAAATGAAATTAATATGCTGTTGCATAAACATTTCCACACACTTAACACCTTCTTCCTTCCCCACTCCTCAATTTCTCAAGGGAAAGCTATTTTTTTTTAAGGAAAGCATATAAATTTTATCTTCCATCAGAGTGTCCTGACTTAACACCTTCTTTTGCAGGCGTTAGGGTAGAAAATGCAGAGATTTCTCAAAATGTCACTTTTTCTGACTGAAGAGTTTTTGCTCACAGCTGAGCACAGCTGTTGCCTACAGAACTGCTGTTTGTGAGATTCTGTAAACAATTTCAGGTTGCCGTAAACTGTAGGGCTTATTATGTGATAAATCATTTTAAAACACGTAATGCATAGCTTTACTTAAATGCATAAATACAAGGGTTGGAATTAAAGCATAATTTTCAAACTTTATTCTGCATTTTTGCCTGCTTAACAGTTTTTTGCTTTGCTTTAGAGTTCATTTTGTTTAGAATAGAAAGTGCTCTATCCTGCTGTTTAGCCCCAAATTCATAGTTAACATCTCTTTCTCTCCAGATCACTTAAAAACTCCATCAGATTAGTTTAAAATTAAAAGACTTTAGAAAAACCCAAACCAATCACATCATCTGCCTTCCTAATTTCCAGGCACTTAATAAGCCTTTCTCTTGGACAGCTGGCAAATTTCCAAGCATATTCTATACTGGCTGTACTCTCAGGTGTCCGGGGTGTTGGCATTCAGAAAGACCCAGCAAGCACAGGCTGATGGGTAGGAATAGTGTGAGGCAAAGAAAAAGGGTTTCTAGGATGCCGTGGATTAAATGTTGGCTAGAAACACATTCTACATGTTTCATATGTCAAAGCATAAATCTGAGACTCTGAAAGCTGTTACATGCTTAGGACATCAGACTTTTTGTGATCAGTATCTCTTGATCTTGAAAAATAGAGTGTATAAAGGGAAAAACATATTTCAAAACCAAAGGGCTGCTGAGGGAATTTGATAACAAGCCTATCTGAAGCTTGATTTTTTTTCAAGTTTCCCTGCTTGGTGAGATGAATAAAGACTAATAACATTACTGTCACCTCTTGTTATGTCATTTAGGCATCAAAGAATGTTCTCTATGACAACCTAGAAACAGGCAAAGAGTGTAAATGATTATTTGGCATCCTTTTTGTGCACTGTGTGTCTCATTTCTGAAGATGAAACTGCTGGATGCTTCACCCAAATTCACTGGCTGACCTTCAGCAATCTGGTACAGAACATAACACGGGCAGAGCCTCGTAGAAGACCCTGGAAGGCAAGAACAGCTGCAATGTAAGTGAACTTCGTCACTAGATTTTAGAGGTTTCTATTAATCTCTTCATTACTCAGTGTATTTGAGAACTCAGCCTCTTTGATACTTATCAAGGCAGGTTGGTAGCAGCTTGTGTGTAGAGTTGAAAAGCAATCAGACACTTGCAGTGAAATGCTCAGACCCCCAGGGCATCGGTCTTAAAAAACCCTTACTATGAGAATGCTTTTTAGGGTGAGACTGGATAGGAAGAATGCAGCCCATTCTCTTCAATCTTGTAAGAGATGTCTACAAGGCATTCCCAAGATTTAGAAAGACAGCCTAAAATAATATGAAAGTAAGTAAAAATGTGTTCTTTTAAGAAAGTTAGCATCTTCTTTTTTTTAATCTTTCTTTTCAACAACTGTTACTTTCAAACTCTTGATAGTTTTACTATCATGGGCCTGACCAAATGTCCTTCCTTCTGGAGGTTTGGCACCCTGGGCTCAGGGCTAATTTTGATAACAGAGATGTTCAAACTTAAACCAGTGCTGTGAGGAACTGCAGTGGGAGCCTGCCTCTCCTTCACCTGGTACTTGTGAAATGGCTCAGGCTCTTGAGCTACAGTGGGTTCACCAGTGCCCACCCTTTTACTTCCCTGATTTTGGCCCTGATCCTTACCCACGGGCTTGACTTTCTGGCTTGACTTTCTGGCTTGACCTTGAAGCTGTCCCATCCCTATGGACTTCCTTGGCAATTTGGACTGTTAGCTGAGGCTGGTTGTCACTGCAGACCTACTCTGTTAGATGAGGGAAGATGAGCTGGAGCCAAGAGTCACACCAAGGCACTGACTGTACCCACACAGGTGCAGATCCAGAGCAGTGACGCAGAAGGAACAGAGCAGGTCCAGTGCTGGCAAGATTACAACTCAACTTCTATTTTTATTTCAAATATGACCATCATTGCCTTCTGGCTTCCTCTAGGGCTAATGAAATACAATATCTAATGGAAGATGCTGATCAAAACAAGGGACTTGTCTCAAGTAAAATCTCATCAATATCCAGCTCTGGTCCTTAGGTAAGGTCATTGTACAGACTTTTGACCTGCTGGACTCCTTTAACTATCATATGAGAACATGTCTTGTGCAGAGGCAAAAATAATGCTGATAATTTACAAAAGAGTCAGACATTGCATCATCTCCTACTGGGTCAGAACCAGCCATAATGATTCATGGTTACTATGAAGCCACAGAAATCCAGGAAGACCCATATATGAGTTATGGCAGCCAACTTGGTAGCAGGGCAGATTGCTTGGAAAATTTCATATTACTGCTTTCTCCTGCGTGAAGCCCCCAGATATTTAACATATCTGTCCTAAGCACATAAAACTTTCTATCAACTGAGATGTAGATGCTTCAGGTGCTATTTCTCTTGGTATGACTACCAGTTTCCAAGGTAGTTTGTTCCCCTGGAATTATAAGGCCATTTTTCTTGTGACATAGTGCATGCTGAAGTGCATGCTGAAGCTACTCTCTGCAGTTTATTCTCACAAAGAAAAAAAAAAGCTACCTTCACTCTGGTTATTTGACTTCACTTGGGACACTTGGAAAATACTGGAGCACTCTTTGTACACTCTCAGGACTGGGCCCAATAACAGATACTGGCATGAAGCAATTCCTCATTCTCCCAACACAAGACTTTGTACTGAATGGCCAAAATTACCCTCTGTCATTAAAAAAATATGATGGGAATGTTCTGTAGTACCCTATAGTGCTCCTTCTGAGCCTCAAAATAATATTGGAGAATATTTTTGAGCTGATCCTTAGAAGAACTTTATAAGAAGATAAATCATGAGGACAGCATTTCTCTACTCCATTTCTTTTTAAACTGAATGTTTCATGATCCACCCAGGGCAAAGAACTGCATTTCCATGCTAAATACAAACACTTTTTTGGCATTCTCTGGCTTCCATACATCTTTTGGCCTAGAGAGCATGTTTTTCTTTTGCAGAATTAAAAGAACAAACTAAAATGTCAACTTGATGCGCACACTGAAGGAGACTGTTACCTGTGTAATTTTGACATATCTGTGTCTGTGCTAAGTTAGCTCTAGTAGACCAAAATACAATTTTGCTATTGGTATATCACCATTTTCCTGTCTGCAGCATGTGCAGGACTGAGTCTCTTTCTAAAAAACAGGAGAAGTCAGAAAAGCTGTAACAGTCTTTGACCATCAATGTTATTTCATTATTAACTTGGCTCTGTCTGATCTTTACAGTCATGGTGTTGAGCTTGATTCTTTTGTCATCCCTCTTTATTTACTTCTCCAACAGTAGTTACTCATTGCCAGAAATTACATATGCTGGGCAGATGTAGAATCCAGATATTATTGTGGGTTTTATTTCTCTGGGACTGATATCTGATTTTACCTTTTGCTTCTCTCCTTTTTTGTTTGAAAGCTCTTTTAATACCCTTTTTTGTTGGTATTGTGACTTGGCAACAGCAGTTTCACATGCAGTGCCAGTTTCTGGGGGCAGCTGAAAACAATCTGAATGCTGTGTCTCAAGCCCATCTCTGAAAAAACAGCTGAACTCTCTGGTCAGACACTTCAGGAGCAGCCATTTTTGGACCTGCTCTTATTCAGATGACAATTAAGAGAAAATTTTGCTGCTAATTTTTTGGGAAGCAAGATGATCCCTGTACAGTCTTGTTTAAAAACTTGGGGAAAGAGTTTATTTCTGATTTAAATAAAATTCAGGGGAGCCTGCTTATGAAGGATGGGCATAAAAGAACTTAATCAAAAATCTTAGTAATTTCCAAATCTGTTCTTTCTTTTATGGGCTCTGAAACACATCAGTATGCTGTCACACAGCATTCATATATGTATTGCATGGCTATCATTACTATAAAACAAATTAACACCTCATATTACATTCTGGAGGGCATCTGAGACAATAAATCATCTTATTTGGATTTGTATGTGCTTGAAAACAGCTTACTTGCTGGTAACTAAGCAGTACTGATTACTTATTAATTGATAATACTTCCTCCCAAGTAACAAGTACTGGTACAGCAGGCTTATACTTTGGTATTATTTGTTCCATTCCTCCTCCTTTCTGAGTTCTGATGACATAGCTACAAGATGCATCCATGCTTTTCCAGATTAAGAGCAATTCTGCAATGATCCCTGAGTCCCAAAGATTCTGACAGAGCTATTTATACTTACGTTGTGCACATGCATGAGTATCTTGCAAAATTAATACTTTAAGCCACTACATTAATCTGTTGCTTCCTCTTATTCTTGCGTAAAAATACAAATCCTCTTAAATCTCTTATTAGAGCATAATTTTTAAAACACAGACATCTGGGACAGCTTCTATCATGATTGTAATGTGAAGTAATTCAGTGAGTGGAGTATTATGCAATTATCCTACACAGTTAATAGGTTTGCTCAGCGGGTACAACAACCTGTGCATTACTCTGTATTAACTTCACTGCTGCTGAGGGACTGCCGTAAATCATTCCTCTCTACCATTGTCTAAATGATAAACAATCTCCTTCTCATCTCCAAGATAATGTTCTGAAGCAAGAGTGAGAAGCTGCAATTCCTCATTACATTCCAGGTGTATCTGGAAAAAGTAATAACAAGGCACACCTGGAAAGAGGTTGTACAGAAAGGTGTGAGGAATGACTAGTTGTAGCTATTGCATTACCTAATCATTCTAATGCAATCTGATAAGAATGCATAAAGTATTTGACCAAGAATTCCTTGTTCATTCAAATTGTTGTTATAATTAATGACATATATATATAGTGCTGGCAAAACGATAAGAATGTAATTTTGAATTTTATAGATTTGTTTTAGCACAGTAAAGGGTGTAACCACAGGGAAGTCCTATTGAACTTGTCTTAAAATGAGTGAATCCAACACAAAGAGAGGTCAACTTGCACTCAAAAGTGATGCTAGTTTTCCTGATTCCCAGTGCAATCACTAAATATTGAAACAGATCCTCTCTGTGTGGGGATCAAATCAGAATAATGTGTGCCTAGAGGAGCACCTGGCTCTCTTCCAAACAAGGAATCCTGGAGAGATGGTGTGGTTAGAAATTTTCTGATTCCTAGCAGGACAACCATTTCTGGATGTTATACCTTTCAGTAGGTGTCAAATTTTGCCCTATTACAGTGGAAAATACCTTACCCCAAAATTAAACCCTAAAAATTTATTTTGGTTTATGTAAATTAGTTAAGACAGCTGATGTACAGCTTTGATTTGGGTTCTGGTAGCTCTCTCTAGTGAGACTGAGTCATCACCAGCAGAACCAAGAACAAGGCTATCAAACCTTTCTTTACAAAATTTTATTTTAATCAAAAAATTGTTTCATATTTTTTTCCATTTTCTCCTAATTTTCAGAGAACTAAACTTGGTTTTAATTTCTTTTCTTTTTGCCTTTATTCCCACTTTTTGCTCATATAAGAAATTATCTTCCTTCTATTCCTTTATTTTTGGATACTCTTCTTTGTGCCAGGAATTTTTCAGCAGTTCCTTACCTTTTTAAAAATATCTGAGTGCAGATCTGATAACTGCTTCAGAATTGGAGCAATTTTGAAGAACAGCAAAGAAGAAAAGTAGTCAGGGGGAAAAAAAAGCAACCCAAAGTAAACCTTGAACCTTGTTCTTTTTTTAAACACTCAAAGGAAAAAAGTACTAATGGGAAAAAAATAACAATTTGAATAGTCTCTTCTGAAAGGTCACAAACATGTGGGTGGAAAAAAAATCTCTACTTTTAAGCCTTCAAACTCAAAGAAACTTCAGAATGACAATACATTTAACAAAATTATTTTTCCATTACTTGAACTGGGTCAGGACTAAATGTTCAATTCTGGACAAAACTCATGTCAACCACTGGAGCAGTGTTTAATGGTTAGAGAACTTGTATGAGTCATACTATGATTTATACCTCATTATCTGTAGAGAAGTTAATAGGATGGTGGGGCCACCATCAGGAAACTGATGCAGTATCTTATGTATCAGGATTTTAGCATTTGGGTGATATGTTAAAATACTCTTACTTTGAATCACAGAGGTACAGCAGTTAGCTGGATAGTCCCTATAAAATAAAAAACCCTGACCAAACAAACACAAAGAAAAATTAATATTGTTTGTCAGTCCCAAAATGTGGGGGGTTTTTGGTTTTTTTTCTGGGGCGGGTTTTGTTGTTTTGTTTTGTTTGTTTGTTTTGGGGTTTTTTTTAATGAGTACAGGTTCATGCAAGATGGGCAATTGTTAAACCTGGGATTTAGATTTTTTCAAATTTTGCAGTGTTTGAAATTCAGGACCAGATCTGAATTGCACAGCTCAAGCCTAATAAAACAAACACAGGTGAAGTCCATGAAACTTACAGGAATCAGTGGAAGTTTTATTATGTGCTTGAGAGGAGAAAGGATTTCACTCCAAGATGCATTTGGAATCAGAGAGCTTTATTATATTAAAGTTATGCAAAAATATAACTGGGCATGACTGTGAATTTGTTCACAGTCAGAGAAATGGATGAAGCATGAAAAGTCCTATTAACTTTGTCATTAAAATCCAAAGAATATGTGTGCAGACTACAGATGTAACACCCAGGCTTTTCTAGATGAATGAACACCAGGATTATCAAGCTTAATTTCAGGAAGCTACAAGTAGATGCAATGGCAGGAATGCCTCTAATATTGCATTTTCATTGCCAAAATGATTTTGGAGTTCTGTCATTTCAGAAGGGTCACCAGGTAGTAGCATTCCATAAAGATGGAACAAATAGGACAAACTCAAACCCCATATAAATAAATTATAATAATACATTAGCAGTTATCTATCATTATTTCTGTTAGAAATCCACAGTAAAATCATTATTACAGTGTATAATACAAAAAAAATCCATGGAAAAATGTGAATAAAACAGACTGGAAATCAAAGCAAGCTGAGTCTGGCTTTTGGTGCAAATAACTTTTTCTGAAATCTTCTTTCTGTCTTGTAAATAATAACCCTATTTCTATCACTTGCAGGATTTGGATTCCTGTCGATACAGAGCTATAACAGCAAGCCATGTGTGACTCCAATAAGACATGATAATATTCTGTCAGATCATCGGTTGGACCTTTACACTGGAAATACCTGGCTCTGTCACTATGTGAGAAGTCATGCCAAGGCATGAAAATAATGGGAGTCTTTTAAAGAGAACAGTTGTTTAAAATACCCTATCCTGCTTTATAGGCCAACAGGCCAACCATCTAAAAATAATTATAATACTTTGGAGCTATTTGAAGACAGATAAGCTGAAAGCATGTTTATTTTTTAAATGGTATACTATATAAAAACCATTACATGGATCAATGACTTTGACAAATTCCTGTTTATTTTGAGTAATGCCTTCTGCAAATTGCTTTGTAAATGCTAATCGATGTGGTATTTTGAAATCAGTCAAAGCCAGTGAACCTGGCAGACAACTTCAAACTGTCTGAGTGTCCATTTAAAAACATTTTGTGACAAGACATCTTGTGCCAGAGCAGTTTTTGGGAATACAGTGATTCATCCCATGCACCTAGCTCAGCATAACAGCTAACAACCCATAGTACCAGTGCAGAACTGCAGCTGTTGTGAGCAGCATGTGACAGAACCTTGGCTCTGACAGAGTGGAGCTGTGTCACTGGCCCCATCCCGGCTCTACCCCATTAATCGATTCTGGTTTGCATAGGAAAAGGTGTCAGAGACTGAAATATTGAAGGTTAATGACACAATTTGCCATTTGCAAAAGCAGCGGGTGCTTTCCTGAGGCTTTGCAGCCTCAAACCGAAGGAGAGGGCGGAGAGTTTTTGGGTGGGTGATAGAAAAATCTCTGATCTCCATAAGAACAGCCCAGGTGCAGAGGGGATGCGCACCCTCCACCAGAGGCTGACCACGACAAACTGACTTTGTTTACCAAAAAGTTGAGTTTTGAGCCAGTGAAAGGGAAAGGCAGATCCTTTGAAGTGGAACAATACTCTTTAGCATGCCAGTGCCCTCTGTCCTGATAAGGCTCAGGAATAAAACTTCCTCCTGGGGGAGGTATAGGGACATTCACTCGTAGATCTGAAGGTGCCCCCTTCTGATGGGGCATGACTGGCTCAACTACGCTGGCGTGAGAGAGAGTATCACAAACCATCAAAGACCCCCAAAAGTGTCCCCAGACTCATTTCTGGCCCTTCCATCTGAGGACTGTGCATGATCCACAGTGTTGCATAAGACAGTGCTAAACTCCCCCTCCAGGTGAGCTCCCTGAGTGTTCCCACCTGAACCTGAGCATTTATTAAGCCACTGAACTTTGTGTTTCATGGGCTTTCCCTGGCTCCCCAATGGATCAAGCCTGCAACCATAAATTCAACAATCAGACATGGAAATAGCAGAAATCAAGCCTTGCCACTGGATCCATGTGTGGTGATATCCTTCCTTTCCACTATCTACTCTTATTCTTTCTTTCTCTTTCTGGCTTTTCCTTATATATTTTCTTAAGTTATATTCTTATACTTTAAATAGTTGTATTTCTGTTGATAATACCCAAAAGTGCTACATACCTCCTTTGCATTGCAACCAAATTCTAAAATGAATCTGCCATATGCAAATATAAATATAAATATAAATCAATATAAATATATCAATATAAATATTTGTATATAAATATACAAATATATAAAAATATATAAATACTATAATATAAAATTTATATAAATATAATTATAAATCTCTGTCTATATATAAAACACTGGTCACTCTGTGTAGTTTCACTCTACTCTGTCCCAAGGGATTTACAAGAATTACAATTACCCACTGTGGGGGTGGGTCATAACAGAGAAGCACAGTCGTCACCTGGGGAGACCCTACCTGAAGGCAATGCTAAATGTGCTGGGAGAATCAGATAGTGCAGAATTTTCTTTTCTTCCTACCATCAAAGAAACACTGGCTGCATGACACAGCTCTGAAACCTCTGATCTTTCACACTCATGGAAATGAATTCCTTTTTGGTTGTGGTTTCTTACATTGAAATAAAACAAGTAGGAAGTGGAGAAATAAGTATTCCTTTGTGTACTAAAAATATGGTGGGCTAAATCCAGGTTTCCTGGTACAGTAAAGCATGAAATAAATAAGAATTCACACAAGCAACTTTAGCAGGATCTGGCACTCAGTCTTCTGTGCATGTAAAACCAAATTCGTATGTGAGGGATGTGGTTCAGCAAAACATGTTCTGTAACTACCCTATGCACATGTCTGCCTTTGACAAAGATGGGATGTATTCCCTGAAATTAGAGCATATAATAGAAATTTTCCTCTTTGAAAGGTGGTTCTTTTTCACTTCCATGTAGTCTCACTGAAATGTGACATGAAGATTGCACATGAGCAAATTATAGAGTATTTTGACTACACCACCACAAGGAAGAATATTTTGTGATTGAGAGAGAAAAGATTAACTCTCACAGTCAAAACACAGTAATTTAAAACAGCTACAATTGTAAGAGTATGTTAAAATTTTGTGGTTTTTTTCCACTTGACATATCTCCTTGCTGATTTTCTAGACAAAAAAGCAGCTAAGGATATTTACAAGAATGATTACTCAACGTCATTACTCAATTATAGATTTTCAGCTGAGAGCTAATGCAAAATTTGTTTCCCAAGAACAAGAAGGTACTCCTGCAAAAGGTCTTTGTGTCACACTTTGATCCATACAGGTGTGTAAAGTCTTAGGGTAAAGGACAGGATACATCTCTCACACTGACAAGTCTGAAACAGCAGTAGTGTACAATCTATTCTTCAGGTTTCAAGCTGACAGATGTATCTTGTAGCATACATCACACCAATCCTGAGTACTATGAGTAGCAATAGAGGAGCAAGTGTGAGCATCTAAAATGATGCTATTATTCAGAAATGAACTACAGGCCTTGGTGATGTTGGTATAGGTAATTTTTTTAACAGAAGAAGTCATATTCTGAAGGGTTAAATAACTGCAGTTTTTAAGGGATTGACATTTAAAATTACTTAGGGTCTCAAGTGTAAATGAGTGGGAATTAGTCTTCCAGGTGGTTTGTGCAATGTGAGTCATTTATGTTAGAGAGGTTTAGTACCATTTTAGTTTTTAAGACAAAAACTGCTGTACCAGATGTGTTTAGGCCAGGATTTGCCAGCCTTGAAAAGTGATGACAGAGTGGTGATAACAGAATCCAGTGAGTCGCAGGAGAAAGACAGAGAATGAGTAGAAAGTCTTTACTTATGTTTCATTGTAATACAAAAAATAGGAGGGATTAACTTATCAGCAGGTCAAAAAGGAAGTAAGTTTTAACAGTGAAATTAAACTGGAATTCATTGTGACAGGATAATTGTGAACATCAAAGTAAAATTTGATTTAGAAAGGAATTAGAAAAATTCAAGGGGAAAATCCATTGCATACAATGATATAGCTTCAAACAAGAAATATTTTGTTAATGAAATGGTATTTGCACATAGTCTTTTAACAAAGAAAATACATTTTCTATTCGTGACTAGATTATAGTTGTTCCTAAAATTGTTTCACACCAGATACTGGTATTTTTTTATCATACATTTATAAAGATAACTATTTTCAACATCTAATAGAAAATATTTCTTAAAATTGCCTTTTGGGAACAGCTTTTTCCCTTTCTTCTTTGTTTTAATTTTTTGCTACTGAATGTAAAGGGAAAGATATTTCTGCACCCTGATTTTTTTCCTTTTTATTCCCTGCTTTCTTAGTTTTTCTTTGGTTTAAATTTTTTAAGGGTGTCTTTCTGGCAATTTTTTTTTTTTTCCCTAAAAAATTCCAGCTGGGTAAGAGTTACCACAACCAAGGAAACAGGGGTGGGTTGGTTCTTTTTTTAGAACTGATGTCAGGAGAAAACCCTAGAGGACCATTCCTAACTTCAGTTGGAAGAGAGGTGCCCAAATCATAACTCAGACAGTTGTTGACAGAAGAGAGGAGAGACAGACACTGTCAAAAAAGAATGCCCAGAGAAGATGATAAAAGCTTGTAGCTTGTCGAGGTCCTGATCTCAGCCTCTCAGCCTTTAAACCTTTCACACTGAAGCTCTCATTAGTAAACAGATTGCTCAGAAGAGGCAGAGGAGGAACAGGGCTGTGGGAGCCAGAAACACCATGATTAATGATGTTCTGCAGACATGCAAAAGCAAAAGCACTCTGTGTTCACGGCATCAAACTCAGCTACAGTCTAACAGTGATTCCTTAATTGTTCTCTTGGCATGCAGCACATGGCTCTTCTGAAAATCATTTTGTATTAAAATTCCTGGTAAACCTTTTATCCAGACCAGAGTGAACTAAGCAGTGAAGCTTGTGTTGAGGAAAGAAAGAAAGAAATAGTCTTGAACAAAATGGTTGGAGAAGTGGTGGAGGAGAAAACTCTCTCTGTAACAAAGAGCAAATACCATGATGTAGCCAACTGCACCATGTGAATCACTTGAGTAGAGAAGGGAAAGAAAAGTGAACTTCACACAGTTCTGTCTAAGAAGGCCATCTTCCTGCCAGGGAGAATCTGCCTCTGGCAAGGGTAAAGCTGTCTCCTGAGGCAGGTGTGAAGGGTAAGGCTGGAAGAGTCAGCGCAGGACCTGAGGTGCTCTCCCGATGCCCAGCCAGTAGACCTGCTCCTCTGATCCCAAACCACAACAACCCCGCTGCACTGCTAGGCAGAAGGAAGGTCTGCTTTGTTGCCACATGGTTGGTGGAAAGAATATAAAAGGTTTAGCTTTATATTTGCACTTAGCCCAAAACATAAACATTAAAAAAAAATACCACAATTTTGCTGTTCTTTTCAGCAGTCACTTGCCACCAAGTCTGCTGACAAGTGGTGTTCATGGCAGAAAAGGGACTTTGCTATTTACTGGTCATGATCTCTGCTAACATGGCTATTTCACTGCAGCTTTATGATATCTGGGTGGCTCCTTTTGGAAGAATAAACTGACAGCCTTATCACACAGATTTCAAATCAGGCTTTTACCTTCGAGTTTTCAAGTGAAACTTTTACTTTTCACTAGCCTAGCTCTTGGAGGCTAATTGTAAGCTAAAATTACAACTTACAAATCAATATTTGCTGAACAAAGTTAAATACCAACCAGTCCTGCTACAGCCATCAGCTTTCTATCCAGCACTCCTTAATGAAAATAAAATCCAGTGGCTACATCTAACTTATCAAATGATACATGGGAGTTGCAATCAGAGGCTCTCTCTGGGTAACACTTGGAAGCACACAAAGCATTTAGCTGAGATGTATCATCAGATGTATCATTTACCATACACACACACACACACACACACACACACAGAGATTAAAAAACATTTGTTAAAAATAAGACTATAAATAGGAAGATATATTCTGGAGACTGTGGAAAGCCTAATAGGCAAGCAGATTTTATTCTTATCAGCTGGGAAAACAATTGCAAAATAATAATCTTGTTTTGACTGGCTTGCATTTTGCTCTCTTTCTTTTAATTTTTAAGATGATCCAATTCTGTGCAACATTTTTCATTTGTTTCATGTTCTACTTTTTCCCCAGAAATTCTTTCACTACCAGCTACCTTTATGTCACTTTTAATTTCAAAGTTGACATTTTAAACCTGTTCTGTGGCACTGATACAGTTTGTGGCATGTTGACTTGTTTCTTCTGGTTTCTTGTACTCTATCAGACAAATTTTACAGTCCAAACAGAAAATATGAAACTAAGTGGACCTCTGTACAGCATACTGGAAGAAATACATTGCTATAAATTTTACCATGACAATATATATACTCTAATATTAAGGCTATATTTTAAACTGATATTTGTTTACCATCAAGACCAAAGGTAAATGTAAAAAAGTCAGTGGATGTTTGTTGTATGTAATTTGAAGCTCTGGAGAATCTTTCTTAGATTATGCACAATGCAATAACAAAATAAAAAATACAGCCACTCAAATCAATAAGGGCCTATTTGAAAAGATGGGTCCTACTCCCTTGGCAAATACTGCCATCAGCAAAAGCCAAAGCAGGTCCCAGAGTACCTGAATGTGCTGCAGTGTTCACAGCACCAGGTGTCTATCCACATCCATATCAGAATAATGACCCTGAGTGTAGGGAAAACTCCAGCAACATTGGTTGAATTGCATTTTACCTCAAATCCAGTGGGCAAAGATATGCATTTAAGCTCACCAGTGGCTGCACACTGATATCAGTGAGAGAGGCCTGGGCCATGCAAACTGAAGGTGAGCTCCAAACACGGCTGTGGGACTGCTTTACACTGATGGCATTTTGCTGAGGTCACTGATGGTATACTGGTACCAGCGTAAGAAATTTGAGAATCACCTTTGCTTTAGACAAGAAACTCAGATCATGAGTTTACAAGTTAAAAGAAGGGGGGAAAAAGGACTAGAGACACAGTCTGGCCTTGCCATGCTGGGAATGGATTAAAATCTCACTTACAGTGTGAGTGTTCCACATTCTGACACAAGCTATTTGTGGCAAAATACCCTTTTCATTTTTTTACCAACCCTCGAAGCATACTAAGACTGAAATCATTTGGCTATGCATCTGAACATCACACAGATCTGTAAAATTTCCAGCCTGTTTTGACTGTTATCTAATTCCTGTGTGTTAGGGTGAAAACAGATCTTCAAGCCATGTTTCAGTACTTGAGTGATTCCCAGTCCAAGCAGCAAATTGGTCTTTGACTGGCAAACTTTCTGCTCTATAAGGTCAAAGTTTGAGGACAGAGAGGGCAGGATTGATTTTCTGCTGTTTTTCATACTGAATGGGAAATGACCCCTAGGGATTTTTAGCTGGCCCTTTTAAGTCTTGAGACTTAAAGACAGGTGGAGAATGGCAAGGAGTAAACGCCTTGATGGCTGAAGCAAAGACAGACACATCAAAATAAACATTGGGAATCTGGCAGCCATGCATTGAATTCTGGGAGGAATGCCTGAATTGAGATGAGGTTTTTGCCATACAGGTATAGCAGAGGTTAACTCTGGACAGCTGTCTATGGTGTGTGGTAAGCTGTGCACACAGCAAACTTCAGATTAAAACAAACAAAACACAAGTTTGCAGTCATTGGGAGGGTGAAATTTTGGGCAATATTCAATACAAATCATATACTAATTGGAAGCAATCATTGACTGCTTGGGGTGAGCAAAATTTCTTGATGATATCATATGCAGTCTGCTGGCATAGTCCTGGTACCTTACGAGACCAATGGAACTGACAAAACTCCAGCTCCCTCCTTATAAAAGCAGCACTAAAGGCAGTTCTGGCAACCAATACCTCCCTGTCCTGCCAAGTTCTTCTGACTCCTTTTCATATTCATGATGCTCAGATGACTTTCCTGAGCTCTTTGGAATATACAGGGTAGGAAGAGATGCTGAAAAGACAATCTGTTGAGTACAAGCAAAATAATATCTGTATCAACATGAAGAAATTATTTGGTTTATGTCATTAATTTTTGTGTTTTGAAAACAGTATCACTCTAAAGTATTGTTTCATGTTATTAGAATATGTATTTATTTGCAAGAAATCTCATCTACCTGTGCCTTGAGGACTGTGTTCAAACATACAACTGATCATCCTTCTTTCTTAAAATGCTTTGAGTGATTCCTAGGTCACAGTCGAGTTGTTTCATTCATTTATGCATGAAACAACAATGACTTTGATCACAACTAATTAGGTCTGATTGAACATACTGGGCAGTATCCAAGAACTATACAATGAGGAATTGCTTCTACATTATTTATATATGCTTTCTGCTAAATTGCTAAATTTACATCACTGATATAAAGTTTCCCTTGGGGGACATCCTTCTGCCATTTTCTGCCTGAGCCACAGTGTATTACTATGGCCGGGTGATAGCAGAAGTTGTTGTGAGGTACAGAAATTTACTTCAGGCATTTCATAGCAGTGGAGTTCCTTTCTGAAAAGAAAAACATCTTGCATGTATCTTTACAGTGTGAATCATGTATGTACACCCATCCTGTGATCATACAGAAGAATTCTCCAGATCATAGCATTGTTATAAACACCTTATTGAATCTGAAACACATTTTCTTTGTAGAGTATTTAAAAAATTGATTTCTACCTATACTATAAAACTTAGTGAAGGAATTCTAGTACATAATGGTTGCATAAAAAGTTCCTTACTTAAAAGGACCATGCAGGTCTTGGATTTCTTCCACTCTGATTTTCAAGCAATCTTTGATAACCCACTTAAAAATAAGAATGTATTAGATCACACTTTTTATTTTCAGCGCTGCAGAGTACTGTTATTTTTGGGTATCCACTGTAAGGTAAACACAGTAGGATGCAAGAATTCAGGAAATTTATGGAATTTAGGTGCAATTCTTTAATAGAGCTTCTGGATGAATCAAGCACTGGAGGTGCCTCTGCTGGATTCCCCACATGCAGATAGTAGTGGTTTAACATGTGATATTCGATGACAATCTTGGCGATGTGATTACCATGAAAGGATAGGGATTAGTATTCCTTCAAGTTTGATAAGAATGGGGAAAACATGAGCTACCTGCTAGTAGCCTAACCTCAGTCTCCAGGAAGTTTAGGGAGCAAATACTCCAGGAAAATGCATCCAGGAATATGAAAACCTAGCACACAGCATCCCACAGTATCTTTCTATGGAGTCAGTGAGATATAGGAGTAGAGAAACTGGCTACTGGGTTGTGAAAAATGAAATTTTGTGATCGATGGTACAAAATTCAACTGATGTTCACTCACTGGCTGTGCCTCACTGAGATCAATACCAGGATCAATATGGTTAATGTCTGTGAATGACCTGAGCAAAGAGACATCATATACCCCCAGCAAGTCTGCAGTTAACAGCACACTGGTGGCTGGACAGTGAGGTGGGGGAAAACACTCCATGCACAGGTGGGTAGAGCAGCCATTTGGAAAATATCAGAAATATTGCATCAGAAAATGGCAGAAATATCAAGAATCTGTAAGGAGAAAAGTGCACAGTCCTGGGGCTCTGCAATGCAGGTGCTGTGGACTGCTGGGGCTGTGGAGCACTGGCTGAGGAGAAGCTCTGCAGGACAGGACTTTTTGAGTCCTAGAAGCAGACAGTGGAAGAGGCATGAACATGCGGATGGAAGAGCATCCCATACTCGGCAGTATTAATGCACCATGGCCAGGCCAAGGGAAGGGCCCTCTGCTTGGCACTTGTGTGATCAAGCCTGGAGAACTGTCTGGCTCTGGGTCCCATGGTAGCAAGGGAAAAGGAAAAAAACTGTGTGAGTTTCACAAAGATACACCAGGATGATTAAGATGAGATACAGAGACAAGGGACCCATCTTTTTCTCTGGCTTGATGAGAAGAAGGCTACAGAAGGATCTAATTCCAGTCTTCAGCTACAGAGAAGGCAGCTCCATGCTCTTTTGGAGGTGCACAGGGAGAGGCTGAGAAGTTATAAATGAGTCACAGGAAAAATAAGCACACAGGAATGAAACTGTATCTGCTATTTCTAAACCACTAGTGACACCTAGTTTCCAAGAAAAATACCAGTAGCTACATTAACACTGCAGCTTGGAAAAATGCATCTGATTGCACTTACAACACTCTAGGGCTTGGCAATTCCAAAGCTCTGCATGGCATTACCCCAAACAAATAGATTTTGACAATAAAAATATGTGTATTAAATCTGTGCTTCAATAAGGGACACAGAATTTGTAGGTATGGCCTCTCAGTGAAAGGCAGTGATGTTATAACACAACAGACATTTTGTCATGTCTGTGTCTGTGCTGTCTGGCTATATCATTGGCTTTTCACTGAGGACTGATTCCTTAATTGCCAACACACTGTAAATATTGATGTGCACTCAGAAAAGCTCTGGGATGATACCACCTGGCACCTCAGGTGGTAATCTTGAACTTGTGGAAGCAGCTTGCTCACATGTAAATCCCACGCTCACAGGCAGTAGAAATGCAGTTGACTCAGGTCTGGTGAGACCTGCCCTGCTTACAGTACTCTGAGGACACTGGAGTACTGGAAAGGCCATGAGCCTCCTTTCCCTCACACTGTGCCCAGTTCAAGTTAAAACAAAAGCAAAGCAAATGGCCACTCTGAGTGTTGGAAGACTGCACAGGAAAAGATCAGATTCTCCTTTCTGGGACAACAGCAAACATCTCACAAACATGTTCATTTGAAAATTATGCTTTTTGGAAACACAAAGTTGTAGGTATGTGACACAGCTCACGGTTGTGGGTATGTGACAGCTGGAAGAGGGGAAACATCAGACAATGACTGTGGGCAGCCACATTTTCCCAGCAATGCTGCAGTACTCTCAGCTACAGCATCCTTATCCACCTTCCAAACTTTCCTGTCCCCTGCTCCCCACTTGCCAAGAGAAATAAGAATCCCACTTTCATAGAAATGAGGGGCTTTCACTCTAATTAGGCAGCAGTGCCAGATGTGACAGGTTAGGAGAGTCACTTGAGAAAAAAAGCATATGGTGGACCTTGGACCACTACCAGACAATGACAGCGTGTCTGGTCACCACTTTATAAACTGCAGATGTCTGAAGAAACATGGACTTTCCATTGCATTTACAGCTGACTCTTGCACGCAGCTGCTTATCCGTCACCAGCTCTGACTTGGTTTTGAGTCAGATATGGCAAGACAATGGCACAAAGACCAAGTACCATGTCATTAACAATGACTGGAAAAATTACTGTGCTTGAGTCATGTTCCTGAAGGTGTTGCAAGAGCAAACTAAGAGCTCCTCCTGCCTGCATAATATTTCTTTCTACATAAACTCACTTCATTTATTGTTCTTTCCTCAAAATCTGGGCTCAAAAATACAGTTTTAGGGTGAACAAATAAACCTCCACTGGAAACAGCCACTAGCAGCCTGGCAATGGTCAGGTGTCTTTTCAGTTTAAGGAAGAGAAAAGAGCAAGTATGCATGAAAAAATACATGGCTTTTATATATGGATCCCTGTGCATTTGAGAAAACTATGCCTGTTTAATTAATTAATTAATTAAGCGATTAATTAAGTAATTAATTAAGTAATTTAACATAACTGATGGCTAGCATGTAGGAGATATGGCTGATAGCTGTGTAGTAATAATTCTAATGACAGACCCTTCCATCCTGCTCTGCCTGCTCCCTAAGCAGTAGTGAGGGTAAGCAGTTTGAGGGTAAGCACATTCCAGAAGCCAGCCAGCAAACTCTGCACTGAAGGGTCACACTGACATTCAAGTTAACCTGTAGTTAACTGGCATGATAGGACAGTAACACTGTGCAGCTGCACAGCCTATTGCACTATGTGGATCCAACTCATGGAAGCCCATCAGGCTTGAACTTGAACTTGTACAAGTACAAACCAAGCTATACAAATGTGTCACAAATGTGAATAGTGTAGTAGACAGACATAATCTGGAGCATTACTCCACCATCCTCCTGCTCAAAGCAGGTACCACCACGTGATCAGACCACAGTGGTAAGAATTTTATCCAGTCTAGTCTTGAAAATAGTAATGGATGCAAAACTTTTCTAGGCAACCTGTTCTATTGTCTGATTATCCCTGTGGTGAAAGAACCTTTTTCTTCTGTCTAGTTGGAACATCCATTTCAGTTTCTTACCATTGTTTGCCAGCCTTTCACCATGCATGTCCATGAATCACTCAATTTTCTCAGCTTACCTCCTTGTAGGTACTAGAAGGCTGCCATTAGGTTGTATGAAAGGCGACACTTTTCTAGATTAAAACTAGCCCAATTTGCACTGTCTCCTCATCTGGTTTCTGTGTTCCAACCATCTGACCATCTTGGTGGCCTTCAGTTGAACTTACTAAAACTTATAAATATTTTTCCAATACTAGGGGAGGCCAAAACTGAATGCACTATTCCAGATGTGGTTGAATGAGTGTGGAATAAAGGTGAATAAGTGCTTTCCTCATCCCTCTGGCTGTGCTTGTGGTAGTTCAGCTCAGTATGGTGGTAGCAACCACCTCCACTACCATGAGCTGAATACACAGTAACAAAAAAACAGTGTCTGCTTCCTACAGTTTAATGGCTTCTGGAACATCAGGCCCTCTACTGGATCACAATGGTTAATCAGACCATCTTCTATGATTACAAGTCAAATTTAAATTTGCATTTTTTGTAATTTCAAGTTGGTTCTTCACATAGTATGTAAATATATTGTAGTGTTTTCCTTGAGAGAGAACGTTATTTGTTGTCAAGAATGTGCTTTTTTACTTTTATGCTGTGGCTAAGAGCTATATCCAATCTAGGGCACATACTAATGATTCAGATGTTTAAAATTACTCAGTCTAATGTTTTGTGCCTTTCTGCACACCTGAGTTAATACATACCCTGGAATGCTTTCCTGCTTGGTTACAGCCCTTTCTACTACAAAAACCTGGGACTTGATTGCATCCATATATTAATCACAGTGGATGTTTACATAGTATGACTTCACTTAATGATGAAGAAGCTGGATGTACATAACTGTCTGGCTGAATGCCTGACTAAGGGAAAAAGGAAGGCTTTCCACAAACATTTTTACATTTCCACAGCGGGCCAAAGAAATCACAGAAATGCTGGACTTTTTTTTTAGATTGTTCAGTGTATCTTTCCCCCCAATATATGGGAATGCTTTGCTGGATCATATATACATATTTCAGAGAGTGGTTTTTGTTAATCTCCTAAGTAGCAAATAACTTCTGTCTTTAATGAATTACATTAAAAGGTGAAGTGCTTAGTGGCAGGAACTCATGTAAAAGCACGATTAATCACCCTGAGGTTTTAGGCTCCAGTAGGCAGCTTCTTTAAGTAACTTCAGAGGGCTTTCTTTTGTTCTCCTGCAGGACTTCTCAATGCTTGGCTTTGGGTGGTTCTGTTGGTGGTTGTTTTTTTGTTTTTGTTTTTGTTTTTGGTTTTGTTTTGTTTTTGTTTTTTGTTTTTTGTTTTTGTTTTTGTTTTTGTTTTTGTTTTTGTTTTTGTTTTTGTTTTTGTTTGTTTGTTTGTTTTTTGGGTTTTTTGTGTGTGGGGGTTTTTTTGTTGTTTTTTGTTTGTTTGTTTTCTGTGGATTTGTTTTTTGTGGGGTTTTTTGTTTGTTTGTTTGTTTTGTGGGGTTTTTTTAAATAAATGGATGTATTTATAACTTCTATCAGGGATATGTCCTCTTGTTATTCAGGTAAAAAAATGGGGCTTAGTGTTTTTGAATAAATTACCCAGATGAATTACCATCACTCAGTCAAGAATTACTTTACAGCTATACTTCATGGTCTTGTTTCTGCATATCTCCATTTTTCATGTTCTTATTGGGGTAAGAAGTAGGATCATTTACACAGAATTGGGCTGTGAGATGCACAAACATATCGTGAAAGATGGAAAAATATTTTTAAGTATGAAACTTCAGAAATGGTTACATTTGATGGACCAGACACTTGTAAGATTAAAAAAGAACTTCTCTGCCAGTGTTGTACTTTTGAGATCCAGGTAGTGGTTGGTGTGCTGACTAATACAAATTCTCAGACAGGAAATATATGTAGAGTAATCTCCTTTTTCCTTTAATATTATTGCATCTCCTGGGTGAGACTATTTGAGAAAGACATACAAAACAAAGTCTAAAATGAGAAAAGGCCAGACTCATACAGAGAAAGATCTGATCTGTTCTGGTGCAAGAGCTGGTTCTAACTCAAATCCCTCATAGCTTGTGAGCAATGTTTAGCAAACCAGTATATACACGGATTGTTTTACTGCTCTATGTAGTAGTGTAAAATAAGGGTTCCTAGAAAACTCCAGTGAAGCATGCAATATTACTAAGAATAAGAAACAAAAAAACTGCAACCTGCACATAAAGTAAGTGTTGTACAGCTGCTTGGTGACTCTAATTAACATCTTTGAGCTACCTAGAGTGTCCCAGTGCCATGTTCTACAAAAACATCAAACAAGTAATTTATTGACAGTTATTGTCATACACTTGCATGTGGCTCCTTTCTCCCGGAGTGGGAGAACATAGTGGACTACCCAGACAGAAGGGAAGCAGTACAGAACTTTGTTCTTAGGAATTCAGGGGGAAGATGCTATTACAGTTTGAACACAGGAATGGGCGGAAGAAAATTCTGTTGACAGCTCCACCCCTGTGGGTGTGTGTGAAATTTTAAAAGCAGGTGAATAATGTATGACTTGTATCTGAATGAAAGCTGAGGTTTTCCAAGCTCTGCAACAAATGAACCCTCCATTGTCCATGCTTCCTCTCTGAGAGTCACTTTGCTTTGAGGAAGTCTAGTGGCAAATTTCTATTCACTGACTGGATAAAGCATAGCTTTTAAATTAGATTACTGATGAAAACACTTATTATTACAAATTTAAAATGTGTTATAAAAATTTATGGGAAAAGTGAAATCTCTATTTTGCAGTGTAGTTTATTATACAGTATATAACACAGAAGATAAATCTCTTGGTATTCAAATATATTTATTTACAAAAAAAAAAAAACAATCTCAGAGGATTTATTCTTTGTTTTGTAAAATGTTCTGATAATCTGGGATGGAAGATGCAGAGGAAGGAGTAATAAACATTTTTACAAACATTACTAAAATTCTCTACCAATTTCTTTCTTTTCTTCCTTTTTTTATTGGATTTAGCATGTTAATTTTACTGTTTGTTCCTGCATACTTTCTAGTCTTGGGTGTGAGAGGAATAGTTCTTTTTCCATAGTTGCTCAAAAGTTTCTCCTGCTAACATCAGAATATATATGACTACAATAAATGTTATTTGGGTGTTGGTTACTAGATTACCATTCATATATCATTTTTCTAATGGGTGCATCCATGTTTGCTAGCTCTGTCTTAATTTTACTTCACTGGTCAGTTCTTTTAATGTCAGAGTGTCCTCTGCTGTACATAGCAAAAATAGCAGTATGTTACAGATTCTTTCATTCATGGTGATCAAAAGGCAGTGAATAAGAATCTCAGTAGGGATCTGTGCAACCTATTTAATTTTTTCTGTCAAAAGCATTTTTGCAAAATTCTTTCTAGTTCCCCCCAAATCACTCATGCTATGGATGATTTTCTAAATAGAATTCACATTAAAACCTCCTAACACTCCCACCTCACCTTCACCAAAGTTTTACATTCAAAGGGATGACTTCACTGAGAACAAATATTAGGAAAATTGCCCAAAAACAATCCACTGGGACACCTTCTCTGAATGTCAGATATGAAACATGGATAAAACTTTATGAAGTTTTAAAAAATAAAATCTGGGACGAGTGGCCAGTACCCCAGAGGGTTGTGCAGCCCTTCAGAGGGACCTTGACAGGGTGGAGAGATGGGCAGAAAGAACCTTTCTGAAAGTCAACAAAGGCAAATGCAGAGTCCTGCACCTGGGGAGGAATGACCCCAGGTACCAGCACATGCTGGGGGTGACCTGCTGGAAAACAGCTCTGTGGAGAAAGACCTGGGGGTCCTGGTGGACAAGCTGACCATGAGCCAACAGTGCTCTTAGAGACAAGAGGCCAGTGGTGTCCTGGGCTGAATTAGGAAGAGCACTGCCTTCAGGTTGAGGTGTTCCTGTAGTGCCCCTCTACTCAGCCCTGGTGAGGCCACATCTGGAGTGTTGTGTCCAGTTCTGGGCTCTTCAGTACAAGAGAGACATGGAGCTCCTGGAGCAGGTCCAGCAGAGGACAACAAAGGTGATTAAAGGACTGGAACATCACTCTTATGAGGGAGGGCTGAGAGAACTTGGCCTGTTCAGCCTCAAGAAGAGATGACTGAGAGGGGACCTCATCAACATCTGTAAGTGTAAGAAGGAAGGGTGCCAAGAGGGTAGATTCAGGCGCTGCTCAGTAGTGCCAAGCAACAGGATAAGAGTGAACTGGCAGAAACTGATGCCCAGGAAGTTCCACCTGGATATGAGGAAGAACTTTACTGTGCAGGTGACCAAGCACTGGAACAGGGTGCCCAGAGAGGGTGTGGAGTCTCCCTCACTGGAGACACTCAAGAATTGTCTGGACACAATCCTGTGCCGTGTTCTGGGATGACACTGTTTGAGCAGGGAGGTTGGATCAGATGATCCACTATGGTCCCTTCAACATGACCCATTCTGTGATCCTTTGAAATACTCAAAAAATATTTTTGTTCATAACTAGCTTTCTGCTCTTTGATGAGGACAAACTGGATGCGTAAAAGGTTATAGGAATGCTCCACTTTAAGGATGGCTAGCTAGTCATTGTCAGGATGTCCTAAGAGTAAAGCATATGCATATTTTTCTAATTAATACACATGTAATTTTATAGAAAAATTAAAAATACTGAAACTGCAGTCATAATTATTAGCTACAGAAATAGGTTTCAGGATAGACCTGTAGGAGTTAAGGTGGATAGCTCTCTGAAATTGTCAGCCAGTTGGTAACATTTAAAGTAAGAAACGATGTCAAGTGTTTTTCAGAAGGACAGCAGGGAAGGCTAGTAATGCTCACACCAAGATTAGGAATGCTTCTCATGCTAAGTAGCACAGAGTGACTTCTCTGTTTGGAGAATCCTTGAAAAATGACTGAAGATGATACAATAGAAAATCTAGAAAAGAATATAAAGGTAAGCAGACAATAATTTTTATTCACTATTACCAAATTAGCAGAAGTAGCAAGAATGCAATAAAGCTTTAAAGGAACAGGTTTGAAACAGCAAAGAGGAAGCATTTTTGCACATAATCTTATCAGTGAACAGTGGAATTCTGTCACATGATACTGTTAATGCCAGAAATCAAAAATAAAAGAGACAGCTTTTAGAAACGAGACCAGACACTTTTGTGGCACATGTGTTTACCTGCAAATATGAAATATTTTTAAATATTAAATATTTGAAATATGAAAACCCGGTGTTACGGTAAGTGCCTGCGGAGGAACAACCCCAAGTACCAGCACTGGAGAGCAGCTTTGCTGGGAAGGACCTGGGAGTCTTGGTGGGTGACAGGCTGACCATATGCCAGCACCAAAGGGCCAATGGTGTCCTGGGCTGCATTGGGAAGAGCATTGCCAGCAGGTTGAGGGAGGTGATCCTGCCCCTCTACTCATCCCTAGTGAGGCCACTTCTGGAATGCTGTGTCCAGTTCTGGGATCCTCAGCACAAGAAAGACAAGGAGATAATGGAGAGGTTCCAATGGAAGCCACAAAGATGATATGGGGTCTGGAGCGTCTCTCTAAGTAGGTGAGACTGAGGGAGCTGGGACAGCTCCCAGTCTTCTCTGGACAAGAGAAGATTGAGAGGGGATCTCATCAATACATGCAAATATCTCAACGGCGGGTACCAAGAGGATGGTATCAAACTCTTTTCAGTGGCACCTAATGACAGGACAAGGAGCAATGACCATAAACTAAACCACAAGAAGTTCCACCCCAACCTCAGGAAGAACTGCTTTACGTTGAGGGTGGCAGAGCACTAGAACAGGCTGCCCAAGGAAATTATAGAGTCTCCCTTTCTGGAGACATTCCAAACCCACCTGGACACATTCCTGTGTAACCTGCTCTATCTGACCCTCCCTCAGCAGGGCGGTTGGACTGGATGATCTCCAGAGGTCCCTTCCAACCATAACGATCCTGTCATTCTTAACCTGCTGGACGAAAGAAACCGGCAGGCCTGGGTTGCCTTGTGGGGGGCTCTTATTTGCATGTGCGTTTTTATGTTATGTTCCAGGGCACGATGCTGACAGACAGATCCCATTCCCGAGGGATCCCCTCCCCGCGCGGTCCCGCCCCAGCGCCCGCCCCGCGGCTCGCGCCGGGCCGGAAGTGAGGGCAGGTGGGGAAGGGGGCGGGGCCGCGCGGCACCCT